>QNGE01000785.1:146247-226804 GCA_008508345.1 Paragonimus westermani | reverse complement strand
GCATACATCGAGGGAAAACATCTTCTTGTTTTCCACATTCAGGGAACGGATAGAATTAACAAACTCAACCGAATCTTTTAGGGAGTGCACTGCAATGTCCTTCCGAACAGGTTCTAACAACTCTGTTAGCCATTGTGCAATCGAATGATACGGAGAATTACACATATCAGAAATTGGGCGCAATGGCCATCCTTCCTTGTGAACCTTCGGTAAACCATACAGTCTGGGTATTATGGTTCCAGTTGGTCGAATTCGTTCCAGCGTCGCGGAGTCTATCATACCCTGTTGTTTTAAATTTCTTTCGATCGCATCGGTCTTATTTTTCTCGTTTAGTGGGCTGCTGAATTTAGACGAGCCACTCAAAATGTTGATCATTCTCTGCATATAAGTCGACCTGTCCATTAAAACAATTACTGCACCTTTGTCGGGCTTCGACAATAGAATATCATTATTTCTTCTCAAATCATTCAGCTCTTGGAAATGCCGTCTTGTTGGAATACTGCTTAAGTGCGGTTTAGCGTTGAGGTACTGATGGAACGTGTTAACATCGTATTTGATACGTCAACGTGGTTCGACGTCTCGTGACCTTTTACCCTACAACCCGAACTGCAAAGTGACCTCGACAAAAACCGTGATCATTCACTATGCACTCGACACGGTTGGCAATCGCAACCGGAAGTGTCTGTACAATCCTGTCTCGCACCCCCTTCCCCCCACCTGCACACATTATCCTGCTTGTGGTTTGTGACTGTCATTGGTCACGATCACGGTCTAACCAAAAAACCATCGGGTCCTCACACGTATTCACAGAAGTGGAGGTTTGAAACAGAGACAAAACATCGTCGCTCCCTGACCGGTGGACACGAGCTAAGCTGTACGCGGTCGCACCGAGAGGACCTTGACTCTGACAGTCTAACCCAGCAGAGGAATTACAAGTCAAGGAATACAGTCACATCAACCCACCTCTCCTACACACCCCGCAAGTCTCCACTTGTTCAAGCAGTGATCTACAACAATCATTCCTACAGTGCTAGCAGGATTTCGTGAAGTCCATGCTTTTGTCTGATATATAAACCTTGTTATCTAGCTTGTTATTCGTCTATATGTTATACTGCTAGTTACATGTTATACATTCGTGTTTTTATTGGCATCATTATCGTTTGGTTACAAGTAATTTTCACGGCTATAGCTCTGAGTAAACCTTCAACTGTCCGTCTTGTTTTGTTTGAACCAAAATTTTTACAGCTCCTTCGATGAATTGCTTATAACCGTAGATTTTAACAGATGCTATACAAACACTCAAACAGACCCCAGTCTTCAACCCTGCAAACCCTTCTGTGGCTTTGGTCGATGTTTGTTCGCTGGCAGGCTAACTACAAGACCGTTATATGATTTTACCTTGTGACCAAAAGAAAACGTAACAGCCGAGTTGAGTAGATTCCATAAAATCGATTCGTATTTTGTTCTGATTAGATCCTATGAATAGTTCATACTTCTGCTTACCCTCAAACATGAACAGTATTCTTTTGAAATAACTGAAGTCACTGGAAGCCTACTCGACAAACTACACGTATCATGCGTATGAGCACCTTCGTATGGTGGATGACCTAAAAATTCTCAGAACAAAGGACAAAAAGTTGTATACAAGGGCAGTCACTTTGGAAGTAACGAGCCAGCGGAGTATGATGTGTGATAGACTTAAGGGGAATGATAGCTAGAACATAAGTACACTTTAGCAGATAAGTCAATGCTGGTATTGACACAAAAGTTACATATGAACGGAAAGTGAAAACTGGCAACAAAAATACATACATAACGTACGAATGTACATAGGTGACAAAATTACACAACAGAATGTTAGGATTCATGAAAATCTGAATACCGCGTTAGAAATAAATTCGACCACGCGAACCACCAGTTTAGATTGCCGAAGCTCTCGGAGTAGGACAGACTGATATGTTGATGTGAAATTAGACCTTGACTTGTAATTCTCCCGCCGGTTGAATCAACACAAGTCTTGGAGTCGAAAGTCCTCATAGTAGAACTTCGTACTGTTTAGATCGCGTGCAGTAGTGAATGGTCATTCCTGTTGATGTGTCGCGTAGATGTGTGACAAAACCGGCTTAATCGTTGTGGTAGTGTTTGTGGCCATGAGTCGTGCCAAACAATGAAATAGGTAATGTGTTGATGACACGGACACTAAAGTTACTGACGGAGTTGAAACCGCTGGCCATGCCGGACTGTCCTCACTAAGCGCTGTACCGGGTGGTCTTTGTCAGGCAGTGCTGGCCGCCGGTTGAATAAACATGCATTTTTGCACACTTGACGCTAAGCTATGAACTGTGGGCCAAAGGCTTATCAATGTCTAGGTACGTTACATATTGTGTGCATGTTAGAGAGATAATTGGCCTGACTGCGTACATAAAGCGATAAACAAAGTAATTGGAGAACATGTACGGACTAATGCAATGGAGGTGTGGTGATGGGTTTATCATGATTTTCCGGTTGAACCAACAGAAACCGGTCAATTTTGAACGAGGTCACTCGAACCAGAATTTGGGATGTTATGCACCACTTCGATGTTCGCCACTATTTTTCGACGAAAATCCACTTGATTAACCGTTTGTTCAAACCATGACATATCAGAAGACAAAAAGGAGACCAATTCAAAGGTCACGTTTCGGTGTTGCGTCTTCGATTGTTCGCCCAGTTCCTTGTTCTCTACTGCACAAACCAGATCACGGTTTATGACTTCGCATGTGCCAGTGAGATCAACCAATGACAGAATGCGATTTCTTCAATAGTAATGTATATCTAAAGATTCGGGTTACTGTATAGTGAATAAAAAGTGCTTGTCGTATTTTCATTTTTACCGTCTTGGAAAAGCGTTTTGAATGTTTATACTTGATCCTCGTTTATGGTTGTCTATTGATGAATACTACGACAGAGTATTGCACGGTGTTCTTGAATAACGTACGTGGACACCAATGTTTATTTTCAAGTTGACCATTACTCACATTTGATCGCAGCGTTCGCATTCAGATAGACTTTCCAGCCAGCCGGTGTCCTTCGAAAAGAAGCACTAGACTCGAATTTCGCTCTCACTAGAGCTCGTCAGTAGTGCATGTCCTTGCCACGGCCGGGATTTGAACTCCGACCATTCCATCATGAGGCAACCGTGTTGACTACTGCGCCAGTGACCTCAGATTAGGCACGACCGAATTATCAAATCTGAACGGTCAACCACTCTCACCTGTGAGAAATGATCAGGTTGCCCGATAGTCTCGAGAAGACACACAGTAACTATCCTGTTAACTCCGGTCGGTAACCCCGCGATTAGGAATTCCAGGACAAGATAGTTACTGTGTCTGCTCTCGAGACGATCGGGCAACCTGATCATTTCTCACAGGTGAGAGTGGTAGAGCGTTCAGATTTGATAATTCGGTCGTGCCTAATGTGAGATCAATGGCGCAGTGGTTAACACGGTTGCCTCATGATTGGAATGTCCGGAGTTCAAATCCCGGCCGTGGCAAGGACATGCACTACTGACGAGCTCTAGTGAGAGCGAAATTCGAGTCTAGTGCTTCTTTTCGAAGGACACCGGCTGGCTGGAAAGTCTATCTGAATGCGAACGCTGCGGTCAAATGTGAGTGATAGTCAACTTGAAAATAAACCAAATCCCCGACTAGTCATCAGTAACCAGTGTTTATTGACTCTCATTGAAGTGATTCATGGAGTGACGTGGAAGCCGGACTCTGACTAGGCTTAAAAATGCCTGACACCAGATGCAACTGCTTATACAGTATGTTATGGATCAAAATAGGTCGAGTCCCCATGAACAACTAGCGTACCAACAATTGAGTTGCTTTCCCAAATCACCTAACATTACCATGTGAAACAAAAGCCCACCTTCAAACAAACAAGTAATGAATAAAAGTCTATTCTAATGAAAAATTCCGAGCCTCAATAAAGACATCGAGGAAATAATTTTAAGTTTCAAATGTGATAGTTTGTCATCTATTTTTTACTCAAAAGGAAGATTTGTTGTACGCGAAATATCTCAAACCGTAGCTACTGATATATTACGAGTTTTAGCATAAAGTCTAAAGGTCGAGGTTTTCAGTTAAATAAGATGGTAAATGATCGAAATGAATTGTAATCAGCACTCTTTTTGTTCCACTTGTTACGATTCCGAAAAATGATCTGCTTTCCTTATCACCGTGTGTTTTTTTGGCAGTACACTACAATTCGTGCATGAGACCAAATTTCTCCAGCCCAAAGAACCTGCTGTGAATAACTTACCACTCCAGCCATCCTCCAAACATGCATACAGCTGCCACATGTAGCTAATTGAAAGCACCATTTGTTAGTCTCACTTCGAGAATGTTTGGAGGTAACCGACAACAACATATCGCCTGCCGTAAACTGTATTGTTACTTGCACTACCCGGGCGACAATGTAAATAAATGTTGATGTTTATTTTACTGTCCAAATCCGTAAAATCTTCACAGTGAGCTGAACAATAAAGGAATATCACCTGCACAGACACGATACACTTTTACTTCTGGTCTTCAGGCGGCGAGGTAGTCGACTGTTCCCAATAAGTCATAACCCGTAATATGTTAACATTCAGATGGCAATATGCTGAGATATCAGTTGGCATTTATTCTAGAGGATTTTTACGATCAGACCCCAACAGTTCGAATACTGCACAGTGGTGCTTATGACGACATTCTAGATGTCAGTCACTGTATCAATCCTGTGAAGTCAGGGTTTGTTTGGGATTGTGATCAACACAGCAACGCATTACTCCTCGCATACAAATATGTGGCACGTGTAATAAATCACAAGTTACCCTGCTAGATAAAATATCAATATAAACAAACGACAGCGTCCTGTTGGCCATTCTGAGCCAATCACATACGAATAACCATTTCCTTAGGACGTTCGGATGAACCAAGTAATCGAGCCAATTCGTTGCAGCTGTGTAGCCAGCATCGTTTCACAAACGCACACACCCAGCACACCGTCGGGAGAAGTTCGTTAGCATACGCAGCCATCGCTCGATTGATGCATCACTGATCGAAGGTCATCATGCTAAATAGACGAATTCAGTAAGAATTTTTCTGTGCTATCATTGTATGATTGTGACGTGTAAATAGTCCTGCTGTTCCCGGGACTGTCCTATGTAATTACTCACGAATATTGCTAGTTCCAGACAAATGGCTTAAGCCGATCACGGATATGACAGAATTAATCACAGCCAGTGGTCCGAAACACGCAATCGGACAACAACCAAGCTGAATAAACGAAGTACACACACGCAAGGAAAAAGTGGTCCGGAGGACTCGCCGGTCTCGAATACTTACTTATAGTAGGCAGTGAAGGAAGAAATCCTGTGGCCTACAAACAAAAGAACCTCTGATAAACACAAACCATCACTGTACAAGGTGTAACCTATGGTCAGTTATAAGTAGACGTCTGGTCATGTACATGACGCTTTGGTTACTGTCCTGTTTTCACACAGGAAGTAAACTGACTGATATGAAAGAGGGAACAAAGAACATGTTGTTTTGGTATTTACGTGGGAGTGAAAGTGAGTGTTTAAAAGGAAGTGAAGGGTATTCGGCTGGTTGTCTACCGAGCTTTGTATTTCGATGGCAAACGCCTAACCGTCAGACGAGATGGCATCATCAGTGTCTGGAAGTTGGTGAAGTTTGAGGAGTGCCTGTTTGGTGCACGCACACTAAGTCGTTTTACCCAGATAATAAATCACCAGGCGTGAAATACAAACAGGCCGTTAAGAACAGAGACCGTCTTTATACTCACCGAAATGTACTAGTAGTTGCTGTTGAACACTAACATGAAATCCGACTGGTTCGTCCTTACATTTGACTGGGTCGATCAGTTCCTCGCTTTTTTACCTCAAGCTGTTTGGTTATGCATTGTCCTGTTTCGACCATCGGACTGTATTATTCTAGTTGTTCGGTTCCTTTGTCCTGGTATTTGGGTATGATTGCAGTTACATCCTGTAGAGTGGTTGGTCCACAGTGGCTCACAGATCCGATCTAACTGAGTGCGTTTTTTATTGAACCCTTTGCTGAATACGAGGTTTCAAGAGATTCTTTTGTATGACTGGTGCTTGGTCGAATAAAGATCTCCACATTTTCAATCCCCATGGTAAACATAATGTCCTCGAAAATGTTGGCGAGTAGCATATGCCTATCTTCTATCACTGATCGTTTAATGATTACGAATGTATCACCAATGTATCATGCTCACATCCGTGACTTGATCCTGAACACAGCGATTTCCTCCAACCTCTGCAAGTCAAATGCATCGAAGAATCCGGATTTAAGCAAACCCACTGAAGTTCGCCTACTGAATTCGAATTATGCTTGAAACCATGGTTCCACGAGATAGCATACGCCTCCCGGCTTCAGGAATTCATCTGAACAGAATTCCTCTCCTGATAATCTGCAACATTCCTTTGACCATGGTATGTCTAACACTCAGAGTCAGTTCTATACGCTCAAACCCATGCGCATTGAAGATGTCATCTCGGTTGATGATGAAACGTTCGCAACATACATGCCAAGCTAGGCGAACAGCCGAATACCTAAACCATCAGTCTAAGCTACAAACAACAGCAACATTGCTAACAATCAGTGGAGAAAGTCAGTATGTGTCCGAGACCAGAACAGATGTTAGTTGAATACTCTCTATGTAACAGTAATGTTGGATGGGAAAAAGTCAAGCATTTTGTTTTTGCTGATGTTAAACGTGGCCGTAGAGGATAGCACATATCGTTCGTAGTAGAAGGTGCCTATCTATACCATGTTCACATTATGTGGGCCAGATGTGTATTAGAACAAGCTAACGCCCTCGTAGTTCAGACAGTGTTATTGCAAACTTAACAACATGTATGTGAATCATGAACAAAGGAGAACTGAGAAGCACTGGGAATTAACCAACAAACAGCTTCACAGTCGTCATATTTCGATCGGTGAGTTTCAGTGCCTAAGCAGACTAACACTTGCAGAGTTTCTGACTTTTGTTCGAGGAGATTTCTTCTTTCTGCGAAACAAAGTGCTCTTCTGTAATATGCCGGAGTCCGAATAGCACAGTTGTGATCTGTGCTTTTCAGAAGTTGTTCGAGTACTAACGTTAGCAAACGTATCACGTAGCCATCCTGGTTGATGTACCAGACGTCCGCAAATTTCTTTGGGCTTGCGCAGTCAGACACTAAAGGGCTCGATTATGCATGTTTCTTCATGAATATGTGCACCACACTTCCGTTTTCATGAAGCTGATGTTGAAGGCCAACCGCTTAAATGGTTACAACGACAATTTGATTTAATTCGACGTAGTACGGTTTCAGGCGATTGCACTATTATGTGCGATTCTAATGCAAAGAGCCTATGGACGTGGTAAATTCTGTTTGACTGCTATGCAAACATGAAAAGGACCCCTGTATCATAACTTTGGGTTACTCTGTTAATCTGAAGCCTTCTTGAACAATCGGTATTAGGCAGTAACCGTGTCTGGATCCAGTCAAGTTAACTTAAGCCAATGAAAACACGTGCACTTCCAGCAAACCAATAAATTAGGATTACGGCGGATAGCACTCGTTGCATAACCAAGTGGTCAGTCAAAATGACCGCACAACATTCGGTGTCGATAGCAGAAGCGCGGGATTCTCCGATAGTCAAACCTGAGTCATGTGGTCAACCCAGTGCGTAGGAAGTAGGACAAGAGTGATCTGGACAAACCATATGAGCGAAGTATGACCTATAAATGTTGAGAGGGACCGTCATACAGTTAAAACGATTCAACGTTTGAGCTGGGTCGAGAAATCAGGGAGAAGGTTAAAACGTGTTAGTACAAAATGAGCTGAAAAATATGAGAAGCAGCTTATATTCGGATTGCGTGTGTATCATCAGTTTGTTTCCGCGAAAAACTGAAGCGACTTGGCCTATTGTGTTTATTGTGTTGAGGACTGTTACAATACTGGTCAGTGAGACACATGATCACGTCAGTCCGATCTGCAGACCTAATACCTCTCTACGTACCGCCCACGTCGTTTCAGGTAGCGAAGGTGTAACTTATGGAAAAGTCAAACATTCGTAGAAACGGTGTCTCCTAGAGATCTGATTCAATATTTTGCTCCCTCATGCTGGTGGACCAACACTTAATTGTGGACAACCTATTCTACTAAATTCTAGCTATAACACCTTTTGACGACTGAGCTTTTGTCTACTCATTCATTCATTCATTCCGTACACCTGCCGTTACCGTCGACACCGGTTAAACATTAGAACGGTTTTTTGTTCCACGATGCGGGCTCGGTTAAGTATCCCCATACACAGCGTTATGTTGGAAGCCCAGTTGGCGGAAGCATCTCCCGTAGCACTGGATTTTGACAATGGTCTGTAAAGTAATTATGTCGTCACAAACTAATGCCAACAGTTGTTCTATGCAAAGGTGGTGATATCCGTGCTTACCACGGCTCATTGTAGTGATCGGATTTACAGGAATCCTATGCACTTAAGTCATCACAAGCACTGCGTTAATTTCCATTTCGTTCACGTCTCAGGTGTCCGGTGTAAAATCGAGGGAACCGAAAGGGGAGACCTGTGAACATGGGCCTTGCAATTGAGCTGGCCAATGTTCCTAGTAAGACAGTAGTTGAGTAATCAACCCCTATATAAAAACAGTCGCAAAACCTAAGTCAGCAAGACGAAAAATATACTTGTAGTGTAGGGTGCGAAGTGTTTATATATGCGAGACATTGCAACAACGAAGTGACGTTTCTGCATAGAAAATAGGGTAAAAACAGGAAGCCTCACCTTCCCGGAAAGTGTTTGGTTTCTGAAATAACGGAACGCCTGGTTCACACGGATGTAGGCATTGAATCGATTCTAACCATCTGCCATCTTTTTGGTGAGATTTAGCTGTGGACGACTTAAGGATTTGCTATTCCCGAATGACGGTCACGTCATTATGACCTACTAGGCCCATAGATGCTTTGCGCACTGCATACATGAATTCGTGGCTAAAGAACTGCATCGATTAAAATGTTGTCCAAATCTCACTCCTCCATGAGGTCCGGTTCAAGGCTACTTCTTCCTGCGATTTGGGGTCAGTAATAACTTGACGAGCTCCTGCATAACAAGCTCTTTTAGTAGCTTCTGATGCTTAAAGTTATTAGATTCTAGTTTTCCTCTGAACAAGTGTTTGTAATTCACTCCTCAGCTCCCTGTCGTAGGCGTCCTACCTTGCAAAGTTGTTTTATCACCAACATATTGTGGTGGATTGTCAGGTCGGATGTGCGAGTTTTCGAACGCTCGGCCGAATATCTGCGCGGGGAAACCCCATTGGATTTCCCATGATCGACGTGTGCGATGACGGACATGTTGCGGATTTCCGCTTCAAGTCCATCATCCGCCGCAATTCGTCAACAGTGAATTTGACCATCGCGGATATCCACAAGACGGTTCTACGTCGACAGCAGACTGTGACCGGAAGCGCGCCCAGTCACATGCAACGCGCGCTCTCTCGTTTATGAGTCATAATTCCAACCCCCAACACCCCCCGGTTTCCGTTCTCACGTCGTGTGCACTTCTAACCGGTTTACGTGTGTGACCGGTGCCTTCTATCGGAGGGTTTTCCTCTTGCCATTCCTCGGCTGTTTGTCCGATTCCGTTGCGCGATGGCTCGTCCGGCTGCTCGTGCTGTCCACCATCCACCAAATGTTGGCCTTGACCGTATTCCAACATCGTGTCGAGTTGTTCCTTTAAATGTTGGAAAAACCACGCCTCCGATCTGGCCGTATTTAGCCTGCCCTGCCTCGCCCGTTGGTCCGATCCAGTCGAGCGATTACTCATCCGGTCGCGCACGTTGTTCTTGATTCGATCGCGGTAGGCTTTTGAACGTACCTCCCCCGCGTTGAGGTATTCGGCCGAGCGTTCGAAAACTCGCACCTCCGACCTGACAATCCACCACAATATGTTCTGTTTCATCCATATCTGCGTGGTGAAATATATTGGTGTTGTGAATCATACCAGATCATCGAGATCAATGACACGCATAAGTATCGTAGAGGAAAGCTGCATAAAAATCGCAAATCTCGGGGATACTGTTCAGATTTGTGTGGCGTACAAAACACGAAAAACCGAAAATGGCTTTAGTGACAGGCAACCTTAATCTCCTCTTTGGGATGTAGTTCTTCCGGGCAAATCTTTTGATGCATTCAAAAGCGGGGTGGCAGCTAACTGTTCATAGACAGAACCATTGACAGCGGTCCAGCAGATAGCTGAAGCACGAGCATGTTTACACGGTGCTTTGAATAACGTGGATTTCAGACAGAGCCGAGAGAAATAAGATGTACGATCTATTTCCCGTAGTTCCTGCGGTCCTAGGTGACACGGCCAATGACAGCATTCCAGCTTAACTATGCACGAGCAGCAAATGGTCCCCTTCAACCATAACCGAAAGGTAGATCAAGCTATGTAGCAGCGTTGAAGCAATGAAACACTGAATATTCAACAACTAAATTGAACTATATCATCTGATTCCTGAGGGGCGATTCCTGAAATTACGAATCGACCTCCCGCCGCGCCTCAAGTCACTGACAGTATCGAGGTAGTTGGAGATCGATCCACAAGAACACACGTTCGTCTTTCTATCCACTTATAACATCAGTTGAATTGACAAATCTATATGGGCAGCCGACTTTGCAGAGCACCGTCCTGAAAGCTACTGAGCTAAACCGAACCAAAGATATTGGTGAAGTCTAGGAGGAAGACGCACATCATAGGTTACCTCCAAGGCCGATTTGCCAAATCTGGTGCGCGACAAAGTTCACTTCGGTTGTGTCGCTACTAGACCGTTATTTGCAACGCCGCTCTCAAATACTGTCCATCAGACTTAACTCTAGAACGTTGCAACTAAGTCTGGTGGACAGATACCGTTCTGGCACTGCTCATTAGACTGATATCCGAATAACTTTCCATTTTTCATCTTCTCTCCTTGTCTCTGGGTATGAGGCAAGCATCAACGCAGTTTTGCTGGAGAGTTTATCATTTTTAGACACAACGAACCAACGGGTACAAAAGTTATCCTAAATTTGAGCTGCCATGCTTTGATGGTTTCCAGGAAATCAATCTTCACTAGCAGCATCTCCATTTCCGAGTTGCCAGCAGACCTCAGCTTTTCTTCCAGATCCGTGAGGAACGCAAAAAGTTTCTAGATAGTGTGTTGAAAATATTTGCAGTCATTAGGGCGACGGCAGCTGACCGATTCCGTATTTTGTTAAAATATTTGTTCCAGAGCCCTCTGATGACTTACACTTCTGTGTGCACAGAAACGCTAAGGCCCATGTCTACTAAAGCTTCAGCATGCCGGATGGCTGGTTCACAGATCACCCATATGACTCATTGTGGAATCAGCGCTCAAGGAACCCTAATGCCAACTGGAAATGAAGGGTAACAGAGCGAGATTTACTTATTACACCGTTGGCCACAGAGAGTCGGTCTCAATTTATCATGACTGTTTGCAAAATGATACACCTCATCTTGCAGGCTGCACCGGTCACATTCTGGGAGGTTAAAACCCGGGTAACGTTACATGCTAGCACAACTTGAAAACAGCTGTGTCAAGAGATTTCAGTTTATATCCCAAGAGTGCGTCAGTGGTTAGGAAAGCTAATTTGATAACTGGGTTAATCTTAAGGCTGTTTGGACAGTCCCACTCAGGTTGTTCATCATTACTCTCAATTCACTGGTGTGCCCCCATAGTGAGCTAAGCATCCAGGAATGTCTTTCTTCGATTGTGAAAGATATTATTCTTGTGGAGAAGCCATAATTTGGAGCTACAAAACGAATAACGACGCTGCGTCTTCCACTCTAGTCGGATGGACTGTGCGAAAAAAGGCAGTTTTCATTGCGTTATCAGCGTGTCAGAGAAGGCTTGAATTTTGGTAGAGAGGATCCTGCAACAACCCAAACATCCTTCTCAAGAAGGACATTTGTATCGAGCAAAGCTAATCACTTCGGGGGAATCCATCACATCTGCAGCATCAGGCGAGCCGTATGGTCAGCTTCCGAGTACGTCCAACCGGGAACACCCTATAAGAGTCGGTCGTTATCAACAGTTGAATTCAAACTCAGCCTTGATTCACACAATCGGACACTATACTGATTATACAGAACGCTCAGTCATCAAATTCACTTCGGAAGAAGGGGATATTCTCGATCTCTCATTGATGGCGTTAGCCGGCTGCCATCTGATCCATGTTGATTTATGTTTGGTTGGCAGTGGTTGGGTTTCTATTCCACGGACTATCCTTCGGCATTTCCTTCCACGGTCTTTCTGTTACTGACTCTCTAAAACTGAAGGGACCTTCCTACCTGTCTGTTTTGTCAAAACTGCCCAAAAGATATTCAGATGGGCATAAACTACCATTGCTTCCTCTAATCTGTAACGTTTCTGTGAATCGCATTACTCATTAATGCATATCACGCGCATATATTCGATACCACTGTCAACCGAGGACAGCAAACATTAAATGGTCCTTATGGTCTGCACCATTGAGTCCGAGTTTCAACTTCACCCACAAATCAACTGTGACCCAGTCCGATGATCGAAGAGTGACCAGACGCAATGAAGGATGTTAACCTGTGGTTTATGGTGACCGTGATTTGATCAACCTGCTGGTTGTCGATTGAAACCGCACAGTAATCCTAAAAGACCGAGAAAGTTTGCGCAAGTTTGATTCTATGTCTTCATTAACCCGTTATTAGCAGATATGTTTTCAAGCTTTCGTTAGAAAGCTGCCCTGCCTAACGTTCTTAGACTTGATACTGTTAACATAGATCCATTGCGCCCACAAAAAGTTATTTTGAATGTAAATGGCTTGCATCTCTTACGTGGCACAGCTAGAAAAGCTGAAATGTTAACTTTACCCTACCGGTAAATGGACGCATGGACGGTGAACGCAGATTATTCTGAAGATGAAGGCAGCATCTCAACAGGAAACACCAAGAAGTCAATAAAGGATAACACTTCATAGTAAAAACGTTGTAATGTGGGTCCCAGAACTACGTTCGAGCCAAGGTTTGACGGTAGTTCACTGTGCCTTATGTTACAATCACAACTGGTGACTGAGATTTCCGTGAAAAAAATATATAGCCCATTTTACATACTTTCAGTATTAAGTGTTGTTACCTATTTCAAAAGCAGCAAATATGAATGCAATGTCCAGCGTTGAAAGTGTCATACACACAACTTTCCTGAACCCTGTTAACCAGATACAGCATCGTTGTATAGTCGATCACTAACCAAAGGCTGTAGTAAACCCTAAGTACTTGCTATTCCGATCGGCTCCCAGAACCAGTGCAGTAAACAACAACATATGTGGTAATTCTTCGGAACTGTATCCCATGGATCTATATACTTTATACTCCAATGTTAAGGTTTCAATGATCGCTGCTCCTGATCCATTGATTTCAACAAAAACTTATTGTCATTTTCACGAAGAATTTGATTGTATCAATTGTTCAATACCATTACGACCTGGCCTCCAAGATTATGTCTGTCATAACCATTATACATCAACTGCTATAGGTTGTTAATTTGCGAAACAATGTTTCAAGCCAGGATTATCTTTACTAACTATAGGACTATAGGAGTGTATGCTCACTTTGGATTTCCTCAAGTCAAATTTAATGTTCCCGTTGCTAACTACCGGCTTCCTGTTAAAAACGAAAGCACTGCTGCAAGTAGAGCTTATAGGCAGAAATTTCATAGAGGTTAAAATTTGACGGAAAAATCACATTGCTTTTCATAGAAGTAGATTGATACGTCTTCTTGTAAATATTATGAACTATTTTTTCACAGTGCTTTACTGTTAACCATATAAGGCCTTTATTTTCTACTGGATTACACCTCTTGTGAGCTCTAACCACCTATTTGCCTGATCCTAAATTATAAAAACTCCTGACGTTTTACTGCGGTGTTAACTGAGCAAATCTGTCCATCTTTCACTATTTGGTCAGGGGTCTGTTTCCAACAAACGACCATTCTTCTATAGAACCCTTTATACCAGGAACTTTTGGAATCCGCTTGTCTGACTTCTTGTGTCACTAACTTCACTCCAGAGAGCTTTGTCTGAGTGCTTCAAAGTAGTCACATGCTCACATGTGATCTGAATGTAACGCCCCTATTGACAGAACCGAGTTATGCATACTTCCTTTGCAGTTGGGCACCTATGTTGCAGTCATAATCTATCACTTAACGCTTCTGTTGCTCAAACGGGGATGTTGGATTTCTACCCGGAATTGCACAGCCAACCATCGCTGTTCAAAAACGTTTCAAACCTATCTAAATTACTCATCCAGAACTAATCGTTGCTGTCAGAACATCAGCCATCACGTGTAACATTTGATTAGATTCCAGATTCACCTACCTCACTGCTCTCTGACCTACCATAGACCTGCCATATAGATCGTTAACCTGGTGCGTCTCAACTAGAGACCAATCCACTAACCAAATCATCATCACAATACAATGAACTCTACAGGGAACAACAGGTCAAAGACCGGGATGCAATCATGTCCAGGACACAGGAAGAAAACCTAGCAAACCTGGGAAGCCCACATCTAGGACATCCATGTTTCTTCTCTCATTCTCCTCAACTGCTGAAGTAGTAACGTCTACTGCTTCTTCCACAGCGCTCCCGGTTACAATTCTCAACGTTTTTCACTACTTCCAAAATTCATGGTTCTGGACATCAACAACTAGTCGGCTGAATGGAAGGATCTTTTGGACAACAAATTCGATAATGTTATACTTACATAAGCAGCTCAAGACCGACTGCTCGCATGTTCCGAGAACAAACAATTTCTATCACTACTGGTGTCTGGCAAAATTAACGAATAACTGCTAGCTTATATACATTCGGAGAGAGACCATCAGCCAAATCTGCGAAACCGATTTATCGCCACATGGTGACCAGCACAACGACGGTGCCTAGGAGCACTGAGGATGAAAATCACTCACCATCTAGGTGGAGTCCACTGTGGTCATATAGAGTGTGAAGGAAATATAAATCAGCCGCAACAGCACTCGATGATCGATAGAGAAATGCCTCATTTGATAGTAGACCGAGGCTTCTCGGACTCTCAGATTACTGGGATGTGACTTTAGATTGCCAAGAGGTCTGTGACAACCGTCCTGTGCAGGGTGTCCCTCAGTTGTATTGTAATTGCATCGCTCCAATATTTGAAGTTAAAGTAATCATGGTAATCCGTTCCCCCAGCCGATTTGTGCCAGAAGCCGACTGCAATACAGCTATCAACATGGTTCCATTGACAGCGAAATCTCCGACAGTGCTTCTCAATTCATTACTAATTACTAAAAGATTTCCTCAGCAGCTGTTTGCTGATCGCACAACATTCGTGTCATCTGAATTTCATCCGACATTTATTTGTCGGGCGGTCTTAAGGCGTTTTGACATGATATTTAATCTTTGGGCCCTTATATTTTCCCTCTTACTGGCGGCGACTTGGCTTTTTACAGACAGCCTGAACATTGCAATTGACAACAATCCTCCACAGTTCGCCTCGATATTTTTACTGGGCAAACCCCATTTGCAAACAGTGATATCTAAAGCATTTGACCACATATTCCATGGGTGTCTACTAAAAGTAACCACGATCCAACTATCATTTTGGACAATTACTTATATTCAGCCAATAGATCAGATAAATTTTGTTCTGCAAAAACGTAGTGTTCTTCGAGGGGACCCTTTATCCCATTTTACTTTTAACGGCCTTAATATCACTGAGTTGGTTATCTTCGAGTTACCGAACAGAGCTCAATAATCTACCAATTTGCCCTGTGTTGGCACATGCATCTTTCGAATTATCCAACACAAGCATGCGGTTTTTAGCTGTACATTTAGGCAAATTCCTACTCAGTACAGGTCGATTTGCAGGGTGAACTTTTCAGTGGAACTGTACATTTACGGACTGCATCAAAGGTAGTTGTCGTAAGTGTCTGTTGACTTCTCAGCGTGCACATAAATGGTTCGAACCGTGGACGAGAAGGTGAAAGAATAATCGGTGTTGCATACCCCCGAGAGAAGAAAATCGAAACGAAATTTTTTATTGAGAAAACAAAGATTATATTCAGATTGACCATTAGTTTGTCAATCATTCAGTGTTACCTACTTGCTGAAATTGGGTGCAGCACAGCTTTCTGTTTCTTTTCATGCTTTGGCACTTGAATCACCACAGTACGATCAATGAACTGGTAATAGACAGCTTTATGTCAGGTGATGGATCATTCACCCCAACTATCATCATATTCCAGGTAGACACTCACTACAACGTAATTGGATAGTACCAACTGTGGACTTCGAACTACACGTTCCTACGACTGGTTGAATGCATGAAAGCATTTCATTATGAACCAGGTGTAACGTCGTTATTTCGTGGATATTTCACGACGTAAGCTTCGGACACTTCATACACCATTAAGTAGTTACGGTTATAAGATACCTGATATGTGTCAAATTGCGATTCATTTTCAAATGCCTTCAAATGCCTTTAGTTCATTCGAAAGCTTTCGTTACAATGTTCGCAGTAGCACGCATGAAAAAACCCACGTGTACTTAACAACATACCGAGTTATTTGATCGACCAGTATATGATGTAAACGCATGTACTTCGGCAAGTCTATCTAGCGACAAAACCACAAGGTCACTACACCCTGTTTATTCTAGCCAGAATCAATGAAATTTACGGTCAGATTAGTACAAATGAGATTGAGAGCGCAATGGCGAAACGTCCGCCGCATTGCTCGAACCACCGAACTCCCAGACCCGGCTCCACAACGCTACCGCTAGGTTACCCATCCACGATCGGTGGCCTGCACAACCTCAATCTCAACGGATCATATACCTCTACTCAGTGGCCAAAGTAACGTATGTAAGTCCTTGAAGCATATCCCCCTGTATGGATTACGTTAAATACTGGCCGAACGTTTCTCACCTCGTTACTGTTGTGTCCGCAAAAGACGCTTGGCCAACAAATTGGTTTATTGCGCAAACTTCCGTATAGGTCATGTCAAAAACTAAACCACAAACGTGTACACTCATTTGCACGACGGACATGCTCTCACATACATTGGGTGACAGTACGTGGTCATTCGCCTCGGTGAAAGTTCTCACACATCATGTACACACTGTTTCAATAGTCTCTTCTTGTCCGTCGTGTTCGGGGCTTGTCCTTTTGCTCCTGAATGTCCCCTGTGGGTAATACACTACTTGTAAGTAGTATACTACTCACAATGAAACTGTCTGTCATACAACACTCCTCCCCCTTCTGAGGTTCCTTGGTTCCTTCGCATTTGTCGACGAATCCTCTCCGATCGACGCGGTGTTTCCTCCCGGATTATTGATCTTCTGGTTCGTCGCGCCGGCATCTCGTGCCACGTTGCTAACTCACTGGCGTGCACTCGTTTCGTCTCGCCGTCCTTCTTGATCGTGTATACTGGGCCTCGTCTGGATATTACCAAATACGGACCTTTCCATTTAGGCAAAAGTTTTCTTGATCCTGGCCCGCTGGCACCGGTGTTCCGATGGTCTCGATATTTCACCCGTTCTCCTAGGTTGAACATTCTAGTCTTGCCGAACCGTTGCCTTGCGGATTTCTCCTTTGTGCGTGCTTGCGATGCTTTCAGATTTCGTTGGGCTCTTTCTCTTTCGGTTACCAATTCTTTAGTGGAATCAATGCACTCTGGCCATACCCCAATGTCCTGATCCACCGGAAGTCGAGGGGTTCTACCGTACATCAATTGAAATGGAGATTTCTTCGTGCTCGCCTGCACAGACGCCCGGTAGGCCAATAACACTAGTGGCAACGCAGACTCCCAGTCTCCTCCTTTGGCTGATAACCATTCTTTGACCGTTCGGTTGTTACGCTCAGTTAGGCCATTCGTTTGTGGGTGATACGGCGTCGTTCGGATGCGCTTGATTCCCAGTTGTTGCATGCGTGTTCGAAACTCATCGCTTTCGAAGCATGGTCCCTGATCCGTCAAGATCGCCTTTGGTACACCGTGGTTTGCTACAATGTGCTTCATCACCATATCTCCCACCGTAGATGCTTTCTGATCCGGAACGCCAGTCGCTTCGATCCAACGGGTAAAGTGTTCCGTCATGACCAGAACGTACTGGTTACCGCGGGCGCTCAGTGGAAATGGGCCCATAAGATCCATAGACCAGAGTTCACCGATTTCGGAGACTGGTATTGGTTGTAAGGGCTGTTGGGCTCCCCGATTGTCGCTTTTCAGTAACTGACACTGTTGGCATGCAAGCACGTAAGTTGTCACATCCTCTTTCATTTTCGGCCAATATGCTCTTTGTTGCAACAGATCGTACGTCCTAGTGCATCCGGTGTGTGCCATTTCATGGCAGTCTGCCACCACTTTCCTCCTCAGTTGTCTCGGGATGACTACCACGCACGGGTGCCCAACGCCACGCTGCCATGTCAATACGCCTGCACTGTTTAAGCCAACTCTTTTCCATTGGGATGCGATTATTTTCAGCTCCTCATCCTTAGTATTTGTGGGGATTCTCACGCCTCTTGCCAGAGCTTCAATCACTTTCCGGAGGACCTTATCTTGACGTTGTAGGCGTACTAGCGTTTGTGGGTCCTGCTCCATTATTAAGCCGTTGACTCCAACGGTCACTTTGGGGAGTTCGTCGTCTACTTGTGGTCGAGAAAGAAAATCCGCGACGCAATTGCTCAAACCAGGCACATGGTTGATCGTGAAGTCATATTCCTGTAAACGTAATGCCCATCGGGCTAATTTGCCTCTCGGGTCCCTCGCAGTCATGATCCATTCCAGGGGTTTGTGATCCGTCTCCACGTGGAACTGTTGACCCAACAGGTATGGCCTCCACTTGTCCAGTGCCCAGACGATTGCCAAACATTCCTTTTCAATAGTCGAATATTTCTGCTCCGTTGGAGTCAGGACTCTGCTGGCATACTCGATTACTCCTTCCTTTTGCTTGAGTACTGCCCCAATGCCACGGTCACTGGCATCTGTTGCTACGATGAACGTTTCTTTTGTGTTCGGTAGTTTCAACGTCAGTTGTTGCTCGTTCATCGCTTGTTGCACTCGCTTGAACGCCCTCTGGGCATCGTCGGTCCATTCAAATTTCTTGTCTTTTCGAAGGAGTTCGTACAATGGCAATGCAATGGAGTGAAAATTTTTCACGAACCGACTGTAGTACCCCGCTTGACCCAAAAATTGTCTCAGGGTTCGTTTGGAATTCGGAGCCACGGCCTCTCTAATTGTCAGTATTTTCTCCGGGAGAGGCTTGATTTCACCTTGACCCACCTTGTGTCCCAGTAACACCACCGATGATCGTCCGAGCTGTGACTTATCAGCATTGATCCGCAGTCCTGAGTTCTTAATGCGATTCAAGACAGCATCTATATGGGCAGCATGTTCCGATTCCGTGTTGCTGTATATTACGATATCATCTCCGTATACCGCCACATTATCCAGTCGTTTTACCAGCTGAACCATCAGGCGCCGAAATGTGAACGGTGCCCCGGATAGGCCAAACGGCATGCGCTTGAACTGATACTGTTTTTCGCCTACCGTGAATGCGGTCTTCTCACGATCTGTGGGTTTAATTGGTACTTGCCAGTATCCGGAGCGTAAGTCCAAAACTGTGAACAATTTCGCCTGCTGTAGCTTGTCAAAAATATCAGCGACGGACGGTATTGGTACGACTGTATTCTGTGTTACCTCATTCAGCCGTCTAAAATCCACACAAAAGCGGTACTTCCCGTTGGACTTCTTCACCAGGAGAACAGGCGAGTTGTACGGACTGTTGGCTTCTTCGATAACATCCTCGCTCAGCATGTTCTGTATTTGTCTCCTCAATTCCTCCTCAAGATGAACCGGTATCCTGCGGGGCCCGTGAGGTCGAAATGTTCCGGTTGTTGGTATTTCATGGGCAATCCAGTTGCAAAATCCGTACGGATCATCGTCAGTCGTAAATACTTCCGCGTATTTCTCGACCGTGGACTGGAGCAGGGGGGCTGTGCAACTGGGGGTTTTAACCTTGCGTACTTGGTTGACGCTATCCTTTCGCTGTCCTATGAGCGTCAGGGAGCCATACTTGGTTGACAACTTCTTGAGCTTCAAGTCAATCACGGCATCTGTTGCAGCGAGGAAATCGGCTCCGAGTATCGTTTGCCTGGTTTCTGGGGACACAATGAAACGGTGCTTTACGATATGGCCGCCGATACGTACCCCACATTCTTTCACACCGTCAACCAGTAGACTATGACCTCCAACCGTCTTGATCATCATGGATGTCGGTTCTAGGTTTTGCTTTTCGGCACGAGCAATCAACGAAATAGCTGCCCCTGTATCGACTAAACACTGTTCTACCTCTCCATCAACTTCAACCCTTGTATGTACGGCCCCCTTCTCAATCGCTCCCATTACTAGTCGACCCGCCCAACAAAAAGAACAATCACGAAACACTTTATTTTTAGACCTCTGAGACCGCCGGATTGGGCAATCCTTCTTCCAATGTCCTTTTTTTCCACAGATGAAGCAGCCTCCTGGTTGATCGTTCTTCCGTGCTGCTGTTTTCAGGGCAGCTACATCCGCTGCGAGTTGCTCCATTGCCTTCTGCATTACCTCCAATGTCTTCTTGTCCGTATTGCTGTTTGAATCCACTGAGGCCACGGACATTACTGCCAACTCCCGTGTCACCTTCGCCAGATCGTCAAGGTCCATCGGCCGGGCGACATGGGCAATACGGACTTGGTCGCGAACCTCCATCGGGAGACCTTCAATAAACTGCTCCGTTAACAACTGCCGTCGTGATTCTTGATCCAATCCTGGCAGAGCCCTGTCCAGCAAACCTTGCAGAGTGGTGGCAAACACGGACGGGTCCGCTCCTTGTCCAAGCCTGGCCGCCTTGAACCGCCGCATGGCCTCCTGGCGGTCGGCCGGGCTGTCAAACGCAGCCACCAGCGTCTCCTTCGCAGCGGCCCACTCCATCTTCGCAGGGCCTCTTCGCGCTGCGTCCAGCACCGCCTTCGCCCTGCCCTTCACCAGCGTCCGCAGGGCAGCCAGCTTCCCACGGTCGGTCTTGACTCCGACCACTTCGGCCACGTCCTCCAAGTCCTCCAGGAACGTCCGGACGTCTCCATCTTCGAACGGCTGTGGCCAGGGAATCTTCATCCTCGCGTTCGTCACGGCACCAGTTGTTGTGTCCGCAAAAGACGCTTGGCCAACAAGTTGGTTTATTGCGCAAACTTCCGTATAGGTCATGTCAAAAACTAAACCACAAACGTGTACACTCATTTGCACGACGGACATGCTCTCACATACATTGGGTGACAGTACGTGGTCATTCGCCTCGGTGAAAGTTCTCACACATCATGTACACACTGTTTCAATAGTCTCTTCTTGTCCGTCGTGTTCGGGGCTTGTCCTTTTGCTCCTGAATGTCCCCATGTGGGTGATACACTACTTGTGAGTAGTATACTACTCACAACGAAACTGCCTGTTATACAACAGTTACACGTAACACACTCCGCATTACTATTACAAACTTGCGTTTGAACTCTCCCCTTTCGTTTATAACGTTATACCGCATTAGTGACGGATACCTATTGACGGTCAACTTCCGTGATCAGAGTTCACCTGGTTGTAAGTTGTACAGCTTGCTAAACATTACTTATTTATGTACAGAGCCGGTTTTATCCGAGCGAACCTTCCATATTCTGTCATGTGCTGCCCCGAATTAAGAAGTTTGCAGCTGTCCTGATAGACTGCCTACAGCCGTGAATCTTAACTGATTTTACACACCCATCTCTGTTAAGAAGGCGACGACAATTAGTTTCCGTAACAACAGTGGATTGCTACTGAAAACCCTGTACCGAACTTTCTGAATAACCAGGATGTAAAATAGATTGTGTACACTGATAATGAAAACAGTCACAAAAATCTACTTCGCCGAAGTGCTGATATAGCCTTGACTGGCAGCGTAGACAGACGCTCCCAAACCACCATTTAGCCTGTAACAGCAATTTCTAGACCGCTTTGGAAGTGACATGGGCACTGTGAAATTTCCATACTAATAAGCCTCGTGTGACTGGCACTTGCATTTACGGTGTGCAATGTTTATCATAAGGCTGTAGACTGATAGGTTTGGAAGTAGGAAGGAAGTGATGTTCCAACAGATGCGACTAAGCATACCGCAGAGGGGTATACGATGCTGAACGTCCAGCGATTCTATTACACCCTAGTGAGGAGATCGAGGAATACGGTGCACGTGGAGTGAAAGAAACGACTGGATTATCCGTTAGAACAAGTCAAATTGCGAATACAACTGTTATGTTCTGGTTTATCAAAATAGTTTCAGGAGCTAAGGTTGTCTAGAAAACAAACTCATCGAAAACTATGCACTGTAAGGTAAAACTGTTCAGCATTTCAAGTACAAGAGAATGAACAGAATCAATTCACTGGGTCAGCGGTAAACATAACATTCCATATCATCAGTTGAGATTTACGTTTCTGAGGCTAAGTAGCAACTGGTTTGCTTCAACGGTGATGAGGCCGAAGTCTGAATAGATCCAATTCACATAAACTGTATTTGCGTGCTCCTTCTGAGGAGGCGGGGGTGAGCTTCAACTAGGATACTAACCACAAAACTCAACTGATTGACTGAACCGGTCACGTCAGACGATACTCAAAGTGTTCATGCTTTGTTCCAAAAATTGGACACTAACGTTTTCCCATTACTATTACAAGGATCCATCAGGACAACGCTGTGTTTCGTGCACGTCGAATCATGGCAATGTGACCATTTCATCCGAAGTTGTTTATCTGTATCCTCTGGAAAGCCAGACGTGTCTTTCTTTTCCGGTCGTCTGCTCTACATATTCGTGATATGAAAGGGATGAAGCAAATGTGGAGCTTAGTCACCTGATCATGACTTTAGCTGAGACTGCTGGAAATACGGTCTAGCAACTATCATGAGTTTGCTTGACCTTCTAAGGTTGGTCTAACACGTGAACAGTTAGGAACGCATCACAACAAAATGAAATGCTGTAACATTTTGGTTGGTGTATTTTTCCTAACTAACGGATAATATGCAATCCCTCCAGACTATTCAGGTCATAGTATACCTACTGGTTACGTGCGGAATTTGTTCTGTTTTCGCAACATGGCTATTGTTGACCTTTTACAGAGGAAGGAAATCAACATCAATTAGGGGAGCCGTATAACTCTGCCTTTGGGCAAGGGTTTTCACTGATGACATCGAACAAACTGATCAATAGTTTTTCAGCCCCAAGTGTCACAAAATCGATATCTTTGCGATTGTCCTCCGCACATGTTTTCCATCGATTTCGGATCACATTCCATGTACGCTGCTTTGTGAAACACGCTGCGACAAAAACACATAAAAACACATCCAGGGGCGAACGAACGTTCTTTCAAGAGATAACCGTGTGCAAAATCTTAATCAGTCTACTAATTTCTGTAAAACAGTTACGTTAAGTAGTCACATAAAGAAGCACTTTGCATGGAAGTGTGAAAGACAATTGTTCTACTACTCAATTTCCCCAAACCAGTAACAGTAAACTAAACTAGAGCACCACGATGCCTAACGAATAGGTTTTTCTGACAAAGGATATCTATATCTTCGACTTCCTTTCAATACAGAGTGATCCATATACATATGGATACAAACGACCTTTTACTGAGATCCTCATTAGAATGAACAGTTAAGCGTTTGCTACAGTTGTCTCAGCCAACTGAGACCCAACAGTAAAAGGCAAATGGCATTGACAGTCGACTAGCTGCATCTCTATATATGTGCACACGGTTCACTGTGTCGACTGGGTTGCAGTGCCATTGAAGGAGCGGTCAACTACTGTAGAAAGACGACATATCGTGAGATGCTAACAGTTTACTCACTATTTTCAATCGCGAACGTAAAACATTCGATTTTCTAAAGTATATAGGTAGCTCATTTGTTCTTGACCGTGCAAACAAAAAACGGAAAATCTTATGTTATCTAGGCACATTCAAAGGCAAAGCATCAGTTTAATCAGGGCCAACTTCCAAAGAGTAGGAAGTACAAAATCAATTTGTGGTTGCTCCGAATCGAGCATTCTACGTTCACTGAGAGGATGTGGGTTTACGGTTGTGACTCAACCGTTTCAACGTTCATCGCCCTCATACAGCATCGTTCGACGTGACGAAGGAAGCTAGTGTAATGGTCTCCGGTGACTTCGCACATAGCAGGCATGACTACTCTTTCCAGGGCCCGCATTCTCCACTCCTGTTGACTTCGCACACCCTGAGGACCTCCGGTTATTATTGTCTCGTGGTGCATCTGCAGCTGTCTTTTAACTCTTGCTTTCACCATGCTTCAGACATTCTCAATTGGATTCACCATTGGTGAATAGGGTTCCAATCGTAAGATTTGTCTTCCATTGTATAACTCCTCAGCAAACACACTTTCCAGATCGGTGTGACACGGTGCGTTGTCGCATATCAGCACAATGTTTGACATGGGTGTACTGATCTTCATCTGATCTAGCAGGGTTCGCAGCCAGCCCTTGCAATCACTGCTGTTGTGTGCTCTCCGCCTCGTCGTATAGACCACTATCGAGCTTGGTGTCATAGTTCCAATCAAATGAAGATTACGGCCTCGGCTGTTTGTTACAGAGACGCATGCTCTCGTCCCTTTTAATGAATGTCTCATTGACCTCGTACAGAACAAATGGAAGTTTGTCTCACCTATCCAGCAAATAGTCTTCGTATTTACATAACACTCCATCAGTCGATCTGCATACAGTGGCCGTAACTCTAAATTCTCATTCGAGTTCATACCAATGGGTACTTGGCGCAGTTTCTTGACGTTTATGCACCGGGCATCCAAGTATCGACTAATAGTTGTGGTCGACAACTCCTTCTCAAACTCAGCCTTCACGCGCAGTCTCAAAAATTGCAGTGTAATCGTTGGGTCAACGGAAATCCACTCCAGCAACATGTCGATCTCTGATTCTGTCAGAATCTTGCTTCTGTGCCCTTCACGAGGCTGAGTTTGATAACTGATGCAATCCACTTGTAAGCGGTGTTACACTTGACTCCGTTCAGAAGGGCAACCGTGCGCCAGTCATCGCCCCTTTCAAATGCTTCGATAATACGTCTGCGTGTTTCGGGACTGATGCAAGTGTACTTGCGTCCGCCAGCCATGCGTGTAAGAGAACTAATGAAAATGTTCTCACAAACTGGTTAACTCTCACATCAAAGCTCGAAGTGTACCACGACTCCAAAGCTCACGCCTATTAGACGTGTTGGGTAAATTTTGAATCACTTCAGTATAAAGCATCAAAAAGTCATTTAATGTTTACTTGGGATATTAGTTTATACAGTTTGTATAATTCGTACACTTTATTATATCCTCTGGATTCGAAATTCGACTTCTGATTTTAGTACAACTACCATAGAGATATAAGCGTTTGCAAAAACTGCAGGTGTTCGAAACTTGGAGGATAGAAATATTTGTATCCAACATCCTGTCACAGTTCACCAACCACAGACAGAACACGACCATGTATATAAGAGACAGTGAGTAGAATTGAGTGAAAACATTGTAAAATTATAACGCTATGTTCGCTTGGAACGATGTGGGAGTCACATTCAATGAAATTTGGTTAGATTCAATTGGTTCCGCTCAGTCAGCTACTGCTGTTTAAAAACCACTATCAACTCGGCTGATTGCTTACATGTCTAGAGATAGCACGTGGTTCCTGTCTCTTGTTCGAATTCGACTGAAGCCCAATATTATTACAATTGGATCGTTTATTCACTAACATATTTGACATACTACTCTTAGGAATTAAGATGAATCATTGATTCATGTCTAAAGCGGGAATATGTGTTTTAAGTGTTATGTGTAGTAAGAATTTTGAGTGCACAAGATGGGCTATAAAATCCTTAATTGTTCAAAAACCATAAACCAAATGTATGTATGCTTATCGTCTTGTTAACTGGTTTTCCGTGTTCCTCTTAGCACCATACGAAAAAAAAGGGAGACTGCATTATCTCTTACTGTCACCCGTAACGTCACGTGGCTGCTAAAGCCATTAGAGCCCACTATAGTACTTATCATCGTTCCCACGTACGAACCACTAGTTGAGTTTTTTATCCTCAATTGTATTGTCCGAGACTTTGAGGAACTTTCACCACACTAAGGCTGTGAGCGTAAAAATGATATGAGAATGAGAATAAAGGTATTCGTATAATTTACTGACGATATGATTCTCAGCAGAAGGTTGTGCGGCAACCCGTAAACTTCAATGGATTTTTCGGTTGGATATTCACCTGTTCTTCTCAAACTTCTCCACATGGTGTGGCGGTGACTCGGTTAAGTCAGTGCATGTTTGACTGTAGTGAGTAAACCATCAGTAGAGCTGATATCTAAAATGGTCTTATTTCATGTATCTTTCCTCTTCTAACGGACTTAGAAAAAAGAAATAAACTTTATTTGTTTCGAGTAAAACTCTACTATTGACTATACACGGCATGGTACTACTGAATGACATGATGACGTTAGTGGCTTGGTAGAGTGTATAGTCGAGTTCAGCTTTGGTTGCTGCTCGACAAATCTTTATCGCGTCAGGTTGAACAGCCGATTCATCACTTGTGCTCATTCCCTCTCGTTACTCAGGCGCAGAGTCACATGGCATCGAAGACTTGAGCCCACTAAAATCTAGGCCTATCACCGGAAGTTACCAATTCCGGTGTGTTGATAAGCCTAATACGAATAACCTGATAACACTAGTTAGAGTGATGTACGTGAGAGAGGCCAACTGGATGAAGTGTCCTTAGGGTAGCTGATGTAAAGGACAATCTGCCAAATGAATCAAAACAAATGTTCTATGTTGCAAAACAACAGCAAACATCGCTCTTCTTCTGCAGGTTAGGAATATTGGTACGATAGTCTGGTTCTGAGTTACGCAAGCGTCCAATTAGTACATGTGTAACATCAATTCCGGTTTCACTGCCCTTCTATGTTACGTACTTACTGCGTTATTGACATCGGGCTGCCTACTCACGAATGGCACGATCCATCTGTCTACCTTCTCCACTCGAGTTATAGATCTGGGGACATTCGCTTCATTCACCGTGCAATCTTTGTATAACTGATTGCTGTGAGCCTCAGTCACCAGTGAACCTTACATAACCATGGAGTTGTTCGCTTTCAGTACAGTTCAATTGCGGTTGCACTGATGCTTACCATTGTAGAACGGATTGTTTCGTGAGTCAACGGATAGCTTAACGCCTTTCCAGATGTTTCATTTGGTTAACGACACAAACAAGCAAACAAGGGGACGACAGAACAGAAACCCACACACCGATCCACCGCCAAACACATCCAGGTAACGGACCACAACCCCTTCAATTTGTTATTACGTAAAACATACATCAAACTCTTGACGGTCTGCCAAGTCTAGCTGTCCGGACGAAAGCAACTAACATTATGTATCCAAAACCAATGTCATGGTGTCGGTCTAGAATAATCATGACCTTTGGTATTGGTATGTTCGCGGAGTTTGGCAGTTAGGTTGCAAAGGTTTCATCACCAGGCGATGTGACATCATCAGTGCGTAAGTGTTTCAGCGTATATTTTGAATGTGTTGCTGGAGTTGGCATACTTCTTCGACAGTCTTGAGAGCTTGTCTTCAGGGGCTATTCTCTTCTTATTCGCGGCTCTCGCTACTCGCTATCCTATTGCTGTCTCTAATTTCTGTAGCTGATGTTCGTCTATTATTTGTTTACAGTCTTCTCTTTTGGCTGTTATGATGTTCTCGTATTTCCGTAACCGATTGTGAGCATCGGTTATTAACATACGTAACACCCGTCTTCCGTTTTGTCTTGCTATTTTGCAAGCTTGTGGACGATTGAGTGGTGATCTGCAGTTGATACTTGGAGGGAGAATGTTTTGACGCAGGCATTCATGCAAGAAGAATAGTTGTTCACGTGTGGAAGCCCCTCTGCATGTAAAGGTCTCCCAACAACGAGCTGCTTTTAGAGTTGTGCGCCCATGTAGGTTTCTGATGGTTGGGAACAGTGGTGGTGTTGTTTGTAGCTCGGGTTGATGGTTTTGGTATTGATATGTTCGCCGAGTTTGGCATTTGGGTTGCAAAGGCGAGGTGACATCATCAGTGCGTAAGTGTTTCAGCGTATATTTTGAATGTACTGTGCTGTCCATTCACTACTTTCATTCGTTGATGCCCTGCCCCTTATTTCGTGGAATCGGATTAGATTTCACTGCACTTGTCACATATGGAATAAAGTTGGCATGTTAGCATTCCACATCATAGCTTCCATATATTTCATTTCGACTACTTCCTACTGGTTTTCACTGTTGCTGAAAATTACCGACTAACCTACATTCTTGGTGTAGTTAAACCCACACTGAACCAGGTGGGCAGGCCATAACATATCGTCTTTTTGCACAAAATGCACACGCCCAAACGTCGTTTAAATGGTTATTTGGGTGAAGTGGGTTATGGGAGCAGTGCGGATTCCGCAAGTTTCTACTGACCGATGTAAGTTTTCTTGAAGACATGTTAAAACATCAGGCTGTATGTTGTGTCTCCTGCAGAATTTCGTGGCCTATCGCGTGATAAATACAGCAGTATTGTTGTTTACATTATGAATTCAAAATGGTCAGTGGAGAAAGAATGCAAGTCTGCACATACCGTGGAATCAAATATTTGTCACGATAACCCCATTCTGTTGACAGGGGGATGGCTACCGAATAAGATAAACCAACAGCGTCTGCGAATTGAAACGATGGGTCAGTGTTGGTCATGTGACTGAATTCGGAAGTGTGAACTCTATTGATCTGTGGTTCACTAGGAAGCAAGTGAAGTTTGATCGAAGAGTCTGGCACTGATTGTGTGAAACCAGTTAATGAGACCTGTTTCCGTTGCATTTGCTTCAGGAATGGCTCTTGACAGTAATATGTCAAATCTTGGCGGTATCCAAGGGAGGTGATTTCGGATTGTGTATAGCTGAAATTTCTACTGAGATCTCAGCAAAGATGGCCTTTTCTGTTTGCTGAGTTTGCGCTTACCTACTGTGAGAGAAAAAGTTCAGTTGACTAATATTCGTAATTAGTTGGACTTTGACAGCATGATTTCAGCCAAGCGTCCAGGTAGTCCAATTATCACACTTCTGGGGCATACACCGGAATCAAAACCAAATGGGGCTAGAAATTGGACATGGCTTTGTCACAGTGCAGTGCGTTTAACGGAATGTATTCGCTGCTTTGATTAGTGTTTGTACTGCATGAGCAGTGACTTTCGTTGTTCCTTGAGGGTATCCATACGATGTGATGTGACCGAATTGGTAAATCGGAAATCATCACGACGGTACTGGGCCAAATGGGGTCTAATGTAGCCATAATGTTATCAA
The DNA here is from genome assembly GCA_008508345.1 of Paragonimus westermani. NCBI lineage: Eukaryota > Metazoa > Platyhelminthes > Trematoda > Plagiorchiida > Troglotrematidae > Paragonimus > Paragonimus westermani. The sequence continues at coordinate 197,260 of QNGE01000785.1, read as the reverse complement.
TTTCATGATTTCTGTGACAGATAGGATACTCGGTCACTTCTGAATCCGTTAGGAGTAGTTGACTTAGTGTTCATAAGTGGTCATGTGTAATTTTCAGTAACCTGCTGAAATGGCTCACCAATATCAGGACTGCTCCCAAAGTCTAGATGTTGATGGGCAGCAGTGCGCGGTTGGTCACGTTAACCTTAGTAAGGTTAGTAGTGCGTTCATCCTAGTCAGTAACACGGAGAGAGTACTGGATGGATGGAACATACTGAAGAACTGCCCTTAGCTAAAGTGGAACCTCAAGTGTTGGCTACAACAGACAACGATTTCCAGCATCATTTGAGATTCTACAGATGTCTGTGCCCATTAATTCTGACACGTAGGTCGAAGAATACCTACTGTGTGATATTAACTCGTGCATTATGACTACATACCAGTTAACCATATGGAAACGAATACAGGAAAATGTAGCAGGCTGAGTTTGAAGGAACAGTTATTCTTCAACGAATTAAACAATGAATATCCACGTTGATATGCCCAGTTTTGACTTGTACAGGTGTACCAGCGCAGAATCACTGCTAGATCCGGGGGCCGAGATTAATGCACACGTTAGTGAATTTCAGAACGTCACTTCTTGTTTTGCCGTCTAACAAATAAGATGCTTTGAGGAAAGTATTCATCTACCTTTACTCAAAACAAGAGATTTAAGAGGAAAGAAACTGACTCACTTCTATGACGAATTGGCCGTGTTGGTTACATCTCTGTGCAAGCAATGATTCGAATGTGCTCTGCGATCAATCCTCTCAATCACACTCTGACTTCATTTGCCCAGATATTTTGTAACTGATCTAAGGGTTCTAGGAATCATCCAGTTTTTCCTTGTTAGCGGACATTAAAAGCCACATGGTGCAATATAGTCCCCACGGTCGGGTCGAGTAATGCTTTCTCGAAGCTATGTTTAAGCATTGTGTAAACTGTCTAAGTGTCCACATAGTTGGAATTTCCAGACAAAACAATTCCTACCGAAAAGTATTCTGTTTATGACTGTTTTTAATTAATAACCGTTCCTTCCTACGAAACGAAAGATCATCCATTTCACTTCAAACTGAAAAGTAATGCATCACATTCCTTTCAATGTACCTGATGCTGTTTTGACAGATCTTAGATTATTTCCATGATTCAAAAACCCAAACTTGAACATATTAGGCGTTACGGGGGGCTCTGTGTTGACTGAATACTAAGCCTTAATGTTTACGATATAAAATAATGTGCAGCGAAGAAACTTTTATCGTGCCTGTCAAGTTCAGATATACCGGGTTCGCCAAGACAGTCTTCCTCAGTCTTCCCAGCATTCATCGTGACTGATGTGTCATTCTTCTATCACTTGTGTAGTGATGTAGTCTCTTATTGTGCCATATCCTATGTTCTGTAAGCATGTCGTGAATAAATCCGCTATGGTCCATCCTAGACCCACGCTTACAGCAAATTCCTCAACACAACTGTTTTTTTAAAACAGCGTTAAGTTGCACTTGACAAATTTTAAACGCTGTCTATGTTGTCAATGGCAATGACTAGTGAACTTGCAAAAGTACGAGAAGGCCCGTTTCAGACATGATCGGTAACCACTCAGTTGAAGTCAAATGAAGTCATCCGAGTCATCTACAAGTTTCGTTAAGCCCATTCCAGAACCGTTGAAGTGCGACTGCTATCGACAGCCAAGGCCATTGCCACCAAACCCCACAATCCTGTGTAACCGTGATGGCCTGATGTGAATTGTAGCGAAAAGGGGTCCAACAAAGCACAATATTTATTGTCTAATACGCTAGTTATTATGCCATGCGTGCGCTCGCGTTTATGAGTCACCATTCCGGAGCACGACAACCCCGGGTTTCCGCTCACGCATCGTGTGCACTTCGGCCTGGTTTACGTGCGTGATCGGCGCCGTCTACCGGAAGGTTATCTGTCTGCCATTCTCCGCCCGTTGGTCCGACTGCATTGAGCAATGGTCCGTCCGGTTGTTCTTGTTCTCCTCCATCGTAGACCACGACCGCGTCGCTATATTCATGCGAGTGTTGGAATTATCACGCCTTCAACTTTGTCGTCCCTTCTCTTTTGCCTGCCGTGTCTCGGCCGTTGGTCCGATCCAGTCGAGCGATGACTCATTAGGTCGCACCCGCCGTCCCCGGTCCGTTCGTTGTGCGCTTTTGGACGTGTCTCCCCCCGCGTCGAGGTATTTCGCCGAGTGTTAGAATACCCACACCTCCGGTCCGATTATCCACCACAGAATAACCAAAAGCAGCTGGTTGCATAATCGGCTGGAACTAACTGAAAAGTGCACTAACGAACATAAATGTAATCATATTAATAAATACACAGTAATTTCACCAATTGTAACGGCTGTCGGTAGACAATTTAAGTACGATTGCAGAAAGTATACAGTAGAGTATATTAGGTGATAACAACATAACTTCCAAAAATCTAGCTCGCCTAGGACCTGGGTGCAATAGAGTAAGCCTTGGATAGTTAGTGAATACGATTGGCTTTTCAATAATCACCTACAACACAAGATCCAAAACGATCGATCTGACATCTGGGTCGGCAAAACCAGCTGATTTAAACGATACGAGAAGACGGTCAACGCTCTCTGAAAGATAACCACACACGACGCGGATTTTAATGTGATAATTTTATAAAGTAATGCACTAAAACTCATACAGTTAATCAATACTGGCTTGTTAATGCCTTACTGATGAGTGGTACCGTATATCTGATTATATGGTAGAGACCTAATCTGGAATGGCCTTACTGGATTACCTAATTGGTCCAGTGTAGGCTTTCTACCGTCTAGTATGTTCTTAAAACAGCCACCCGCCGGCAGCTTTTTGATAATTGCTCCCAGTTGCAAAGTGAAAACAGGTTTCCTTCCAGGTTTCAGTTTGGTAAGAATTCACGTATCACGCTGAGCCGAAAATCGACCTGGTTCCTTCATGTTAACTACATTTTACCTAACTGAGCCGATCCAATTCTTGCATCTCACATACAGTCATTTTTGGCCACACATGATATTTTGTTCGGTTTCGTAATTGCCAATTTAACCACAGTGTTTCCGGGGCATTTTCCCGAACTTCTAACAGAAGAGTTACAGCACCTTTCTAAATCTTCCAGACACTTGTCTACGTGTAACGGTATGGTTTCACTGTCTCTTAGTGGTTCAATACCTTAGAGTATGCAACCCGCCTGACCCAAGAATCTTGTCCCATCCCATTCGGCATCTTTATACTGAACTCTAGAAATATGCATCCAAATCACCAGCTCGATCCAATTTCAAATCCACATATTCGCGTGCGCATGCATATCGTTCATATTGTGGTGGATTGTCAAGCCGGAGATGCGGCTGCTCCAACTCTCGGCGGAATACACCGACGATGCAGCAAGGTACGTCTAAAGGTACATAGCGATTAGGTCGGGAGACAGCATGGGCGACCGGATGAGCCATCGCCCAACTCGATCAGACCAACGGACGAAGCGTGGCAGGTAAAATGGAATGAATAACCAGTTCGGGGGTATGATTATTCTAACATCCGGAGGAATATATTGACGTGGTCGTACAATACGGCCAGAGGACATGAAGGGTGGATTGCGGACAGTTCGAGCGACCGGACGAGCCATCGCCCAACGAGATCGGTCCGGCGGACGGGGAATGACAGGTGAAAAACGCCCTGACGAAAGGCGTCAGACGTACACCGGGTGGAAGTGCGCATGAAGTGTGAGCGAAAACCGGGGGTGTTGTGGTCCGGAATGATGACTCAAACGCGAGCGCGCGCGTAGCATGGTAACCTGAGTGTTGTACAATAAAGACTGTGCTTTATTGAACGCCTTTTTCGCTGCCATATGTTACCCTTTTGTTAACGCGTTTTCCCATCAATCCCGACAACTTTGCGAAAGAATTGGTAATATAATAAAATAAAAAAATTTTTGGGAGTAGCTTTTAATGTTAAACTGTTAGGCTTATGAACCTTTGAGTTCTGATGCCACCCCGTTAAAATAGGTTGAAAATGGATTAAGCAAATTTCAGCTCAAACGGTTGCAGATTCATGAACTGGATCTTACTGACACTCTACGAGATGCTGTAAAAAGTAACTCTGAGAAACACCTAGAAATGGGTAGCTCTACAGCTGACAACTTTGTTTGATGCTGGTTCGAATGAAGTCGGTATGGAATAATCCTTACCTCCGGTTCAATGGTGCATGATGAAGACGCTGAAGAGTACACCGCGACTTCGGTGAATACAAGACCGGGTTCATCAAACTAATCACCGAAACGACTGAAAGATATAAACTGCGCTCATTGTAGGTGTAGGTGAGTGTACGTCACTCGTACATTAGACTGCATATGCATTTCAGCATAGGAGTATTTTTGATGAGCAGTCGCGAATACATGCGCTAGAGCATTGACTCAGAGACCATGGAATTCAGTCATGGCATTAGAAAGATGTATCTCCCAAATTATCACGTGCAGGCAAACGACAAGGGGCACCTCGATCATTTGGTTTACAAAGAATGAGCGATACTGTGCGGGGAGTTTAAACAGGCACATACTTCGTAGGTAGAAGTTTGCGGTCTGTTGTGTAATTTCGATACCTGTGAAGTGTGAGGCTGTAGTTTGTACCATGAATTCAGTCTATATATCCGGTAAAAACACTACACTACACTTAACGGCACTGTTTTTCTGAAACTATGAGATGGTACTGTTACCAAGGTTCAGCAATGAAAATTTTTTAGTTTTGTGTTCCCTGATTCACGCACTCACGCGTACTGCTAGCATTGAACGGTGACAGAACAGTCATTCTTTCGATTGTGGATGTACCATTTGCGAAAACGTTCCGTCAATAGTTCGCGAAGTTAATATCCAACGCGCGTACGTAGTACAATCTCAATGCAAATTGGGTTGGCAAATTCACCATTAACCAACTCTGAATCGTCGCATAAATTTTGCAGTATGTCGGTGAACAACTTGAATGGAGTAAGCGCTCAGTCATATTGAACGATTTCTCACAGTTGATTAAACAGTGCTTTGCAAATAATGCGTCAGAAATCGATTATGTATATTACAGGTTGAACATCGCTTACGGTCGATTACGACGTTAGCATACCAGCAGATTTTTAGACTCCTAAAGCAATGTACCTGACACTTTCGTGTTAAAGTCCATCAATATTGTGTGCCTGCCACCATTCGAACGTGCACTGCGATCACGTTTTCATGAGACAACCTTGCTGACCAATGTACCCTTGATTTTACCGCTGACACGACCAAACTATCACAGACATGTGCAGGCATATTCGTGTAGTACTGGCACTCAGACTGCCCGATCGACTGCAGAAGTTACAAAATTATTGTCATAATACCTCTGATCGGTGACTCAACGATTAAGACTTCAGATGAGGCCCAACTATGGACCTTCATCAGGTTGAAATCAGTAGAATCAACAGACACCCACTTGTGAGTAAATAGACCATCACCCACGCGGTTTAATGACTTCCGCAATTTCAGCCTAAGGAGATTTCCTAATCGTGAATTGATCGATTGATAAGTTTGTTGTATTCTGAGCGTTAAACGTACGGTGTGTCGAAATGCGTCCGAAAACTTAGTATTGGAATAAAATCTGCTTTGCAAAAGTTTTCGGGTCCATTGTGAGCCGGTCTCATTTTGGACATTAATCAAGGCTTTGTCTGTAAAGTGAAGTTGACGGTTAGTTGTTGACGAATAATCTCTTCAGAGTACCTTTTGGTTTTCTAGTCACATGCCATTTTGTACAGAAGTAACCAATTTCAAACCAGCTTGTCGATCAGTAGAATGAACTTTGTTTATTCAAGTTAGGTAAAAGTGGAAAGGTTGCTTTTTCTGTTAATCTTAAATTGGTCATTTTCTCCCATCTTCCCGTACAGAGCAGGTAGTTGTTTCCGCTTTGGGGAATAGTTAGTCACCAATTTTACGGTTAGCTTTTTACATGGGTCGACAGTATACACTATATGCCCAGAACCCAGTATAATTTTTAGTATTTTGATGTGGTCCTAATCAAATTTCGAATTATGATTCACGATTTTTATGAAGACGGTTAGCAACCCGTTAGCTTTATCTCGGATTACGGATGAATTGTAGGGGATTTTGGTTTTAATATAAACTGAACATCATCTACTATTGATCACAGCTGTCACATTCCTATAGACATTCCGTACAGCCTCTTTCGAGAAGAATTACCACACTCAGGTTTCGCTCTTGTTAGGGCTCGTCAGTAGTGCTTATCCTTGCCACGGCCGGGACTAGAACTTCGGCTATACTGTCACAAGGCAACCGCACTGAACACTGGGCCATTGACCTCACATCAGGCACGACTGAATCATCATATGTGAACGCTCAATCACATTCGCCTGTGAGTAAAACTTTGATTGCCCGATCACCTCCAGACGAGATAGAGTGACTGTTCTGTTAACTCCAATCGACAGCTCCCCGACTATGATTTTTGTACAAGCTGAACTCACAGAACTCACAGAACTCCTTGATTTTTTATTACTGACGAGTAGTAGAGGAATTGGTTTTCATGTAGAATGAATATCACTAGGAAATTTGTGAGCAAATAAATGACCCACACAGGAAGTATAAAAAGCTATTCAACAACACCGGTAAGGATTACATGTGGCAAATTTTCATCACAGAATAAAAGCCCAAATTTTGAATAAAAGGTATGTTCACGTAGAAACTATCACAAAGACTGTAGACAAAAACTGCCAACCGCTTTCCATCGTACTGTGAATATTCAAGGTTCTAAACTGCAGCAGAATTTTCCTGTCGGATTCTCATGTTAACTTTGCAGTTACATCAGAAAATTAAAGAATGATTTTTTATGTCTTTAGATCGCCTATGTATTCAGTATTCTAGTAAAATAAACCTTGCCACTACGTGTGTGGAAAAGGTAGTCACAAGAACTTTGGTCCAGACTGCTGGACGTTTGATTTTTTCTTATCCATACGGACCATTTGCAAACAGTGATATCAGGTGAAATAAATTTTGTTTACTAATCTGTTTTGGATCCCTATATCATGTAAACCGTACTTTAGCAAACTACGGATAAAAGTGTTGTACATGTTCCGGTATTTTTCGCATGATGTTAGGTGTCACCCTTTTCCAGAACGGTTCTGAACAACTTCTCGTATCGTACACGCGGCATTCATAAACAGAAGCTTCATATGCACAAACCACATCGACTGTTAACTTTAGAATGGTCATTCATGTTAACATCTCTGTAAAAGAACATTTCATTCTATTACCTAGACAGCATATGTGCACCGGGGAGATTCGGGACAGAAATTGAAAGAGAAAGCCTTTTATCAACCCCATCAGAGAAACTGATTTGCAGTTCACGGGGTATGCATATCTGGCGAGTAAGAACACCCACAACACCCGCCACGTGCCTCCTGAATAGATTGACTGTTAAACATACGCTACTTATGCCACCATGTCAAATACAATTAATTAATTGTATTGTCATCCCTGTTGATGCTTTCAACCTCGGTATAAATTCAAGGATTACAATGTGTCTGAATTAAACGACACAACTATCTTGCCAATGAGTTATTACTTAGATATGCGTTTTCAACACTTTTCACTTTGTTCTAACCACCATAACTTATGAACTCGATCAAGTGGTGAGTAGCATTTGGTTTTGAAACATTTAGTGTGAAATCAGTATGTTGTACCATTTTGCGGTTGATCATAATGGACAACCGATACTTCGTATATAAGTGCAGTAGATGTTCACTGTTTTCACTGACTGTACCGACGCCCTGAGGTCCAGTAACACTTAGCCCTGCCACTGAATTGCCCTAGTCACTAGTTGAAATCAGGCAGAAGATGTAATAGGTCAATCATTGACGTCAATTCAATGTGCGCGACCACACAAAATATTGATCGGCTCAGCTTGATCCTGTTGCAGTTGCGTGGACAAGGTTCGGAGAGGATGCCGTGTGGTTTGTCTGTCACCAACAAATCAATGCACCAATCCACTATAAGAAAAATGCTTTACTCCCATATACCTTCTGTAAGATAACCGGTGCGGTATGTCATCAGGACCCAAGTTCTCGAGATGTTACTCTGACTTGCAAGCTTTGCTCTGCTCAGGGTTACGACATCGGCGCCGTAGCGTTGCAGTTCTCCTGTAACCAATACGGTTCAGCACGACTCCCTCGCTTTTCGGTGCTGCATCAATTCAGCTACATGCACATATTCTATGTTTTAACGGAGAACGTCTTTTGCTCACAGGGGTGTTTTACGAACGTTTGGAGTATCCTACATTAAGCCATTAAACTCTGAAGCATCAACTCTGAAGTATCAGAATGTAGGGGTGTCTTGGAAAACAACATCTAGAGCGAATGACGCAAAAATCCAACTCTTTTGGTAGCAAACATCTAGCATAAACCGGAGGTAGTACATAAGACGTTAACGTCTGACTCTGAATAAAGCCGTCCTAATTAGATAAAATAGACGCTGCATCAAGCCTCCGGGTAGAACGGTAAGATTTTAGGTCTCAAAGAACAAAGAAGACGGGGGTCATTGTTTACAGTTTGATAGTCGGAGCGTTCAATGAAGGAGTATTTTTTAAAATAGCGGTGTTCGCGACGTGCAAAAATGGATCGATCGCACACACCAGCAGATGACTGTTGTTCTAATGGTACGCCACTGAAAGCAGCCTTCGAGAGGTCGTCCGCGGGTACACTCAAGAATGCAACGTACCAAAATCTTACGTTAACAGGATACCCAAAAGAAACGAGCATCGGCCATACCAGGAGGCCCAAGTACAGGAGCTTCAGCTGTTGTATGCGGACAAGCGTGAACCATTTTGCATGTGGTGTTTGTCGAAAAAAGACATATTCAACAGCATTTATTGAAGAAGCAGCATTCTGTCTAAGTTGATTTATGCAGAAACGCTGTTTCTGACACATCAATAACTCTCATCGGTTTGCTCTAACCTGATGTCAGTATGATACGAAGCTTTTGGTTTAGGCGTCAACTCTTCCAACATAGATTATCGGGCCTTTATCCTTTGGTACACATGAAACCTTTATTACCCTAATCGTTTCTGTTTCCAAATGTTTCATCAGAAGATTGTACCAGCGCCGGAATAAAAGACAGTATTTGAATACGTTTGGCACAAACTAGATGGCGCAACAACACACTATACACCATGTGTACGAGAATGTCTAGATAAAATATTCGGGTGGTGATAGATCGATCGAATAGACTAAGGTGGTGGCCCCCATGGACATCGGATATTAACCTACCGGATTTTCTTTTTGTAGCTATCTCAAACACAAGGTCTACATAGGACGGCTAAACAAACTGGAAACCATAATATTAAAATGCAGTACCGCCTCCAAGACCACTGTGCAACGTGTGCTCTTAACATGCCTAAGTAGAACGTGTTTGTGTAATCAAAATCACGGACAAAAGTTTGTTCACCTCATGTGAATTTTTGATTTATACAACGATGTTTTCTTTTCTTTTCATCTTTGTGTGCCCATCTTGTCGTCCTGTCAGTAGAACATCACAGCTTTGGCGGTATTTGGCAGATTTGCAAATCTGGTGCATTCATTCAGCTCTGACTGAAGTTCGTGACCTACGTAAGCACACTATCTCATTAAGGTAAGATTTTGGTTTGTGTTTAATGGAATACTATAGAGTAAGCAGCTAATGTAAGGCGTACTGAGTCATTATATACACATGCGTGTTAACCAAACATAACAAAAATGCTGCGGAGAATGGAGACCGAGTATTTATTGCGCTTAATGTACAAACGATACAAGTTCACAGAAAAACACCCCTTAATAAAATGTGGCCAGTTTTAGTCAATCGTATCCAGTTAACTTTACATACTGAGTATGGGCCAACTGTAGACTTCAAAACTAGGTGCTTCCCCTATAACGAAGTGTGGTCCTCTTAGACGCGGCCCACCAGTGAGATCTCCTTCCAGCACGATATTATATGCAGTTTCCGTTGCCCACGACAGTTCTCAATAAGGAACTGGTTTCTAGAGGACAAAGCACCTCAAACTGGACAGACTGTCTACGTCATTCTCGATAAAACAACCAGCTACCTTCTTCACAGCACCCACCTGTGGATGAGATGGTCAAGTAAAGCGTGTTGACAGGAAGTGAAGCGATATGGCCCAATAACAAGCTCACAATATTAGGACATGCCAAGTGACTTTTATTGCTATGGTAACATGACCATAGGACGTCATGTCAGAGTTCACAAATGGCGCGCTGAACACCAAAACGTAGCAGGCCATGCTACCAGCACTATAGGGAAATTGTTAGTTGTCGATCAGTCTTTTAATACTTTGTAAACCTATGTGGTATATAAACGCAGCTTTTGTTATCCACGGTTTGGCATAAAAAAGATCGTTACGATAGTACATCCCATTGAGGATATATCGTACTTTTAATCTCTCCATCTGTAGTCAACGACGTGTCATGGTTCCCAGCACAGCATTGCCTTCTAAGCGCCGTGACGTTTACAAAGATGTTTGCTAACAGCCCGGTGTTATCGATTGTGGACCGTGGTAGCCAAAAGTCTAGTGCCATGAAGCCGAGCGACTTGACTTGAAATGCGCGTGCACCACCGTGAAAGCTAGTCTGGCTGTAGCCACAGTGGTATGTAGAGCCCGTCTCTTCACCCGATTTGGCTGTTTGTGTAAGCTGTTTTGTTTGAACCCAGGATTTCGTTTCCAGGTCCACACTTGTTGGATAATCTCCAATTTTCTGCGTTCTGGCTTGTTACATTGGTTGATCATCCGTTTATTTCATACAAAGCTTTGTCTATTCTTTTTCATAACTTAGAGTCAGCTGCTGCTCGTTACCCATAATTTTCATCAGAAACTCCACGGGTTACTCATTCTCACTTGACTGGGTCGGTTACCCTTTCGTGCATGAACTTCTTTTCTGATTCGTAGTTCATCGATCATAATTTTTACTTTTTCAGTTTAAACCTTTCCCTTATGAAAACATTTGGACGACGGTGTTCACATTTCCTCAGGTCTTTAGGTATCACTGTCTCAAGGATTTTACCCAATTCAGATTGTTTTTTTATTGAAACAGTAGGTGGGTAGAAGTTCTCAAAATATTCTCTTTCATGTGTTTACGTTTAGCGTACGTTTCACCTTCAAAAAATATCTCATGGTAACTAATTCATGTTCATCAGCCCGAGTAAATAATATTCGTCCGGCCAACAAAGTGTTGTCCATAGTCACTGCACTTTGTTATATATATATACAGCTTTTTCTGTTGGCGGGTTTGAGTTGTCCCTTTGATTTTGAGTATATTCTTCGTAAGGTTGTCACCGGTTTTTGTGCTGGTGTGATACCCTTTAGTCGCCGAGTTCTTACCGTCATTTCTGATACGGTTTTACAGTAACTTATCAGTCCGCTTCGTTGGTGGTTTCAGAGATTTTGTAGCTCTTTCCTTCTGCAGATGACGAAATTTTGAACTTAATTTTACAGAGGAGATACTCATTAATGGCGATTGTGATACTCCAGTCGATACTCTCCAGTATTGCTGTGTGTTCCAGCTTTTCAAACCAGTCCTCGCTGAAGCTATCATCTCATTTGGTAACAAAGCATCTGCCATCGAAATGTCAGTGGTGGCTGTTCCTACAGTCTCGTCTTACAATCTAGGCACTTGTACTTAGCTGGTGTCACGATACTGGGTTAATCTTCTGATTTTCTGTGGTCTACCTGACGTAGGAGAGTACAGTTTGATAGAGGTCTTAGCGTAGCTGTCTGAAGAATCACAGTAAACCAAATTGACAGCCATGGTAAGATAACCGATAATGTCGGGGACCTACCCCCATAATCACATTCCTGCACACGCACAGCCACCACACCGATCAAAATACCACGTGTCTGATTTACGCTGATAGCGATTTTTCTCACACAGTGTATGTACTGGAAATGATTCATATATTCGAATCCAATGAATGGATGTATGCTGTTATCATCCTGACTGAACAGGTGTTATGTGTACTGCAGTTATAACACCTGATTTCGGAAATATGTACTTTAACCAATGTGAAATTGACGCGGTTATTGAATTTATTCTAAAACCTAAGTTGATTCATTGTTATTCACAAATATATAGCCGTGGCGAAATAACACATGACGGTCTGCAGCTTGCTCGGTAGGCGATAAAATCAAACGTAGGATTCGTAAGTAAACTGACCAAATGTGTTGGTGAATATGATGTGTTTCGTAGAGTTCGAGTGCCAGTAACCTGCTTAATTAAGTATCTTCTAACTCAAGTAGAAGTTTGTGCATGCTAAATCGTCTATAAAGCTAGTGTGTATTAGACCGAAACAAACTGGAAATTTTTAGATGCAAAAGTAAACATTGGTCATCCGTAAGAAAACGTTAAGTATTCCTGAACATCTGTAAGTTTGGATGTTTGTATTGTTGAAGTTAGCTGTAAGATCCTATCCACAAGGCACGTCCTCAACCTATAAAGTAAAATGATCTTTTGCTGAATGTTTCAGGTGTTTACGGTAAACAACTGGTTATATGTTCCGCTAGTGATATCAAATTATATTGGCGTTATGTTACTTCTAGAAGTGGGAACACACTCATATTAATATGGTGTACTTCTAATAGCCATCAACTCCTCATTAGTAGAACGACAGTAGTGGAAGCAAATGGTTGAACTAAACTTCCGTTGCCCGTGGCTGCTAATGGTTACATATAAGGCGTCAAGGTAGGTATATTAAACACGGCACAAATTGCGATTTTGGTTACAATGACTTCGGACGACCACCACGCGATAGTCTCCACTTTTCCCACAACTTTACAAGAAATTTCACCGTATATCTGCCGTAACTGAGGGGACAAAATATTGTCAAATGAAAAGAAGCTGATTCAACTCAGGCAAATTTGTTTGTTTCCTAATAGGATCAAGGGGAAGTGGTTACGTGTCCACATCTGAGATGTTGTCATTATAAACTTGATATACCGAAGTCTTCCTAAAAAAATTAAGATAGGACGCAGATGTTTGATCTCCAGCCCTCCGCATAACTTACAGGACAACCGAACAACCCAAGATTGAAAGAAAAACTTCTGGTTTTTGGTGGGTATATTCGGAAATATCCGTAAATGGTCTTCCACAAAAGTCCTACAATCGCGGGATGGTCTCCCGCTGGGGAACGTTTGAGCCATCCTTGAAGAGGCACAACGCTAACAAGCAAAATTATGCACGAGCATGGTCATTCGTCATCACATTTAACCAGGAAATAAGGAGTGACAGGTTATTACCTTGGCTTCGAAATTACAATGTGCAGGAAGTTTTATAGGTTGGCAATCTTCTCCGTTACTACTAGCCCACCCTAGTACCTGTTACCTAAAGATGGAATGTTCGATATTATATTGAAACGTCTACTCGCTGAGCACACACAGCGGTAAGCCGGAGATCCACTAAGTGTACAATCCCGCAGGTCACCAAGTGTGTGTTAGTATGCGCGATTGACCGATTTTGCTGTTGGTTGTCTGTTCCGATTTTATTTCAATATGTTGTGTTTATTTGACTGAAAGTAGCTGTCCTCTGAGATCCTGCAAATGTTTAGGTTTAAGCATTAGCCTACCACATATCTTCAAAATTTGCAATTCTATCTCCCATCTGTTCTCCTTCCTCCACTTCCCAACCCATACTGGTGCGTGGCAGTTCATCTAACGGAGGCTACAGCTTCTTCATTGAAAAACAACATTGGTGTTGTGAGATTTGTGACAGTTTATCAGACTAAACTAGTGTCAAATGTCTGTGCCAGTTCCCTTAGGAATTGCGACCTTGTGTCACTTAGATTTTGTCGCATTAATGACCACCTGGCGTCCCGACTGACATTAACGGAAATCTTTTAATCACCCGACAAATCGACTGCAAGTCAAATAGCGTTTGTCTGTGACCAAAGCCAAACATACAGTTGGTTTGGATGCATGCCAAGGTCGCATCCGCCCACAAACTGACACCTACGTGGGCCACACCAACCCACAGTCACATGACCACACATTAATGCGCACTGACCCGTCTCAGACACACGTGGGGCAACACACGGCAATCCTAGCCACAACAACGGCAAGAAACATATGGACCGCGCAACTGCCTGATTTTGGAATTATTGTTCCGTGCTGCTTCATACTGCCCGGGTTTGTCACATTTACACACTTCAGTATGGCGCTCACCAAAACTGAACTAGCCTACTGTTAACAGTGAGTCCTGTCGTTTGTACTGTTAAACGTCAGTTCCGGGGGAAACTGCAGACCACACTTTGTGACATCCATAGTAAGCAGTTATTATTTGCATCTGCTGGTGACGGTCCCCAAAACCTCTTCCTTGCTGGATGTGAGGGTGTGAAGTTAGGGAATGCTGTGCTAGTTTTGTCTACCTCTGGAACATTCTCCATTTACTAAATGATCATCTAAACCACTCTCTTATCCAGCAGGCGGCTCTCTACTCTTAAACCTACCTCAATTTCGTTTCTTCCATTTGCTTCTACTAGCTTGTTTCTAGGGTGCCGATGATGCCATATTTAAATCTTGTCATCTATCCGATTCCCGATTTGTTTTGGACCACAATGGTTGCAATGTTTGGCGTTCATTTGACATCACGCATTATTCCGCCCACTGGTTCCGTATACATGAGGTTCCTCCAGTGAATGGGAACCGACGGTTGTTGCGTTCGTGCTATTCACTGTTGTACATTTGATAGCGTAATGAACCGTCATCTTCACTGCTGCCTTCAACCTAAGCTAGCTGTACCGGTGGACGTATTATCGTCTCGTCTACATCGCTCCTTCACGTATAATGACAATGAGACGTTGTTTTTGTACTGTGCGTTGCCAACCGATTCTGAGGTCAAACATACTGAACATACTGTTTACTCTCCAGATTTATCAGCATGCTGACAATTTGTGGACTAGTGTTTTCCTTCGGATTCAGATTTTCCTACCCCAACTACTCATCATTAATATATGAAGAGCTCAACGGGGTTTTCTCGGGGTTTATCATGAATACAAGGCTATATACGCTCGTAGTCTTATTCCACTACATGGAAACCTACCTGTTTAGGATTAATCGAAGTTTCTCCAGAAAGAACGCTGCGCCATACAAACATCGTAACTTTTATTCTTTATCACATTTCTACTTGAAAGCAGTATAAGTAGTAAATAGTTATTGCCAAACTGACATCTATTAGACGCAGCGCACATGGTGGGCAAAACATTGGTCACTTATGCGAGAAAATATTGAAGATTTTAACTCAAATATTTCATTGCAAAAGTAGAGTAGCCAAATTTAGTCGAACGTAATTCGCTTCAATCTTTGACTCTTTAGCTATCATGGATGCTAATACTTCCTCCTCTGTTCAGTATTACTTCGAGGCAGTGATGGAAGTTGGGATATTTCAACATGTCCACAGCAAACTTCTTAGGGGTAAGGACATAGCTTGGCAAGGTTGAATAGCTTAGCTTCTTCAATACACTCAACCTAGAGTACCACTGGCAGCTTATCGTTGGGGAAATCACTGACGTCGATTGCAACCACGTTCCAGTAAGGTGTCTCCGATCCAATAGAAAGCTTAGACGTCTACGGAGTAGAGGCAAACGCTGGATTACATCGTAACGTTCAGCCTAGAACAGGTACCAGTTAAAACAACCTTCCTACGTATGCTATCAGAGAGAACCGATTTGTTATCAATACAATATAACTGAAATTCTGAAGGCGTTGTTTCAGTGGTTTCCAAGGTAATGGAAAGCTTATCAGATGACTTTTCTGGCTAAAGCTAACATATCAAACCAATCATCAGTGAGCATCGTGGCTCTCGTATGAGATACACGCACGTTATGAATATGCTAACTGCTCATGATGTGTTGGACGAAAACTGTAGACACACGATTGTCAGTACATGTGGTCTATCCTGTCTTTTCTAAAACCTTTGACAGGGTTGATCATTCCATCTTGTTGCGGAAACTCTATTCATGGCTTTGGCTTGCATTCACTCGTCTGGCTAGAGGATTACATGACTGAACGTAGGGTTAATATCAAAGGGAATGGAGAACTGTCAGAGTGGTTCCCAGACAATAGCGGCGTTGCGCGAGGATTAATCTTAGGAGCCTCGTTATTCATTCTTTTCGGTTTTTGAACTACTAAGTATGGTCAAATCGCCGGTGCTGCTGTCCACTGATCACACAAAGTTTTAGCGAGTTCTACAGTACCCGGAAGATGTGATGACCTTACAGGACGTTTTGAACTGTTTATATCAGTGGTCCGAAGAAAATATCTTGCCTTCTAATGTCAAAAAGTGTAAAAGCATGCAAGTTTTCCATCAAAATTGCATTGGTTATGACTTTGATGACACAAAGTTGCTCGAGTCAGCATGCGAAAGACATCTAGGGACATAATGGCAGACAGTTTGAGTTTGTCTACCGTGGCTAAAAAAGAACAAAACTCTGGACCTTCTAGGAAGAACATGTGGGACTTAAGATGTTCCGTAAAGCATTAGTCTCCATAATCTGCCAACACCTGGAAATGGACAAAAAGATTTGTTTTTGTCATTTTAAGAAAGATTTGGCATTTAATGAAAATGTTCCGAGACCGTTCATTAGAAAGATTATGGAACTCAACAGATGCAGACAAACTGTGTGACGTGCGCATTTGGCAGAAAAGTGAGTTGTGTTTAACGATCACTTAGGTAGCCAAGGTTGTTCTGATGAGGCAAGTAGAGTGGACCAACTCGCAGCCTTCAAGTGTTCAGTGTACGGTAATAACTTGTGATCCCACTAACCAGCTGTATGAATTGTGACCGTGATCTGGAATTTGGAGGTAAGCTAAATGACTTGCTGGGACATATCTGTTTGCTTGCCCATTTTGGCATAAGTGCCTCTGAAGTTTACAGGAAGTGCATGATTATTGATAAACAGATTGGGAATAACACAACATTACGAGCAAGTTATAATAGTGTACGTTTCAACCGCCTCGGATGGTCTTCCTCAGGAGTGTTGTCATGCATGATTATGATTATGTTTATACTCACTGCATCTGAAGGCTACTTACTGACGGGCTTTTCTGTGAGCTCCCGTAATGAAGAAATTGACAATGACAGTATAGTCCAAATCGATGTGGCCAGTTTTTGCAGCAGCTGTGAATAAGAACAATAAGAAGGATAAAAGGTGCAGGTACAGAGAGCAAGTTTACAAATAACTTCGTATGGGAAAAACTCGAAGCGTTCCTTAACTGAAGTTGACCCAATATAATTTGTGGTTACAGAGTTACACCACAATGTCAATTTAGTTGAAAATAAGCCGTCAGGGTCAAAGTTAACCGCCAGTCACCCTAACGAAACCCACAGCTTGACATTGAGGTATACAGGTCGCGAAAGGTAATTCCATGTGGGGAGAATAAACTATATTATTTGGAGCAAAGTAGGAAGGTTCATATGCAGGAAGACTATCTAGCTGCGTATTTTGAACCCATCGTTCTCTGAAACGTCAGAGATGCTTAGTAAAAATACCGCTTCCAAAAGTACAGAGAATGTGCACGCAGGAAGCTCACTGTTCCACCAGAACTAAACTCATGAAAAAATACCCAGAAAGATTAACAGTAACCCCTGCAGAGCATAAAGAAATAAGAGGGCCTTATCTCTGCTGAAGGTGAATAACTAGCGCACGGAAATGGACAGTGTATTCACGGGCATCTTGCAATTTTCATACTCAGGACCAACCAAGCTGCAAAATTATTTTTGTCAGTCCTGCCAGTGATTCTGTGGCGAATCGAGCCCCAGTGGTTCCATCGACCACGAACAAAACCGTCATAATCCAATGCATCCCACTGTTCGTAAACACACACACACAAATACAGTATTAACCACCAAAGGTGAACAAACCGGTAACCAGTTACCTGCCTTAAAAAAAATGTATTCAGAAGTGTCTGGCAAAACCAGAAAAAATGCACAGCTTCCGTAGAGAGGTTCATATAAAGTGTCGTTACTCAAACAGAACGGATAGAAAAAGTTAATGGCGTTTTCTTGAGCACTTAGCCGCAAATTTTTCAATATGCACAACTTACACATACTCGAGGTTTCGTTATAACAATCAGCCTGGATATACATAAGTTAATTATCGGTTGGCTATTTATAAGTGTAGACAAACTCGCCTACGCCTTTAGTCAAAAAAATCACTAAAATAAGATGGTTTTCGTAAGTATTTAAAATTAGTCATTTGGTGCAGTGCAGCTTTTAGGTTTCACATCTACTGAACAGCATAGACCAATATAATGAGAACCATGTACTCCCAGAACCACAATCACTGTTTCCACAGGCTTCGGTACCTACCATAACCTACCTATCAATTCAAGAGTAACCAGCCCCAAGAAGGTGTTGTGGCGGGCTAGTTCAAAAATACGACTGCTTGCACTTACGGGAGCTGGAGGCACTGCGACAAAATCGTTGTCATATGGAGTTTTACCGGAACTTTCGAAGTTTGAAAGTTTAATTCGGACAGCGATTGGTTGAATCTGTGCAACTATTAACAATTTCTGATATGTAGCAGAGGATTTTAGCTTTCATGTAAACTGAATACCATCCACAATTGATCGTAGTTGTCGCTTTTCCATAAACTTTCCAGTCGATCCCTTTTTAAAACAGGTGCTAGACTCATCAGTAATCAAAATACGGCTCAACAAGTTAATGATTTATGTGAGTTCAACTTGCAGGGAAGTCCTAATCGAGGGGCTATCGATTGAAGTTAACAGGACAGTCACTCTACGTTCTCTGGAGGTGATCGGACAATCAAAACGCTACCCGCAATCAATCACGTATGATGATTCGGTCGTGCCTAAAGTGAAGTCAATGACCCAGTGGTCAATAAGGTTGCCTCATGAAAGCGTGACCGGCGTTCTGGTTTCGGCAGTGGCAAGGGTATGCACTACTGACGTGCTCTAATAAGAGTGAAGCCCGAGTCTGGTGGTTCTTCTCGAAAGAAGCTGAATGGAATGTCTACAGGAATGCGACAGCTGTGATCAATTGCGGGTGATGTC
Organism: Paragonimus westermani; assembly: GCA_008508345.1. Lineage (NCBI taxonomy): Eukaryota > Metazoa > Platyhelminthes > Trematoda > Plagiorchiida > Troglotrematidae > Paragonimus > Paragonimus westermani. The sequence goes on along the minus strand of QNGE01000785.1, from coordinate 178,158 downwards.
AAAGTTGCATAATAACGATTCAAATGAATTTCAATCACGTGTGTTATTCTCTAGCTTAACCTCAACTTTTTTGAATACCGACATATGCTCTGTGTATTCGGTCGCTCATCAGAGTACCAATGCATGGTCCAAGCTGGTGTTAAACCGGAACGTCTAGTAAAAAATATCGAGTGATTGGCTATACACAGGAGATATCGTCACGTCTTATATCGTCTGGCCTCAACGATTTGGTCTGATAGGAAATGAACCAAGCTAATTGCGATCATGCTTTATTCTTGCCAACGTCTGAAAGTTCCGGATTGTAAGTTGCTTGCGGATTTTTTGGTGGTTTTGACGGTATATGTGAGAATCTCCAAAGTTTTAATTTGCAAATCTTTTGTTTTCCTCAAATGGTGGTGAGAGCTGCACAGGTTGGTGAAGTATAAGTTAGGGTGTGATATATAAATTACGCTATTCGATTGTTTTCTCCAACATGGCGCGCCAAAATTTCAGGGTTTGATTTTCTATCGTAAACCATGACGAGGGACTAGCAGCACGTCTATCCAACGACCTTCCGAAACTGATGGAATTATAAATTGTGTTGTCATTTTTGACTGTTCAACAACCCCCTCATATCACTCTCATTAGTCAGCATAATCCTTTAATCCGATGACATTCACTCCGATAATTCGCATGGTCGCATGATCACCCCTAGGGAACAGCACGCATTCCATTGCGTTGTCCATTGCCAGCTTTATATCTGTTCGGGAAAACCACATATTCATTCCAAAATATTAATACACTGGTGAAAAAGCCCGATTGGTCAACGTTGATGTTATTTCAAGAGTTTGCCACTTTTCTCCAGAGTGCAATCCTTACCTACGGCACGTGTTGGAGAAGGCATGTATTCATTTATAAGATAAACGACTGATTGTTTTCGGTTTAAGATTATCAGAAGATTACAACGGAGCAGCTAAGTCAGCTGGAAAGCATAGAGGTTTGGCTGTTATATAGCCGAAAATAAGCCCAGGACTGTTTTTGTCATAAGGACGGGCTTATCGGTAAAATTTGCTTTCCGTTACAGAATTATTTTACTAGCACTGTTTACTACGCAAGATAAAGATAGACTGTTAGCAAATACCTATTCGAGCAGCGCAGCATATCGCGTCGACTGTCGCTCGCCGGAATATGACAGCTGTTCATTTTAGTCATCCCAATTGCATGTCGGTAAGTTGAAGGTTGTTCGCGTTATCATAATTCTATAAAGATGCATAGGTTCGATTTTTAGAATGGATGAATGTCACATATTTCTAAAAGCTGTAGGTCACCAAACGAAAGAACCCACCAATAATGCTAGTTTTAACAACAACAATGATACAACCAATGACAGCACAGTCGCGTTAACGATTAGTTCCGAGGTTTTTATTGCTGTAGGCTGAACTGACTTTAACAAATTCGCACCCGAGGGTTATTTTGTGAGATTTAGCAAGTCAGATACAATTAGACCAGGCGAACTTTTCAGTACGACTAACCAAACCCCTAAACAAAACAGCCCAGCTAAGGTGACAAAAATCAAATCGTTCAGACTTCCATGATCGGTCAGCCGGTTACCACAAATACAAACACAAGACTTCGTTGAAGCTAGTGCTGGAGATGTATAACTATCTCATTCATGGTAATTCAGGCATGAACAACACAAAGCCACTATTTTTAAAAACATTAATCAACAATATGTGTATTATAGTATAACCGACTTCAACTGTGAACATTTTAACATGCGGTTATTTTCAATGGGAAAATTTGTTTGCTTCCATCCTTATTTAAATTCTCACAGTTTCTAACCGTATACCTTTCCTATGGCCTTGAGGAAGTTTCCGGTTTCCCTAGATGAAATTCCAAGCTAGTTATGCAAATTGACAGCCAAAGCAACTGTTCGCGGATAATGCTGTATGTTTGCAACCCTTCAAGCAAATGAAGACCGATTATCCCGAAAGTAGTTAAACAACATATGCAGGTATTGCAAAATAATTTAAACAAGCTTTGTGCATCTGTCACATTCGAATGTTTATCGTTTTAAATCAGGTGGTTTAAATTTCTGCTAACATCTCAGGGCAAAAATGAAGCTGCCCGTAAATTAGAGTACGGATTATTTATACAAGTCTCATTGCAGTTGAATGAAAAATCTTCATGAGATTAGGTAGGTTGCCGTTCAATCTTTAGTCGGTTCAATCGATCCTACTTGTGATACCGTTTTACTTCAAAGTCTGTCTTCAGAAGTTGAGTTGAAGCGGAGTACAATGGAGCGCATTAAGCCATAATCACTTGCAGAAACAGACTAAACTGGGAAACTTACTATGAGTTGGGTGGGTAACCGAGTCCATTCATGAAATCTTTGAATTCACGGTATGATTTGATAGTTCAGCCGATACAATGCTTGCCGTGTTTCGGTGTACTGTACCAGTCGCCGAGACCCAAATGGTTCTCTTCTACATGGGCAAATCTGCCAAGCTACTTACGAGCAATATGTTATCTGAATATTATCGTGAAGTAACTGAATACTCACACACTGAAATTAAGCGGGTTATATTAAAAACAAAAGGTTACAGATCATTAATCTATCCAACTGGCTGGTCATTTTCTCGTTAATCCAAAACCATTTACATGGAGATATAAACGATGACTGCGTGCTTAAGATAAAGTGCATACTCGTCGTGTTGCATCCACTCACGGTGTTCTGATTTTCAATCATAGGCCATCCTATAGTTACACGAACGTCTTCTAAGCCAATGATGCTCCTATATGAATTTTGTCATTTGCTCAAAGTACAGGTTCATGTTACTGTTTTAAGACATGTCTGAGTTTTTCGTGAGGTGCTTCTCAGAAATGCCATGTGCTATTGCATTTGATTAAGAGCCTGTTTGTCCACATGCCCAATAAAATTCGGTATAAAACAGCAACAAGGCAAGTGTTCGAGCACAGTTGGCTTGTAAAAAAATTCTTGTCTTCGGGGGTAAATAAAAATAGCCAGCACAACTATAACGATTGAAAAGTGCATTTCGTTCGTCCCGTTCGACCAAACGGCCTATAAAAAAAGCATTTTCTGTAAAATATTTCATGTGGTTTTGAACACTAAATTTTTCCAGAGGAGTCGTTCTGATTTACAGTTTTTGGCACTATTCGGTCGTGTATCAGATTACCTGCGTACATTATGTTTGCGTACTCTGATTCACTTCTCAGCCACTACAAGCAGAGCTTAAGTTTTCCCGCGCACTATTGTTCCGGCAGAATAATAATTTGTCAACCACTAACATTCTCGGGTCTGATTCAGACTTATGTCCATTTCCCAAATTCTTCTTGATTACAATGTATTACCATTATATTATCAGCCGTCTTCTCCTTAATTTCATTCCATTCGGTCTGTCTGTCTTGACGTATCCTGTCAATCAAACCTCCCGTAGCCATGATTCCACCCGTGTCTTTCACACCGGTTCCCAATCTACGCGCCCATTTTTTGTGCGAGTCCACCTTTACTGCTAATCGACTGCTCAATAGATAAATCGGTTGTCTGGCGCCTCTATGTGTGATCTTTAGTTACACGCGTTCTTGTAGTCTTTCATCTGTGGTCGTGTTGATGTGACCGCTGTTAGTGTTTGTTTGAGTGAACTGGCACTACCTTGTCTTCGACGTTTTTTGTACTTTTGGCATCTATCGAGTTAATTTGTGTGACAGTCCTAAAAGAGGATATTCTTAACAAAATTTTTGTTTGTTCAAAGCAGGTCACACTGATAAGAGACAAGGCGACCACACAAACTGTTTTAAAATTATACATCACCTTTCAACATTGCCTATCCGTGGAACGTTGAGAATGGCATACAAGGGCCTCCATTCAGCAGCTGTCCATTGCATACTTCTGTATTGTACCGTCCTCACTATGCCCAAAACAGCACGGCTGGAGTCAGCTGCTCTCAGTCTGCTGCAGGTTGTATTAATGAGTGACCTGGATTGCATTTTTCTTGCCATAAGTGACCAGACTTCAGTTATCGATCACAACATGGTCCAACAATGAGGTTCAAAGCGAGTTCGTGCGCTACCAAACATAAAAACGGACATAGGTTGTTTATGCAGTCACACTTCGAAGTAAATATTGAATTCTAGAACCCTTGTTGATTAACTGGTGTGGGTTTTCTAGAACTTCCTGTATATTGTCGCAAATGTGTTCAAGTTATTAGCAGAAAGGTTCGGGAATTTGTGGGCCTGAGTTCTGCTCCCTCAGCAAAAACTACCGCAACAGATCATAGGATCATCCACACAGTATTCTATCAGTTGACTGTCTAACCCTGCTGAACATCTAACCATCACTGGGTTACACATTTGCCACGAAGTAACGGAAGCATGAAGAAACTCATCTGACTGATGGTTATCTAGAGAAGACGTTTTATGTGGTCAACAGAGTCTATGGCATTTGGCTAAGAAAATCATGCCTTATCTTGTCCACTGTAGAGGTTCGAATAAATTTATCCTGACTTGGCAGATCCCTGTGATCAGTCGAAACACCGTGATAACCCCATCAACAAACCTCCGGTACGATCGTCCACACATGTTCCTCAATTATTTTGTTGAAGCTGTGGTGTGCACAGCCAGATTAATTGCCTCTCTAACATGTCGTGTCCAGTATGTAACCTTCCGACACGGATACCACGTTGACCCACAGCTCAAAGGATAACGTGAACTATAAAAGCACGGTCCAACTGTATAGTCTGTTGGAATACGAAAGCTGCGATCAGTTGTGGGTGATGTTCAATTGATTTGAAAACACGTGTGTTCATTCAATCAACACCCAGCATAACGTCTGACAGTTAACACCTAACATGTTCAGATGTTCCAACACTTATCAGACTGTTACACTTAACTAAGTATAAGCGCAAGTTTTGTGTGAGAATTATAACGAGTTAAACAGGACGTTAAAAGTAGAGAAGTGGTACACATTGCAATCTGTTGGGGAAAGGTGCGGATGTTGATGAATGTCAGCAGCAACGTTAGTGTCGTTGCCACCAACACAGTAACTATTTCATTGTCCGGCAAGACACTTAGCTACGAACGCTGCCACAACGACTACTCAGATTTTGTCACACGTCTACGGACGCATCAAGAGGGATGACCATTCACTGCTGCACAGCATGCTAAACAACGCGTCCTACCTTGACGCTGCCACATCAGCTAAGCAATACGCAGTTCGACGATGAGAACTTTCGACTCTAAGGCTTGTGCTGCTTCACCCAGTTGAAGATAAATTTATTGGCGCAAGAGTTACTTATCACCAAAAGATAATGGCGCCAACAGAAACATATATATATATATAACACGTAGTTAACAGTGTGACATATATAAACGAATAATGAGCTAGATAATCAAGTGTTTGAACGTATCAAAATCCTGCTAGTTCTGTACACATGATGGATGCAGATCACTGCTTGAATATGCGGAGACTTGTGGGGGAGTTTCAGAGAGCAGGGTTGATATCGGTGTAATCCTTGACTCATAAATCCTTTGCTGTGTGAGGCAGTACGAACCTCGGAGCCAAAATCCTTTCGGTGCCACTGTGTACCACCTAGTTCATGTCCTCCAGTACTGGTGCGACGCTGTTCTGTCTGGTGTCTCAAACCTCTACTTGTTTTAACATGTGGGAGGGCCTGGCGGCTTTTGGATTGATCGTGAACATGACCAATGACAGTTCCACCATAAGTGAGATAATTTGTGCATGTGTGTGGAGGGGGAGGGGTGAGAGAGGATTGTACAGGCACCTGTGGTGCCGACATGATTGGGATGGTTTCACCGTGCCGGGTGCATCACGAGTGAACACGTCTGTTTCAGGAGGTCACTTTGCGTTTCGGATTGTAGGGTGAAAAGTTCACAATACACCGAACCACGTTGCGGTAGCACATGCGATGTGGTTATTAGCGCGGACAAACCGAATGTGTCAGTTACAAATGTCCTGTCCAAAGTGACACCTACAAATTACAAGTCAACGACTAATTTCACATCAACACATTTGTTCGTCTTACCCTGCAAGTTTCTGCTGTCTCATTTGAGGATTCGCAACAGCCGAACTTATTTCTACCGCACTATTTAGATTTAATTATGTCATAACACTCTGCCGTGAGTTTTGTTACTCACGTATATTCGATGTACTATTATTCGCACGTAATATGGACAGTTTTGCTGGCTCTACTCACCCTTCGATCACTGATAACTCTTTTTCATTACCACACCTCAGCCGTTTTTTGGCGTGATGGATTCATCGGGGAGTTTTCCATCCCGGAACCCTTCGTTTAAATCCTGAGGCTGATATGGCCAAGCGTGACCATAGAATCGCGAGATATCTTGTTCCGGCACCAGTGACTTAACCGATTTGTGCTGACCTCCTAAAGTCCATTTCATTTGGACTCCTTTTCAGAACAGAGTCATGTTCTTTGTTTCTTCATTCACTGTATCATATGTTGAGTTATTATGAATAACTTACCGTTTTTCTAACTTTGCTTTTTACAGTTGTTTCATCTGGACACGTCAATTTATCACAGACATTTCCGTTCTCTTAAAGCATCGTTTCTCGTTATTCTCACAGGAAATTTATCAACTGTGCGTAGAATCCTTACAAGTTTTAGTTAATTGAGAACAGGAAATGGCGTTGTTTATCGTATGCTTCGAGCTGTCTTCTCTGCCTCTCTTAAGTGACATTATTTCCAAACTGCCAAACTGATCAAGATCATGCAATTGACTTCCCCAAACAGACAAACTAATAGGTACATCGTACTTCCCACTAATTGTCCATTCTCTCTTGTGGATACCCAATCCGCCTTTACTATTCGGTCTTCTGACAACGATGAGTTGTTATGAGCTGGTTAATTCAGGTTGACCGTTTTTTCATCAGAACCGGAAAGCTGTTAGACTACTTGTGTTTAAAACCTGTATCCATCTCCGGCAAAATAATCAGTTGATTTATCAGTTCACAATTCTCCCACGGTACACACATTGAGCGCACGTAGTTTTCTTTGACTTACTCTGACAGAGTATTATACATATTATTGGATTCTTACAGCATTCATCAAGGCGTTTTTGACAAACCTTATCGGACTTACACAAGCACATCTTATGTGACTGTAAGAACCTGATGACAATTACCAACAACATCTTTTTTCAAGCTGAATCACTATAGTTACCCTTAAACATGGAAAGAATTGATCAAGTCGTGATGAATTTCCGGCTAAGCGATCCATTAAGATTATTGCTTATGATTCTTTCGTAACATGTAAGACATCCGCATCCAGACGTCTCCCTAGCAAACTTCGCCCTCTTGATTGCAGCATTGCGGATCTATTTTTACGCCCTCAGCCAGCCCCGGCATTCATCTGCACTTGCCAACTTTATAACATTATGTTGTTCTTTACTTGATCTAACTTTTGTCTAAACTTAGTCTTTTTGTTTCCAAATTAATTACAAAACTATGTCAACAGTTTGCTTTAACCGATGTTGGTTAAATGCTTATTGCTTTGCTCACAATTATCAGTACAAGTGTTGTTATAAAACTGTTTTTCGTTTATTGAACAGGTGGCAAGTGAAAAATAAAATTAATCGCTGAAGGCCAATTAATGATTTGTTTTATTCGATTTTACTGGATACCGTTAAAAGTGCTTAGTTCCTCTGGAAGGTGATTAACGAATCCGAGTTGTTCATTTCGTCTAGTTGCGTGTTGCTATTGCTATTGCTTTGTTCATCAAATCAGAACTGTCGTTTTCAGATGTAAATCAATAGGCGAAGGGGTGGTAATCTGCACTGCATAAGAAGCCCAATTTCATTTAACATGCATTTTCGTTTAAGGAATGCCGCTGTAGTGAGAATGTAAGTACGGCAAATGAATTCAATGCACAATTTTGTTCGTCATAGTAAAATGTAGCCGACAAACTACACACCATTCAATCTCATCTCGAGAATTTGTATCTTCTATTGGGTTTGATATAACCGAACATGGATGCTGGTACGAATTACAAGGTCAAATGAAAGTGTGAAGATGTGGACTTCGATAGTTGCTGATTCATGTTAGCGGCGTTGTGTTAATTTACAGGCTGCAACTGCTTAAGAGTTAAGGGTAGTTATAAAATTCCATATTTGTTATAGTGTAGTGATAGCGGTTTCGCTGTGAATTATTGCTAAATTCAAAAACAGTTGCAACCAGAACAACGGATCCACGTGAAGTTTGTGTCTGTGACAGTTGGAAACAATTTGATACCACATCATAAAAATTGCTGACGGAATCGAAATGCTGGCCTCGCTCTTGTACGGGTTTACTTTAGTTCTGATCTCTGTGATCCTTCGATCCGTAGATCAATTACCTCCTAGTTCTGCTTATGTAACTTTTCCAGCAGTTTAATATAAATTAGTAAACACGATGTAAGGTTAGGCGGACAGGAGGAACACTTTAATCTGACGGCACAGGTGACTTCGAGAACCGAGTTAGTACGTGGAGTTTGGCTGCGTTAGGTTTATATTTAGTCGAATTTATTAGCCTTAATGTTGTTTTCGGCGTGCTGCAATTACATTTAAACCTGCAAATCTTTTTGATCACGATTACCACCTCTTCGCATGACCTCTCGCATGTTTTTTATGTGAACTCTTCGGGTTAACCATTAGGTAGTGGTGCGGAATTGCTCAAGTCTAGTTCCCTTACAAGATTGTCCTGCACACTAGTTCGTCAATCAATCGGAGGCTGACGTTTGGTGGCCTAATCGTAAGTTCACCAGGTCCCATCTCAGGAGACATTTTGTATGAAAGATTGAGCAATAGTTGGCTGCAGACATAGCAAGACTGTTCTACTACAGACGCTATGTCGATGATACATTAATATTTGGTCGTTCCAACCAGACAACAGTTAATCTAATGTGGCGCCCAACTGGTTGTTCCAACCCGAACATAACGTGTCAGTTTGACGTTAATAATCTTTTGCTTTTCTAAACACACTCACAACCCAACGGGAAAATAGTTCTGCAAGAAAGACTGTCTATAGGAGATCCAATGGTCCGCTAAATACCCAAAATTTAACAGCTTCACGCTGGTCCATCATAACCCCGTATTAGTGAGCATATCGTTCTGAAAAATAAAGCCGAACTTGCACACAGGACAGACTTGTGAGGGAAATAGGCTTAAGCAAATCCACACTACTACCTAATGGTTATCCCAAAGAGTTCACAGAAAGGCATATTAGACAAAAACCGCCATACGAGCAAGTGGAAACAGTGAAAAAAGGTTTGTGTTACAAGAGAACGACAGTGCTGTCGAAACATGTGAACAACCAGTGTTTACATACACTAGGCACATCCTCACCACCGACCGTAATACCCATTCAGCCTGTGCATTCAGAATCCTATTACGTTAGTCTAATCCAAGATTCTTGCGGTTTACTGAGATGAACACAGGCAGCTGATTGAAAGTAGTCTTGTTTGTTCAGAAACAAATACTTCTGATCTTTACCCTGCTCTGGACTTAGTGAAGTTCTCCAACGTGTCGAGTGACTAAATATCCAAACACCCAGGACGTTTGTTATAAAAAAACTGATTCGAATTATCGTAAACTTGGAACCGTTGAGCAAATACGAAATGCTTGCATCTTCAATTCTTCGCGTCTTAACTCTTCTGTGTGAAAATCTGTAGAGAATTAGCTGTTTTGACCTTCTGAAGTGGCAAGTCCACGTTAAAACAACAAAAAATTGATTGTTTTGAAAAACATGGAAATATCACTGGTGGTGGTAACTGTCAACATACTACAACAATTTCATTTAGCTTCGAACAAAATTTGAGTTGATTCAGTGAATGGGAATAACGTCATGACGTCTGCAGTATTTGAAAGTGGCGGTGAGGAAGATAAAGAAGGCTTTTTGCGCGATTTTCGCTGTGAAAACTGTCAGCGGAATAGCACAGTTTTGGACATTTTATCTTCACTTAAAGTTTGTGTTGATGGTGACGTACCTCTCTGAGAAAAAGTTAGACCACGCAGCTTTTCGTGGTATGCAGTCGCCTTTCGAACTCAATACACTCAATTTTCGGTGAAGTATTGCTACGCCTTTACATAAAGATGTTGCCGGAAATGAAACACTGATTTTTGATGGTTGGGAACAGTGGTGTTGTTGTTTGTAGCTCGGGTTGATTGTCTTTGATATTGATATGTTCGCCGAGCTTGACATTTAGGTTGCAAACGTTTCATCACCAAGCGAGGTGACATCATCAGTGCACTGATTTCATACGTATATTTAAATATATTAAATAAAATGGGGCGAAAGATTACGGAAAACTTATGAGTGGACTTTGAAAGATTTTCCTGTAGGAGAGACAGTTAAGGGATGCTTTATTCAGTCCACTTGGGAATATTCAAACAAAATCTAAGCATCCATCCAATACTGCAAACTGGGCGTATCAGGTTCCATTCTGCATTATCTTCATCTCAGGGACGTGATCATCTCAGCAGTATCGTTTACAAATCGGCAATTGTGTTGGCTTGCCGGGATAACTATGAACCAAAGGTTTTCGAATGAGTTTTGATCAGACTGTATGTTGACTAGTCTGGAGTGCATAAGATGGGAAGCAAAAACGTTTTTTGCACTGTTGGACAGTTACGGAGGAACGCCGTCTTGAAAGAATGTGACTCGCGTCGACATGCTTGATGCAATCAACAGAATAACAAGGTTGTTTCACGCATGTTCGTCATTTACTAATGTTAGTTTATTCAATCTCGTAGTCGCGAATACATCTTAGGCCAATTGTTCTCACCACCGCTGGGTAGCTTGCCACAGCACGTCGTCCACCTTGTCAAATTCTGCCGTTATCATCTTCATGCATTAAGGCCATCAAGCCCAAACTTTTATTCCCACTGGAACGTCCGCTAGACTAGCATATTTGACTAGGTAGTGGAACTTCAAATCGTTAGTCCAATGTTTGCTGAGCGATAACTACGGAAACTTGGAAAAAATCCGGTCTTTTTGTCAAACGCCACTGCCGTACTGGGCACAGTTTTGTACAGTCCCCGTAAAGTCGATGCAAAGTCGGTCGTTTTAAACTGTTCATCAGTGGGCCTCTTATTAGATTAAGATAGCTCACTTCTACCTACAAAGGTACTTGACAGTCACCTGAACACAATTTTGTTTGTTTAAAAGCCAAACTCTGACAACGTGAGGATTCTCCCGGCGCTTAACCTCTTGCTTAACGAACATTTTCACGTTCGTTCAGATATGTGCTTAAAAAATAGTTTGCTGATCTGTCCAGCATTATCCGTCTACCTGAACACAAACGCCACGTCTCTACCATACTTTCCGATATAACGCTTGTTCACAGCTTTTGCCGATAGTCTCTACTGTTGACATAACCCACATGTACGAGGGAGTAAACCTACTGTTACCCCTTGGTAGGCATTTACCTACTTCAATATCATGTTCGTAACACCTTTGATTGTTTTGAAATAGGGGACGGCATCCAGAACCTGCCAATGTACTGATGGATAGATGATTCCGGTAGTTGGATATCATATGTAAAAACGCAGTGGTACACTGTAAAGATGTAGCCTCAAAATGTTGAATGGTCATACAGTTGTGCTGCGGACTATAGTTACCTGAAAACTTTGATAGGCTTAGTCATTTAATTTCTCCTCTATTTCCACATTGATCACCAATCTTTGACACATATCCAGTTACTTTAAAATATGTCCGAAACTTTTGGTCATCATAGAAAATGTTTTGCAGGTACTAACGGAAGAAGATATACTCACACGCCGAAAGTAAATTGGATGACGTATGAAGATACACATGAAGTCGAACATGAGTGTATCTGTTATTTGGCTTTAGGTACCGGCCGACAGCCGATGTGATCTACAGCTATAATGAGCGGACGCAGTTGCGTTTCAAGCATAACTTAAACAAAGACGCACATAAAGACCTGATGCATCTTTGATATGCTAGTGTCATGTAAGACGACCTAGATGACTTGTAGTGTTTAATAGATATGGGTTTTTCAGCTAAGGCTGGAAAGACTGCAGTGTCGAGCGTTTACTATGATGCACAGTACCATAATGACAGTCCGAAATCGCTCCCTCTAAACTTTGATCTTACCAAGTAGATATTGGCTGACTGGCGTTTGAATCAGTAAACTTCGCATCGTTTCTCAAGGCGTTTGGTTACCGCACTTGCAGATATACGTGTGAGTAACAACAATAGTAATTAGAAATTGCCACCAAACACAATCTTATATTAAACAGAGGATGAGGAAGTCGACAGTGCTTAATCCTCTATAATCCGCCAAGCATATTTTATATAAACAGCAAAACATTGGTTCAAACCATCTAAGTTTCTATAAACGGTCAGCGACCCAGAGTGAATAAGCTAACTTACTGCCGTTGTTTACGTGTCACAGACAAACCGTTTAAGTAGTCGTCTATGAATCCTGGTCACTCATCAGGCCACGCTCTTTCATTCATCCCTATTTCACCTCTAATAATTTGCCTGAACTTGAAAACAGCGGGCTTTCCTTAACTAGGGCGAACTTAGTTCCCACAGTTTCGACGGCTGATCGTGTATTCAACAAAGACCATCTCGTTTCCCACAACTTACCAAATAATAGGCTGAACTGCATTCACCCTGTAGTAGAGGAACATTCATGTAACCCATCCGATTTTCTGAAGTGGAATCGAGACTTATTACTAGGGCTCCCCATTTCGATGAATCACCAGCTGTTTTGGTGTTTATCTGTCAGCATCCTGCCTTCCAGGAAAGTTTTGTTTGGTCGAATGAGTAAAGATGTTCGCTAGATTATCGGCGTGGGCCCAAAAAAGGATCCTGTGAGACATGTTTACGGGAACTGCTGTTCTAACATTGCATTGATTTGTTCACTTTAAATGAGTAGTTACCGATTCAGCACACAGTAACCTAAATGGGATTAATATACTTGAAGGATCTCCTTTGCTCAGTGAGAACCCTAATCTGTCATCGAAAACTCCGTCAAGGATTGTTGGCCAGTCCTGAAGATGGGTTATAGATCGGCTTTGTGAAAAGCGACGACAGCTTGATCAACTCAAACTAGGTAAGTGATGGAGAAAATCAACCATCATTCGCTCGTTTGTGAATTTTGGCATGGTTACCGTAGCTCCCAGTCACTCTGACATCATCCAGCCAACAGGTAGATTAGAACAACCTATAAGTAATACATATATATGGTCACGCATATTTTCACCATGTGTTAATCAAATCTGCACGGGCAGATGTGTAGAAGTTCGATGGGGGTAGCGCAGTATTTATGTGTGAACTAATTATGAGATTTCGATGCGAAACAAAAGGAGTAACCTTCGTTCTGCTATCCATCACAGAGTTAAGAACTGCGGGATTTGTTTCTTGCCATTGTTTTAGGAAAACGCTCCTCAACCACCTTTTACGTTAAAACCTCTATCAATCTGACTAATTTTCCGGAGACCATGATTTCAGGGAGCCGAATCATACTTTTGGTCGAACATACGATAATATGCTAGGAAATTCACGGGTTAGACGGACGGAATACATCGATCAGAACATTTGAAATAGGTGGAAAGTATGATAACACCACTGGGTCAGAAGTCAGCGTCGTGAAAGCAAGACAAATGGTGTGTTGTGTGTTATGATCAACTGAGCGGTCGTCCGATGGAATGGGCGCACTAAGTGATAAGCATTTTCTACTTTAACACGCAACTTTACAGATAGTACAATGAACCGAATTGTAGTCAGGAATCTTGATCGGCTAGGATACCGTAAAAACCAACTCATTCCGTCGGGGTAGAATATATACGAAACAAGAAAACGTTGATAAGCAAAGTGATTTTAAAACGATTGCTCAAAAAACTGAATGATTATTAAATCCGCGGAGCCGAAGAAGAGTTCCATTCTTGGCTTATTCTTCAATCCACCTCTGGACCTAAGCCACGTGAATCGGTGTTTCCTTTAGTCTACAGCTGTGACTAATGTCTGTCAAGACAATAAATACTCTGTACGTAAATCATTCTACGAGGCTATTGCCGCCAGTTTTGACATCTAAAGAGGACTTGAACGGGGCATACTCAAGTTATCCGACAGGTTAGGAGTGTTATAAAGCAAATGCCATAGGCATCAATCCGTTCTGGAATGTTCTGGACTAATAACAACAGAATCGCAACAACTTCTATGGAACATGTTGGGTAATCAAAGCAGAAATGACAGCTGATCATACGTGGCATGAGTGCTACTATTAGACCGACAAGAATGACCGGATTTCTCCATTTTGTAGGAGAGCTAATTCTGAATAACTAGAAAATGTTAGATACGTTTACACCACTGGCCAACCCTATCCTTCGAGGAATGATCCGAGGAGAGGAACCAATGTTTTTGAACCTAACCGTTGGTCAGTGATGCAAATAAAAGTGAATAGAAGCAGTGGTTTGATCCGGTAGGAGATGTGGAGTTGTGGTTGGAACTTCTGTCATAGTTGATCACAGCTATCACAATCTGACAGGGTTTCTCTTCACTTCAGTTTGGAAAACATCACCAGATTGGGGTTTTCCTCCTGCTGGAACTCATCAGTACTGCCGAACCTTGCAAAAATCAGACTACCTATATAATCTCTTAAGGGATGGTGACTGACCATCTTGATGTAGCAGTATGTTGGTAACTTGAATCAGGGTTATGGCTCACGGGTCAGAAAGGTTTTCTCCTGGAATCGAAGGCGGTACCGCACTTCCAGCCGGTGGAAATATGTTTGACACGTCGCCTATCCAAACATCGGCATAACAAATAATCTAGCAAGGGGCCAATCTAAAGTCGTCCTTGGATACACCATCAAGGTTTGACAGAAAATTTCAATATTACATCTTCTGGTATGCAAAAAGTTCCTACAGTTTTTAATTTTACATATGTTCTTGATGTTAGCTAATGATAGACTCTACGGAGCCGGGTTGTTGTCTCATAGGCGACAACTTCCTATCGTAACCAGTCCGAGTTCTTCTGGTATTTATCAAGGCTGTTCAAAGTCCCTAATTCAGGGTAATACACAACTGTAAGTACTGCGGATGAAATTAATTAACACTAACACTCGAGTCTAGTACATCTCACTAAAGAGTCTAGTTGGGTGCGACAGCTGCTAATACCTTCGAACCAACCAACTTCCTCAATACTCATCACATCAAATAATAAGTCAGTAAACAGTGTTTTTAGGCTCAATTTTTGTCTAGAAAGATGTGAAAGTTTAGGAAGAGAAGGAAGAAGTAGGTAAAAATCACAGAGATGAACTTTTCTGAGACCAGCAGATCGTATCCAAAGGAAGTCTCATACAACCATGTGGGTCAGCTGTTTGGACACTCTGACGACCAGTGTCTTGTCTGTGGTGTTTCTTGGGGGGGGGGA
Source organism: Paragonimus westermani (assembly GCA_008508345.1). Classification (NCBI taxonomy): domain Eukaryota; kingdom Metazoa; phylum Platyhelminthes; class Trematoda; order Plagiorchiida; family Troglotrematidae; genus Paragonimus; species Paragonimus westermani. Next base: position 162,746 of record QNGE01000785.1, on the reverse strand, counting down.
GGATTACCCTAACTAAAGAGTTGGAAAACGCGTGTCTAAATATTATTATTCAAACTTAACCGATGAGTATAACTGTCAAATGTTTTCCTGACTTATGAATTACTGGTTTGCCAGGAGGAAAATTGTCACGATATGTTTTGATTTTAATACAGCACAAATAGCCATGATCGTGTACGAAATCGAATGAAATGGGACTCTCAGCCGCATTCTTTGATGGAAAAGACTTTTGATGATCAAATTAAACAAATGTTTAAAAATTTGAGGTGGACGTTCACTTGGAAACAAGCGTACTTAGTTCGTTAGATGAAATTAAATTTCACCGAACTTAAATTGACAGTTTCCCCGAATTTAACAAACTGTGTTTCCTAGAAATTTCTGGCATTTTCCTTACAACATACCCAGATGACACAAACCCTCCATGGAGACACCTGTTGTTCGAATGCAAAATAGCACGGTCAGCTTCGAAATACGAACTGTTTGATACAGACTAAGTCAAATGTTCTGGCCAACGGTTTCATTTTGCCCAGAGAATGCACAAGACAGCAGAAACAACGTTCATTGACAATGGGGCCTATATGCTGTCATCAAACTGATCGGAATTCCGGTACAACTTCGAAATGTCACTTTGGGCCGCGTCGTTTGACAACGGACCGTTTGTGCTAGCGGTAGGAAGAATGAACAATGTGAACGGGGGAATTTTTGTTCTCGTCACTATTATTGCCAAAACAATGAGCAAAAGTTCCAGTTGTATCACCTGAAGCAAACCTGCGATATGTGTTTGCGAGCCTGCCCAACTACGTATGTGATTTTATTATTCAGAAAATAATAATGATTATATGCTACAAATTAGCTGTACATAACTTGAGGAAATGTTGCATAACGATCGGTGTTGTATAACAAGCAGTTTCGTTTGCGAACAGTATATCGCGTAAATTAAACGGCTTACCTCACTGTCAGGAAGTTGACGGAACAGAAGTGACTATGGGAGCAATATGTGCGCACGATGGAGACATGCCATTAGGCCGGATGTCGATTTATTGTTGCCCAATATGTGTGAATACATGTCAACTATGCAAAGGAGTGTACGCGTTCGTTGTCATGCGTTTTCACTTAACCTATACCGGATTTCACGTAACAAACAACTTCGCAAGCCAAGCGGCTTTCGCGGTCACAACAGACAACACGAATCCCCCTTGAAAAAGTGGTCAAAGTGCAACTCCAGGTGGTGCATAAGATGTGCGTCATTGATAAGTTACGGTCCGAGTGAAACATCGGTCTAGTGTCTGTTTTCTTAAGAGGTGGCTAGGGGGACCTTTAAAATAAAGCGTGAGTGATGTTAAATCCATGTTCACCAAATCACTGCCCAAATACAAGTCAACGATTTTCACCGCGTAAGATTTGTCGAAAAATGACAAAATTATTTAGTGATTATGTTTGTTCATAATAATTAACTGGATTATGTTCAGCCCATTTTATTCTTCCCGTAATGGAATAATTAGATATCTTTTCACCAACCGACGTTTTGGGCTCCACCACATTGCAAAACACTTTTCTGGTGCACCTGGTGGGTTTCTTGCAACAGTTCAGAGCATTCTGATAAAACCATGCAGCTTTGTCACCTGATGCGCTGAACTCAAGCGCTATTGTTCTAAGCGCATAAACACACGTGTACTTCAAATTATGGCTTACGAATAACCAAGGGTGTAGGAAAGGTCCAAATTGAACCCCACCCACAATCTACAGTACACGCCATCGTGAATTTGAGGTTATGCTGTCATTACGACGGGCTCCGTTCGCCTCTGGTGGTTATTCGTAATCGCATATGACAAAGTGCTAGAAGCAGCGTAATGATCAACAAATGTTTAACACGGGATATTCTGTGTCACATTTTATCTGGGGCTGGCACACGGCATGCTTGAAATCATCAATACAGGTAATATTTCAGCGCGTAATCCTGTGAATTTCACCTTGTAATGACACCTAAAAATTAAATCACCATCTTTTGTGGCTGGATTTTTTATGTTTGCCTTCGAAGCTATTATTCTTGGCAGTAACACAGTGGAACTCAAATGATTAATCTGTTCGGGCCCTTACATATTTCTTGATTGAACAAGTGTGCTGGTGTTTGTATGCCGCTCTGAGATGAGAGAAAAAGTTTCAGTTGGCTAAACTCAATACGTTCGTCATCACATGACTTAGCAACAGTAACTGATATGTTGAGCATCTACATGAGTTTCGGTTCAGTGTACCGAAGAGGTATAAGTTTTGCTTAGTAACTCTATCTGTCACCACGTTCCAAAATTTCAAGCTCAAGTATTAACGTTACCGCTCAACTTGGTTTATAGATAGTGTTACCGGGATTACCTTTCCAAGCCGGTTTCAAAGATACACTGATTCTACTAGGTTCAAGGAGAATTTCTACCGTTATCGCCTGCGGCAACGATTGCCACTGAAGATTGTTTTAGGGTCTAAATGTGAACACTACACCAGCAACGAAACGGAGTAAAATTGCCCTAAACTGTGTGAACGGTCAGCATGACATCATGGCTGTTTCGCCTTATGAAGACAGGTGACTCTTCCCAGTTATATCTGACGACGTTTCAAAATTCGCTCTATTGCTGTAAGCTTCTCTATCCAAACAGGTCTGTTTAAACCAGAATGCATTATAAGGCAGAGTGAGCCAAGTAAATTTACTTCATAATTTGTGTTTCGCTACCAGCTTACCCGAAATATTCAAAGGAAATTGACATTACTTTGCTGGATTGCGTAACTTAAGCATTCTCTTTCACCGTTTGGGATCATCAGAAGGCCACTATTCCAGAAAAATTAATGGGCTCCAGTTTTATAAAAATATCCGGGAGAAAGAGCTCAGATACTTCAAACAGATACGGACATACATGACTAATTGCCTTAAACCTCGTTGGCCTCAGACCAAAGCTAATTATCTGATTGGGTAAATATTCTACCAGTTCCCTTCATTCGTTCCATTGATTGTATCGTTTTTGCCATGTTTGGTCAGCCGGAGTTGTTCGCCTGTCTGACGGTCTGCAGATGGTCTGTACCCTATGTTTTCGACTCAGTATTGTGTCTTCGGACTAACGTTAGCAATTTATTTATAAAACTAAGAACAAAAAGGAAAGTTGCGTAAAAGAAATCAAAGCTGTTTTCATTGTCAACAACTTCGGATCTCGCCCACACAACTTCAGCTCGCTGAAAGGTTGACAAAAGCTTCCCCCAACTTCTAACCCAATCAGCTTGCCATGAAACAATCAGATGGTCCATACTTCATTTCAAAGTATCACATGGTACACATAAAACACTCACAGTATTTTTGCCTATGACTCGTGATTTAGAAGAGTTCAATGTTCAATAACCTATAAGATGGCCAGTCTTACATTCGCGTAAAAGTAATCTATGGATGTTGCACACGGTTCCTGGATCTATCAGAATTCCCAAACTCCTAATATTGCTAAACATTATGCGCCAGTTTTGTAAACTAAGGTCCCTTTGTTTCAAAAGCGTCATCATAAACTTAATTGCTCACGTCATTAAGATGCAACTGATTTCAGTATCACGGCAAGCCTTTACAACGAAACCGGGCTAAATGACAATCAGCAGTATAGAAATGAAACACAACAAGAAACGTGCGTATTTCATATCTCCCCCTAAATGGGTTTACTGCTCAGCAGTGTAACTGATTACTCCTATCTTTGACTGGTCTGCTCCTACAGTGGTCTGGTTTAACTCTTTCGTCAAACCCATACTTAAGCTACCTGACCTTACGTTATCATAAAAATAGTGAGCCTTATCCAGCAAGATAACTGCGATTTGCGTGAATTCCAAAAGAGTACCCGTACCACAAACGAAATTTTGAGTTATGCACCCTCTATTTTTCGATGGTGTTCTTTGAGAACATTCCAGTTCCATACGTTCCTCGCTTGTAATATCACAGTAATCAGCGTTTAGAATTGATATCCTACTTTCGTGTACAAATGGTGATGTTTAGTGGTCCGACGAGTCCCTGAGACAAATAAAAATACTGTAGCGAAGAATGTACGAAGCACATTTTATGTATTTGAACACATTTACGAAAGGGACCTTGTCCAGGGTTAATTTGTCAGCTTAGTGACAATCTGTGTTCATAGGCGTATCACTTCTAAGTACAATACATTGACCATATTCATCTAAATGACGTTCAAACAGTCAGAACTCTGAGGAACGGATATGATTTCTGAAACGCTGCATGTAAATTATGTTTAAACTTCAATTTTTGACAACATGGTCGTCGTCAGATTGAAGCCACTTCTAATCCACTTTGACCTTTTGTGGTGGTAATCCCCACGGTTTGTGTGCGGGAAACAGCATAATGCATAAATGGTAAACTATTGTGAGTCATTTCACGAGTGAATGGTATGGTCACCTAAGACTTTATTTCAATCCAGCCCTAGTCTTAAGTGCATCAACTCGGTGAAACTAAATGAAAAATTTCTTGATTGGTGAGGAAAACACCATCCATAAAACATGGCTGACAACCAGTTTCAAGATAGAATATTTTCACGTGGTAGTAGCAGTGATCACCGTCGTATACGTAGTAAAGATATTACTAAGATTGCATTGTGAAGTCCGGGATGGGCTGCTAAAACATCACAACCTACAAGTCTTACATGGTTCCAAAGTGTACCATAGATATGTGCTGCGAAGCGATTTCGCTGATGGACAGTGACAATGCTTGAATACGATTTTGTCCTTGAATACCGATCAGTCTTGAATGCGATGGAAAAGTCGACGTTTTCTGATTGCTTCGAATCACCTGTAACTTTAGACCAACACTTCAACTTAAGTACATTGCTTTGGAAGCTGTTGTGGCCTGATATACAACTGCTCGTGACCCTGTTCTGCGGGTTATGTAGTCTTCTCTTCAAAGGCCTTTCTTTAAATAAACCTAAAAGAGACTCAACTGATCCTACTGGCAAAAGGTTTCCTTATTTCCCTATTACTTCTTCTCATTTGCGTCGAAGGTAGAAAGTTAGCTTCATCAAGGATACCCCAGATTTATTCATGGGAAGACCTAATTGCGAAGCCTCATATGACATTCTATGTACTTAAACACCGAGGACTATGACAAACGTTGCTATGGCGAAAAGTGCGCTTCAAAAATCTGCGAGGATACGAAGCTACACATATTGCTGAGGACACAAAGTCTTCCATCTCGAACACGTATGGAATTTCCAGTTTCATTTAACATGCGCTCCGACCTTTCTTATGGAACACATTTTAAAAATTCTAACCAAGCGGAAGCTAAATGACACATTTAATTTTCAATGAATACTTCAAATTATTTTGTTTGATAATGAAATTTAAATGGTGTATGTTAGTATTTTATGAACAGCTTCGAGCGTATAACGATGCCATTCACATGTAACTGTCTTCATTCCACTTGCGACCGAAACGGTGCACCAAACGTTTGTGCAAACGAGGAATGGAAAATATCATAAGGTATGATGAAGATGACCAGTTATCTCCGAATTTTCTAATAATGCCGGATTCGTACATTTCTGAATAGAAAGCTTCAGTAGAAAGTGCTTCTTCAATTTCTCCATGACATGTTTAACTCAACATCAAGATGTCCAGAATAAGGTGTAACACCCACGGATGGTATGCAGTTCCATTACCCTAACTTGAGTTTCACTAATAAGTCTGAACACAATCATATGGAACGACGCAATCCGTTTTGAGACACGGACTCATATAGACTGCTCTGTGGGACAAATTCGGGGTCAATTGACCGGTTTTGGGACACTCACCAGATACGGTGGAATGCGGGACAAGAGGTGGAAAAGAATCGAAAACTACTGAGGCATTAGGACATTAGTCATGACATGAATCAACGGTGAGTTGGTATTTTAGAAATAAAACTTTGGGTTCATCAGGTGTACAATGAAGATCATGCACATGACTTACACAAACGGAAATTTAAGCGGCACCAACGACACAGCAGCACGCTCTGTCACATAATTCACACTCAACCCGTGCATGCTTGCTGGTTTCGACTGCACGTTACAGTAATCCCTTTTCAGTTTCATGGCTACCTGAAGGTAAACTAAAGGAATGTTTTCGATTGCCAAAATAACGGCGGACATTTTAGTAGTATGTTTGGTTGTTTTGGTGGAAAAGGCTTACTCATTATGTGGGTTTTCTGTTCGCTGTCATGATTGAACCAACTGTTCTGTTTTCTTGATGCATATAGTGTCAGCGTAGACGTTAACACTTGCTATAATTAGTTCTTACATCGTAAAGTACTCTGCTAAGTTTGGAGATATTCTGAGCATTTCTCGATGCACTAATACTCCTTGCGCAACGAATTGTGAGAATCAGTAGAGGGTTGAGTTCTGCCTTAACTGCTGTGGGTTTGTTTATCGCACTCCGTAAATGCGTACACATATATATTCATCTCGTTTTTTTAACCGAGACGAACAAAATTCCATTTACCACTTAGATTTCTAAATACGGCTACCTCAGTAGCACTATTACAGTAAGTGAATCGGAATCCGCCCCGCAATTTATTCGCACTGTTGCTGCTGATCACTGGTTTTCGTTTAAACCAAATGATGTAATGCTCATATTTGTCTTTAGCGGCACATTTGGTTATGAGGGGACTAATAAAAGGACATACAGGGACAATCCGGCTGAACACTATAAATTACCCATTCCTTCTCAATTTTGTTAACTATGTCTATCAAAGTATGGAACGCTACGTCTAGCAACAGATTAATCGCAGCACCCTGTAAGAGTTTGCTAAGGCGAACTAAGAATAACTCGGCTGATATTTTATTTACCTTCAATTTGGCCTTTTTACAAGAAGATGCTCACAGAACGGTAAACCCGGTTAATAACGAGTATGATGTAAGTTCCGAGAGTATTGTTACCCATCTACAATATACCCAGCACCTGTCCTGCAGATTCAGTATTGGGGTTTCGAATGCAATTTTTCACGAAAACTAATGGACGCTGTCAGGTCCACCTGGAATAACCCGATATCTCATTGTGCAACTCATCGAGTCAGTAGAATCTATTAAAGGTGGTGTTTCGGAAATGAATGCAGTTGTGTTGACAACTGTTTGAGGGAAGTTTGCGAAGAAAGCCGAGCAGATATTTTACAGCTCATGTGGTGACAAATTGCGGCTTGCTGAGATGAAGGTAAAAGTGTTTATGGAACACAGCACTCTTAATTCCAACGGGTTCACGCGGGTTATTTTTTACACACGAAGTTATAATGAAATGGCTAAATCCAGTTGGTTTCGAAACCTATATTTCTATAGTGGTTGGCTCCGTCCGAACTGTCATGCGTTTGTCTCAAAATGAGATAAGTTTAACGAACTTGTTTGCACTGTGGAACTGGTTCGAACAAATGCAGTCCTATTCTGCCATCTCGATCAATCACTACGCCTAAATGCCAGTTTGCTGGAGCAGTCCAGAAGGACTGGCTATATCCTTCCCTAAATCATTGGCTGAATGTATATTGCTGAACTCTTCCAAACAGAAAAATCCTTGTAAACTGCTAAACTCATTCCGTATGGCGTCAAAATTATCCATGCATCCATCTCGACCACGAAGACGTTATGCATTTTCCAAAATGGTTATTACAATGACCGAAAACGCCGATTGCTTTTGATTACATATATATTTGTATATGTACGTTCAATTATGCTGTCTTCGAAAATACCTAAGCCCCACGCACCGCATCTAAACCTGAAAGAATAATGACATAAGGTATGAAGAGAAGAACGAGTACTAACCGACTCCGCCTACACTGTTTCGCACATTTGTCAGAGAAACTAGATACCTTGTCTATTAAAAATGTTCGGAACCATTTCGCTAACGACAAAAACTTGGCCTTGAGGCCAACCAATTAAAACAGACAAAGCAAGACAGAACAGAATGCGTGGAATTAGGTAAAAAAAGCCATAATTATCTGTGAAGGATGAAACTGGTAAGTTTCTTGTTAAAAATGGAAAGAAAATAAATCACCTCTTTTTGCAAAAAGTAGCCGGAAGTTTGTTTAATTTCGGGTTGGACAACATTTCAAAAATTAGGAGAAAAAGTTCTGTCAACCCTTTGTGAAAGAAGCCCTAGACCAGAGGTTTGACCTTTTTAGAACATGTCATTAATACATATAATTATTACAGCCGTGATTTGGACCACAGCTGTTGAAGATGTTGACCACTGCGCAATAATGAAAGCCAGACTCGAGCTTAGTGCTTCTTTTCGAAACAAGCTGGCTGGAAGGGTTAGCTCAATTCAGAAGCTGCGATGAGATGTGAAGTATGATCAACCTGAGGTATTTTGTACCTAAACAAATTTCAAGACAAACTGAAAAAGAGGGAAAACCGGGAGTATAAATTGAGTTCAGACCGCCCCGAGGTTTCTTGGAAGAAAAAGCAAATTGAAGATTTGTTTATTTTAAACAACAGAATTTAACTTAGTGGTGCCAACATATCTTAAGCACTGGTAATTCAACTGCGCTTGAATTCAACTTTNCATGTCATTAATACATATAATTATTACAGCCGTGATTTGGACCACAGCTATTGAAGATGTTGACCACTGGGCAATAATAAAAGCCAGACTCGAGCTTAGTGCTTCTTTTCGAAACAGGCTGGCTAGAAGGGTTAGCTCAATTCAGATGTGAAGTATGATCAACCTGAGATATTTTGTACCTAAACAAATTTCAAGACAAACTGAAAAAGGGGGAAAACCGGGAGTATAAATTGGGTTCAGATCGCTCCGAGGTTTCTTGGAAGGAAAAGCAAATTGAAGATTTGTTTATTTTAACCAACAGAATTTAACTTAGTGGTACCAACATATCTTAAGCACTGGTAATTCAACTGCGCTTGAATTCAACTTTACCGGACTGCCTGCCATGCAACTTTCCGAGTTCCTTCTGGATTGTATCTTAACCAACGAGGCTATGTACTTATCAGTTGAACTTCAAATACACCCTTGTCCACTGTGCATAGTAACTCAGTGTTTGGTACTGTGCTGAATCATCCTCAGGTGACTGGAATGCCGCTAAAGCGGTGCACAAGACAGCCGCTTTAACAGCGCAAGATTCACTGTTACATAATGCGATTTGCACTCAATTACACAGTCATAGATTTATCTAGACATCTCATTCACGACCTCACAATCAGATTCTAGTTGACAAGCCTACTGGTAGTTAGCGTTTCAGCTACAAATCGAGAAGTAGAATGTAGCGCAGGTGAGAAAAAATGTGTAGCATACTACGGAAGTTCGTGTAACTGGGAATGAGATGGTTTTGCGATACCTCCATCTAGAAGTACTTAAAAAATGAAGTCATCGTTATTTATGTTCAATATGACATTGTGTTTTTTCCACCCAAAACTCATTGCACTACTTGTGAGCAGCGCACACGTAGATACGAGGGGACGAAAATAACTGACTGGTAAAGAGTCGTGGTGGGAGAAAGAAATGATTCAACGGTGTTGCAAACTGTTCACGATGACAGTAACTTTCCAAAATGGATTCCATTAAACTAGATCCACAGTACACTGAAAAAAGTTTCTATTTGAACGACGAAGAAATTCTGGCGAATTCGGTTCCTTTAGTGTGTTGAAGGTGATGTTGCCACGGTTAGGTCACAATGATAACTGCCGCACGGATGCAGAATGCAAAGTGCGCAAGGGCGAATTGTTGTATTGATCCCATAGTTGACAGGTGGTTTACATGTACGATGAAATTAACCGGCAAACACTTTGTAATAGATGCTGAAAAGTGAAGGAATTCACAATGGTGGCTTCACAGTGCAGGATGTTCAACAGGAAGCTGTGCTCGAGCAGTTTATTGACGAGCTGTCTTCAAATTGCTTCCAGCATTGCAGCCTAGTGCAGAGTAAGCCGAATTTCGGATAAGATACTTGGGGAGAAGTCTTAGTCAAGAGGTAATCGATTAGAATTAAAAAGACTTTCGCTGTATTTCTTTTCGAGGCGATCGGGCAATCAGAGCATTACTCACAAGCGAATGAGGCTGAGCGTTCACACATGATGAGTCAGTCGTGTCTAAAGTTAAGTCAATGACTCAGTAGTCAACAAGGTTGCCTCATGAAACCGTGGCCGGCGTTCTGGTTCCGGCCGTGGCAAGGATATGCACTACTGACGAGCACTAATGAGAGCAAACCTCGAGTTTGGTGGTTATTCTCGCCATGAGAGAGCTGTGATCAATTGTGGGTGATTCATAAACGCAAATGGGTTTAGCGCATGAGAACACAATGCTCAACTAACTGAACGTCATTTGGGTGCAATCAGGGTTTGATGAACAGTTTACTCAACCATACCTAAACCCAATCAACGTTCTTTCGTTTCGTTGTTTTGTCGCCATAGGCTAAACCTATATAACCGAATGTTTTATACAATCGGTGGATCACAATAAACGAAATGCTTGCATTCCGCAATGTATGTCTCCTTGCCGTCTTGGTGCTCCAAAATATCACGCAGGAAGTGCAAAATATTGGCAAAATGTTGCAAGAATACCAGGATATATGACGTTACAAAGTTTTCCTTACTTTCAAATCAAATTTTCTATTTGAATTCGTAAACTTTTCGAAGTTTCTTGAAAATATTTGGAAGCTAAGTAAGATATCTAGGGTTGGGATTGCTAGGTTCAAGAGGGAAGAACACGCCATTGTTACCAGTGCAATGGTTGCGTTAACCTGATTCATAATACACATAAAAGCACAAAAGCTTCCAAAATGTAAGAAGGGGAAAACGTACTGTATCTTCGTAATAATAGTCTTTGAAATTTAAGTAGAAGTTCGAGTAGGTAGTTTGTTTATTATAGGTAAGACATATTCTAGTTAAAAACACCAAAAGAAGAACCTCCGAAAAAATTCACGATTGCAGAGGAGTGTAAAATGGACTGTATTGCACAGTGCCTTTCGTTATACAGGCATGAAGCAATCCTACTCATCCGTTAATGAAACCGTACCAAGAAAGAAGGGAGTATGATGCACCAAACGGGAGTATACATTATGCTTTTCTTGGACAGTTTTTCCATTCTGAGGCAAGAATAGGGAAGTCATTGGGGTTACAAAGTGTCATCCTCATTAATACATGCAGAGAAATTTCAGGAACACCTGAAAAATGTAATAATTATTTTAGATTGTTTCAGTTAATTTTTATTTCCTTGTAATCAACTGATGAGTGTTGTCATCAAATAGATCAACTGGTCGTCAGTCGCGCACGTACTGTAGGACAAGCAACTTTGCACAGTTTGCATCCAACTCGCTGTATACCAATTTTCAGACTTCGTTCCATTCCATAAGCTTCGATCCAAAGAATTCAAAGTTCACTGTCACGGTCTACTGTTGGATCGCCTATCATTGGGGAGGATCCAAGACTCAAGCCGGAGAGAACAGCGTTGATGCACCAGTCTTGACATATTTTATTTCGCTTACTCTGTAGGATTTAAAAGGTAGGACGACTCGGATTATTTTTCGTGGCTGACCACAGAGTGTGGGACTTACATTGTCTTAATACTACGGGTTATATGAATAGAAGTGGGTGATTTCTTGTGCAGTGTCTGTATTACTGCGCCCGATCAGCTACTAGCAAGTCTCATAGACAGTGATCCATCTACACCCATGTCTTTTCTGTGCAAACTGTTCTTCCTGAACTGCCGTGACCGTTTTTCCTGACCATGTGGACAAAATGACCTCTTTTGCACAGTGATCCGTTGATACGTGTCATGTATTTCAAGATGGTGCTCAGATAGGGATTTTTTGTAATCAGCTGATTTGTCACAATGAAATCCAGTAGTCAGTATTTGGTAATAAGGAATGATGCAACACCGATGCACTGGTTACCAACAGTCAATGCCAGTGACCGAACGTGAGATGGTGGATAGGTGCTTCGAGTCTAATCAGCACTATGCATGCTGAGGACTACGGCTTGTGGTCTACCGGTCAAGTGCCTGAACACCCATCAGATGCATATCCACTTCTTCTGGAACGAAATGCATGGTGTGCGTGGTGCCGATGAGACCCAAACAACATCAGGATAGCTTTCAACCGGTGTCGGTGATAACAGGGGCCAACTGTTTGCAGCAACAAAGTGGCTGAACGACTTCACTCCTTGAGAAAATGGAGAACAACGGCTGAGAGCATCGATGGTTGGGCTGTTTATATATCGGGCTGTTTAAAGCAGAACGAGTGGTGGTGATTCATTGAACAACATTTGGGTTAGACGAGTGATAACTGAACAATAAGCAAAGCCTTTAACAAAATGACCACCATGGTTGTTTGAAAAACTCTTGGTATTTTCCACTCTTGACTGCATTCATACAACCTTTCCTCACAGAGAAAAGCCGGTAACCTGCCGACTTAAACAAACGGTAAGAAAGTGTTACAGAGTGATGTTATTGAACTAGCTCTATGAGAGATGTAAATATCAATTTACCAAAGATGCCATTTTCAATCATTTTGCCTTTAATTAGGTTATGTCAATTTGATTAATTGTTAGGATGCACGTGGCAAGTTTCATATCAATGTGCGTTTTAAGTCCGAATGATAGGTTCGCCATGAAAAATCACGTGGCTTAAGAGGTGCCGTATTTATAACTTCATTTGACATGATCTGAGAGATAAGGTGCATATCAAAAAAATACAAGTTTTGTGGATAGTGCACATGGTCCGAGAGATAACATACTGTCCGAACACTAAGACCAGGAATTAATTGGAGCAACTGCACACTCAACAAGTTGTGGCGATCGCTTATCTGATACTTGTTGGAATTTTTGTTCCCCGTTTCCAAATTCACGTGACCGCGCTGTTTGGCGTCGACATTGCATCTACTGTCATCAGCGGCACAGTTAAAAACGGTCAAATCGAACACATGATTCCGATGCAAATGAAACACAAGTGAGCTACTGTGTACTGCTAATCCATGAGTTGATCACTCCTTGCACATCCGAAGCTAGTGTTAAGTGTAGGCAACAAAAGAATGGTTAATGAATTTTCGAAGCGCCAAAATTGGCCTTTCCCCCACCTTGGTTTTTCTAGTAATAACCGTTTTCCGCAGCTGACTAATAGCAGTACACCGCGAAATAAGGAAACACAACCGAGATTTCGTAAGCTGGTTCGGAATGAAAGTCGTTCATTGGTTGGATGCGAACAGTCCTCACGACCGGTCGGCTTTCGTCGTTTCGTGGCACCTGCTTAAAACTGATTACTTCTAAACCACCGTTGTGGCGAGTTTTGATCACCGTTCACCAAGTTCATTTTTGTTAACATACAGAATATACTGCGAGGATTTCTAACCCACTTAGGGTGTAAAACAATCTTTCCTCCTTGTCAATTTGAACAGCAAACACAGAGCATGTAGTTCACAAGATTAATTCATTTCTTACACTCTTCAATCGCAAACGTGGTCCCGGGAAACGCTCCTGAGAAACACGATGGCTATGGAGGGCAATGCCTGGTTAACGTATCTTTTACTGAAATCTTTTAAAGGCTACACGTTTTCGACCGAGGAAAGTGCACGAAATGAATTTGCTTCGCGAGTATCGATATTCAGATGAGACAGACTGCGCGACAACCAGAAGGCGGAACATGTGAAAATCACACGAGAATGGCGTAACATTTTCCAACTCATCCCGTATATAATGAAATTGTCTAAAAAACCGCAAACGCCGGTCGCGACGTGGGATTAGAATATATCCAGACAATCTAATGTGAGCATGGATTTCAGCTTATACACAGAAGGTCACCATCGACTATCGCCCATGTGTAGTATACACGATTCTTACCATTCTGAACATAAGCTATAGACGAAGTGAGACTATAATCAGAACTTCCTCGAAAGAAATCCACCACCGAAAAGTCACACGGACTCCGGTGCTGGATACTCCACTATCCCGTTCGTTCATATTCATACTGTTCATTGTTGTCAGCTTGCTCACCTGAATGACTAAAGTTCCGCAATGTTGACATGAAGGATCCACGGTTTCTTTCATCCTGGTTCATTTTTAACGGGATAATATTAGAAATGCACCTCTTTCTTCAAGAATCCAAACCGAGGGGCCAGAGTGACATTTCACGATTTATATCCGGACAACTATAGTCGTTTATTTATGATAAGTAAAACAAACCGCCTATGTATCACCATGGATAAGCAACTGAAAGAATTGACTGGCATGTTGTTAAATTCCAAAGTCAATTTTAATTCATTATCGGCAATAACTCTATAGACGACAGTGGTTTTAAATGGGGGATAACGGCCACTTCGGCAAAACGCAGCGTTTAGTTACTTGGTGCTCAGCACATAACTTACAACGCAATTAACAGATCACATTGGCAGTACCTTTCTTCAAATGTGACATGCATTGGACGAATCAGGTCTTTTACTTCTGCAAGTCAAACTGGCATCAAGTTTTTACGTGATTTGCTACTTGATTCGGAATGTGTCCTTTGATTTGGATTGGCAACTGACGTTACGATCTACCTATGTAATTTGCCCCAAATCCACGCATATTTCCGTAGATTTAACGGGTCCAAGCACTCACTGTTTCGTACTGGCTAACTATGCTGTAGTGTGAGCGTTCGACTTACTAATTGGTATAGTTTTGACAACAGACAAAAACGGTCAACTTAGTGTTTTGAACTAGTATTTCAAAATGTACGATTAGTGAATGGTAGCAATGGAAACAATTGATATTTCGGGATAAACAATTAACTTATCCCACTTTTGACTGCCACCGCTTTTGAAAATACTTAACTGACTATGGCTCACATTTCAGTTTTCCCTGTCATCAACTATAGTTTTATGACACACTCTTGGTCACTTCCTGTGACGGCCGTCTTCAATAAAATGGCAAAACTCATTTTGTGCGTTTAGCTGCACAACTGCACTTTCAAACAAGCTACCGAATTGCTGTTTTCGTACGGTATACACTCTTCAAAACTCACGTTCTCTTGCAGATTCCTCCGCATTCTGCGAAAAGGAAGTTGTAAAAATGTGTCAAAATTCTGAATTATGTCGAGTTCTTATAGATTTCCTCGGAAACCGTTAACAATCAAAAGTTTGTCTGTAAAAGTGTTTGAATGCTTATAAACCATTTTCTCCCTTTTTACCTCACGCTTATTTATCCCTCTTCACAGGTCAGAAAAAAGACGTTACTGTTTGCGTTTATTGCACTCCACAGCACTTCAGCCACTCTCCACCATGCTTGTTCATTGCCGGTAACTGATTGTATTCACAATGAACTTTCCTGTTAAATACCTTTCGTTAGACTGATATAGTGTGAAACATTTCCGTTTTTGTGACTATAATACCACGGGCGAATTTTGATGTAGTTAAGTACACAAGCATCCCAACCTCATTTCCCCTGGCAATACCAAAACCACGAGGATTAGTAAGATGACGCTTTCAAATTTCCGCCCACAGTTCCAGCGGTGTGGGAAGAGAATCTTTCAGATGAGGTAATGCAAAAAGAAATCTCCATGCTTGGGTTCGACGTCGCGTTGAAAGGCCATTAAGGAAACATGACCCTACGAATGACGCGATCATCACTTCGGGGAAGAAAAGGAACCCCAGTTAAGCTAGACATGACGCAACGACACTCCATGGGTCCTCCATAGGTTGGGTTGCACTTATCTGCATCGTGAGACCAACACAATTTTCGGACACAACTGGCAATTATCGAGGGGTGACGTTTGGCCGAGAGGTCACACAAGTATCTTTGTACTGTTTCAACGGCTACAGATAAAATTATCATCGTTCAGTGTCCAGATAGACGGGACTCGTTATAGACGACGTCCTTACGGCATGATATCACGAATGTGTCCTTGTGTTGTTTGCATCGAGACTGTGCACGGCAAAAGGTTTCAGGTAACGTATCACGCAGAACTAAATCCACTGGATCAAAGACAGCATGTAATCACTGGAATAACTCTACCAACTTTCAAATAAAATCTACTCTGATATTCCGGTCTATTTTTACTTCTAACTGATTTATTTTCAGCCATTAGCTAACACATAGGGTTCTCCGGTCATCTTTGTAATACAGCATTCAGTCCCTTCTGTATTCAGTGGATGTGTTCTTGTCATCTCAACTAGTGAAGCTTTTGGGACATAATCAGATTGTTCTCATGTAGATCGCTGAAATTTCGAGCCAGAACTGTGCCTGAAGGTAAAACTAGATAAATGTTGACTACTTGATTCAGGAAATGGAAACCATCGATTAGCTCGACTTGTTTCATCAGGAAATCGGTCGAAAATACCATTGAAGTCATGAGAAAGACAGAGTAGCGAACAAGACTTGTTTTCTGTGTTTGATCATCAGGCTAATTACAACACAATAAATATGAAAACAGTGACTAATGTGAGTCAGATAAACGGTCAATATAGGTTAAGGACGACATGTTTGTTATCAGTTACGTGATCACTGTTCCGAATCATGGGCCTGACTGATTGTGGGCCAGGGGAGGTT
>QNGE01000785.1:104245-142589 GCA_008508345.1 Paragonimus westermani | reverse complement strand
CTGGCCCACAATCAGTCAGGCCCATGATTCGGAACAGTGATCACGTAACTGATAACAAACATGTCGTCCTTAACCTATATTGACCGTTTATCTGACTCACATTAGTCACTGTTTTCATATTTATTGTGTTGTAATTAGCCTGATGATCAAACACAGAAAACAAGTCTTGTTCGCTACTCTGTCGTTCTCATCATGATTTGTCAAATTAAATTGATCAAATTTAAACTACATCGAAATACTAAGCGTCCATAAATCGGTTTTCCTCCACAATTACAGAAACTGAGTTTATTTTAAACATTTCTCTTTTACATTCTCTTCCAGATTCCGGTAGAATTCATAAGAAGTGATTCATAGATAAAACTCTGCATTCCGTTACGAAGCTGGAACTCGTCCATACAGCGCAGATAAAGCCGGTTTTCATCTATCTCTCATATAGAGGAGAAGTTTGTAGTGAAATAATCAGCCACAGACTTTCAAACGCGGTCGAGATTGCGAGACTTATCGTGTCGTTCGACACCTGCCCGGTACTGGTGCCACGCCTTAAGGATAGTTTGCCAAAGTTCTCTTCGTCTTTCTGTATCTACTCTCTCATCTGTTTTTGTCAAGCAGGTTACGTTGGGAGGACCACAAGGCGGCTATCGGAAAGGATTCGTGAACACCTACCGAAATAGCTTCGCAACGGTTCGCTAAAGCCCATTTCCAGTGCAATCGGTTCCCACCTAATCGACACTGGCCATCGAATAAATCCAGAAGAAGCATTCCGAATCATCTACAAGGTTCGTCAAGCCGGCCCCAGAACTGTCAGAATGCGATTGTTATCAACCGCTGAGGCTATTGCTATCAGACTGCACAACCCCTGCCTGTGTGCCCAAAAACAATTTGTACAAACCCTCCACCTCCCCTGGTCAGTCATTCCACATCCACTTGAAACTCGAACAAGCGTGAACCGCTTGACATTGATGAACGAATATCTCATGACAGGCTCGTATAACACCCGAACACATTCACCAACACCCCCACCCTCCCCCAGTAGACTGTGATCTGTACCATTTCTCTAATCTTAATATTCCTGTTTAACTCGTCATAATTTCATGTATAACCCGCACGTATTCCCATGTAATTGTAAAAGCCTGATGAGAATTACCGAAAACAGCTGTTTGCAAGATTGATATCTCTGTTAATGCATTAGAGGATCTTCGCCCCCGAGGTCTTGTACAACCTCACCGAATTAAACTCATTCATCATGCAGGCAGTTTTATCAAATTTCCCTGATTGCTGCACATCCATACTGAATATTCATCATTCAGACGCATTCAGTTTCTCCTAATCTGAGGCATCCAAGACAGTACAAACGCGGGACTACATTCTGGTTGGTCTTGGAGCATTCTAACTTATTTTTCATCCGATGTGAATGTGATACAGATGTTGAAAGTGAAAGGCAGTTGGCTACAGAACCAGTTGGTTGGTTGCATAATTGATATTTACGCCCTTCTCTCCACCTGCTCCTGATTCACCGTTCCCATTAATGGGGATGCAGTCACAACAGCTATCTTCATTCAGTTATGGTGATCTGTTACTCTCAATCTGTTATACAACGTGGCTACTCCACCTAATCACAAATCCGTAAATAGTTCACACCATCCAGAGATACTTTTGGTTAATTTGCGAAACTCGCCAACGGATGTTATGACTAGTTGTGCATTAATCGTTCGGAGATCCGTTCCGTTTAAACCACCCGAAGGCCTATCCTGACACCGGTTCTAGCTGCTTTAATTTACTGAATAAATATTCAAACTTAGTTTAATTTTCAACGGAGTTAACATTTTTACGTCAGCAGTGTTCACTGTGTTGCACTGAGCAAATCGTATTCAATCAACTGCGAATAAATATCGAATGCCCAAACTCACCAAAGTAACCATTATTTAATAACTTGCCGTGCCTGCGGTTTGCAATACGCTGGCCGCACAGTGAGGGTACTGCACATTCGGATCGATGCACACCTCTTCGAACGGCTTCTGAGTGACAGGAGTGGAGCAGCATCTGCATACATCTGGTCATCGACTAGAACTCACCAGAACATTCCTTGTTATCTGTAGATAGTAAATAAACACATTTTAGGCTGGTCTAAAACGTATGCCATATACCGTTATGCATTCAGAAGCAGATGGTATTGAAAATATAGTTTCCTTGGTAACATGTTACATAAATCGTATTTTCCTTCTATCAGTATTTCCTCATTCCAATTCTTTGTTTCCATCTTACATATCTACATCCACATCTGCTATCATTAGCTTTGACCACAAGATCGAATGAAGATTGAAAATTTTTGCATGTATGCTCTTACGTTCAAATATTTGTGAATCATTTCGCGTAAGTGAACATAGAAGAAGAAATGATGTTCAACCACTCATCTCACACGATGATCGTTACGTTCTTCCGACAAATATGGTTCATTCCCTTAACCAAAGCAGCACTATTGCTTTTATCGGGAATGGTGCACTTCCAGTCATCTGCCTGTAGCTTAATCTTAAAACGATGTCGCAGTCATCGAGACCACTGCACCGCACAAACGGTCCGAGCCTTCAAAGGTACCCTACGAAAGTTACTAATTGGGACACAAAGACACTACATGCACCAAAGCCTTTCTCATGCATTCAGTCTGAAGACGTAAAGGTGGTTCTGCACGGTGGATAGCGAGCAGTTCGGGAGAAACCGATGCGTGTTTGCTCGTTGTCTGACAGATAGCACGAAATGTTTCAACCAGGTGCACTCCAGATTCTCGGAGGTACTATGCACTTGTACTCTTCGCATTTCCATTTTTGGCGCTCACAAGCCATTTGAGGAGATGCTGTGAGATCCCAGTTTGCAGTCCCCTCAACATGTGGCCAAATTACTGCGAACCGCATGTACAGGTGAATTAATGAATAACGCTTGACCTGACGAGTGTGAGCGAAGTTGACGGGGTGCGAGTTTTATGCAGCATAGTGAGTCTGACTGACGTATGTGTGAATTAATGTTGCTTTGCTTATTCTTCTCATGAAGAGTGTTACGTCGTCATTTTGTGGAATAAATGTATAAAAACAAGTCTTCGTGTTATAAAGTTGGTTTGGATTGCTTGTAGATAAAACGAATCAGCTGTCCGCTTTGGGTAAGAATCTGTTGAATTAGATCTGTCGGATAACAAACGAACACGGTTCAATTCCTTTCGAACCGTTTTCTGCGCACCGTAATAAACTACTCTTATACTTTCTGTAACAGATGACAGTGAACCTTGGTGATGTCACATAGATTCACTTTTCTTGCTACTTTAATTTCTCTGTCTCTGTCTTTTGTTTCTGTTATCATTAGCTACAATCGCACGATCGAATGACGATTGAAAATTTTGTCCGTTTGCTTCCACACATCCACATACTTGCACGTCAGTCCGCGTAACTGAACAGAGTCAAAGGAATGATGCCTAATCAGTCAGCTAACACGATAATCTTTGCGTCCTCCAATTTTTTTTCGAAGACATGTTTTGAATTTGTGAAAACTGTTGTTCGTCCATCTGACCTATCACTGTTATGTTAACTAATTTAGCATGATGTGAAATCCTTTTGATCATATTGTTTGTTGTTCCTATGAACCTTTTAACCGTAGAATGTAAGAGATGCTGCAAGCACTTCCATGAGATTTTTCAGAACACTGGGCTTTGGTGCTAAATTCTGAGTTTACATTGCATGCTGCGTAAGTCCGTGAAAAAGTAGCATTCGCTTTTGCAACAAGCAAACAAAAATGGTGGTTTCACACAAGATACAACTGAGTAAACAAGATCGTTGATGGAGATCATAACGTATATCTCTTTCAAAATATGATGCATTACTCCACGTCTAAGACGGGCCACATCTGTTGACCTGACTGTAAACGCTGTTTTAACGAATCACTTGAGCGGCAATATGTCGTCAAATCACAGGCCGAAATGTGTAAAATATTAAACTGTGTAGACGGAATACAGAACGATTTAAATATTACCTAATGTCTACTGAGAGTATCTCGCTGTTTAACGGTTTGCCTAAGGTTTTTAGGCATAAGGATAAGTGCGAAACAGATAATTGAAACAACAAAAATTCAGGATTGTTTGCGAAACCTTTTCGACCGGTTGTTTTGTCCGATTTTGAGGGATGGATTGATATGAAAAGTGTCAGCGTGTCCAAACCTTTTTTAAATGCCATCACTTGCCTACCGTAACCAGCAGCGGAGCGATATAGAGCTTTTTCGACCTTCTTCTTGCGGTATATATTCATCCACACATTCTTGGTTAGTTTGCAAGCTACCAGGCAGCCATCCTAGGCGTAGAAGTTAGTCGAAGAGACTGTTATTTGCAATCACTCTCAATAATATGCTGCGAAACCGAGTACAGATGATCGAATCTATTGTTCGATGTGCACCAAGCATGTGGAATAATCGAGCCCACAACTTGTGTGAAAATGTTAAAATGCTAGTCTGTAAGTCTACCGCAGGGTTACAGGGTGTATGTGAAATAATTTCTTACTTGTTTAACTTCTCGAGAAATATTATCTTACACGTGTCTACAACTCAGTACTTACGATCCAGCTGTCTAATAAGAAGTGTTTCACTAATACTTTCATAAGCATTTACTGAAATTTGTTTCCCTGTATCGGCCTGTGTGTTGTTGGTAAGATCAGAAAGAATCAAAACAATCGTAATTCGCTTAACTGTTTTACCACTGGGAACATATACATTCCCTCAGCTCCATCATTTTCATGATGTATGCTTACCAGATTGCAGGCGAACCGTAAATGATTGATTAAGTTCTGTCCATCAGGAATATACAACGTGACAAGTAGAAAGGTTTTAGACGTTTTAGTATATTTCACAAAACATAACTAGGTGATTTCGTTACATCAAGTTAGTTCCCTAATAAACCGCTACGTAATCCCGCAAGTAGCGACAACTTAAAAACAGCAGTACCTTATCAACCAGAGCCTTCAGTTCAATCTAACTGATGTAATTGCTTCAGTTACAAATGCACTCAGAGTAGAAAGGCCTACGCTATATGTTTATCGATATTGCGTTGAGCTTATTGAAATTATCTTCCTTATTCACGGAAGCAAACGTTTCATGAGCACTTTCACACAAACAAAAAAACGTCATCTGTTGACACTATGTTAACCAATCAAGTTGTCTTTCTACGTAAACCGCCCTAATTTGATTGTGGTTGTTAGTTTGTTTGAAAGCTAACAACCAGATTTTTGCATTACACTGAAACTAATTTACATTTAGTCGTTTGATCAACACCCAGTAACCGGAAGTCTGTCAAACGGCACAATCTCTTTGACATAAGGCACGCCGAAACAGTGTCACCATTGTGATTTCCTTCCGCCGTCTTAGGTGTGAATTCAACTTGTTTTTTATTTAAGTGATTGTGAAGTTTCAAACGATAATTGAACGGCATATACTGTAGGCCGAATCACATGGAAATTTCCACTTAGATTTGTGTTTGCTTTGGTTGGTAGAGCTAGGGGTAAAATTTCGAGTGTGACTGATAATGTGGACTAAGCCCATTCATTATATTTTCGCAGAATGTCAGCCAGTTCGATTAAATGTTCCGCTACGTACCGACCAATGACGAGCTGAAAAGCTGATAGTGTTGAAACTTGTGAACATCGCATAAAGTCTCTAATTATATCGAACGGAAGACGGTCTTTATATATCAAAATCAATGTGTCGTAAGGCGTTAACGCATGCAAAACTGGAAGACAAAACATGAAGACTTTGATGCGTGATTTGCGTGTATGTGTCCACATCAATCGAATTGCTATCCAGTTCCTACGACCGGCTATTGCAGATGGAAATCGTTATGTAGTGTTCAGAGTAGTAAACAAGATATATTCAGCAACTTTCACGGAAATGCCGATATTTTCTGTGCAAATGCATCAGATAACTGCCAATAACTTATCGGTAACTAGAATGAAAGTATCATAAATTTGGCAATCATTCTTAAAAATATAAAGAGTAATATTACGGATGGATATAAACTGAATAGCAAAATAGCTCTTCTCGTGAACTCCTGCGTACCCTATAAAACCGATAAACAATTACAAAGGTTTCTGAAACCATTCAAACATTTTTCAGTTGGAAATATTGAGATAGTTCTCTTTTTTCTGACTGTAATTAGTAGTTGGCGAAAAGATCTTCATGTCTCTGGGTTCGACCGTCAAGGAAAGAGTTGTTTTACTAACACACGCCTGTTTCTATATTGTTCTATACGACGTCTAGACAGCGATATTTATTCGACTATTCTTTTAGGTATTGCCAGTCAGAAGTTGATGAACAAGAAATTTCCGATTTTTTTAAGAACACGCTGTCGGTATACGAACATACATGTTAAGTAACATGAGGATTGTACAAATACACTGTTCAGTACCCTTAGAGACAGATTACACCTTATGGTCATTTAAAAACATGTCCTTTTAACGAGCTTGTCAGAAGGCATTGGTGTTGAGTTCTAGCTGTTTAACTGGTCATACGAATCTCTGAACACTTTGGTGACTTCACGAGGTAATCACCCACACTGACTAGCACTCGTGAAACCTCTGCATTTGTGGAATACTTCCATCGCAGTTTTTCTAACCAGTTGTGTATATGTGCCCTAGAACATATGGTTGCTTCAAGAGGAGGTTAGAACTAAGCTCTTCACTAGAAAATTAAAAGACGGCTAGCTTGTTTTTTTAAGAAGAAGATGCTGGCTTTTTCTGTTAGATCGGGGGATGGGGGTAGTCGCTGCTCGTGCAAGAATGGTGTGCAGTGAAGAATGAATGTGAAGCCCTAGTATAATGTGACAACATTAAGCGGTTTGAAGTATTCCATTCGGTTAGGTGTGCAACAGAACTTCAGCCAAAGTAGATTATATACACTTGCTGGTATTTAATATATGTGTAATGAAGTGTAACTTTTTGGGTGAGTTTTGTCATCTGTGTTCGCAAACGTGATTACGGTCAACGGATATTTATTTTAGTCATGAACTGCCCAGAAATTTTGTCAGAAAAATAGTTTCCTTGCAGAAATGATTTGAAACAGAGGCCTACTTGTGTCACATGGAAAATGTACTTAGTCGAAACAATTTTACCTAACAGCATTTGGCAAAAATATGGGAAAAACTTCGGTTTTCTGGGAGATAATCATGGTCACTTCCCGAAATACCAATCTTCCGTGGACAAAGAAAACGAAATTATGGATAACAAAAGCATGCAACAATATTTCTGAAGACAAGAAATTTGAGAAAAGCAAAAAAAATTCTGGATAAATTTGCTTATTTGTGTAAGGGAGGATGTTTTGAACATATGGGACGCGATTGGTCTAAATACGAGTCACGTTACCCTAGCTGCACACTGACTGGTAACATTACAGTCCATCTAGACCGATCTTACTACTGAAGTCAAAAATATGCATAAAAGAATTTGGGTTGCCGCCAGTCTTATTGTTTTTTGGCGAGTTACTCAGGTTGCCACGGGCGTCTACTTCTATGTTTTATATTATTTGCTCACCATGGTCGTAAACATCAATAACCACTCTAGCAGCATGAGGACACAACTTACAATTCATTTGCTGAGTTGAATCGTCTCTACTTCATCGACGTTAGCCATAGGTCTCTTCTATGTGAAGTCCACGTACACACTGTAGCTCGGACATTGATATCACTAACGTTATATTCGCATCTGTTGGAAATGTACGATCCACACTAACACGCGACCATTCGCGAAACGTCTTCTTAGAACCGTGAATTCTAGTTAAGCGCGCGAGAGTTTTACGGGGGAATTGCCTAGGATAGGCCTTATACATCACATTGATGCACCTTGCAGTTAGTGCATAAATAAGCTTATGCATGATTCTCGGAGATCTGTAACTTCAGTGAAGACAAAATGAAAAATATTGTCTGTAGTAAAAGTTACTGGCAGGGAAAATTCTCCTCCTTGTTGTGCCGTCATGGAACACTTTTGTTAAGATGGAAACTTTTACAGAAGTCCTGTTGCGTGTATTATCTTCGAAACAAATTGCGGGATGTATCAGAGCTATGAAGTCTGTAGAGTGTGCGACTGGAACGGTGGATTTCAATAGGTAAAGACTACGTAGAAGGTAGCTTATTCCGGTAAGTTTGCATTATCTCATGTTTTAACACATTATGAACAACGCTTTGGAATAAGAAGCCTTTCCGTACACAGCAACCAATCTGTTGTGTTTACATCTTTGATTACACAACTAAACTAAGAATTTCCCTCAGATTATTCATCCTTGGAGAGATAGATCTATACCGGTTTTACTACAGAGCACACAACGCTCTCGGCCTGATGTGTCTCCCGTCTGTCTTTCTCACTGGCAGGATGGTCACGATTCAAACAAAGTATGAGTACATCACCGGGCAGTTTTTGGTAGGACGGATGCGGGGCCACAGGAGCGTAGGCGCAGTTTGGTTACGGTCAGAGTAGCACGTTCAACTCAGCAAAAATGTCGACAACCGTCATGCAACACAGTTATTAAAACAGGAGTCAAATGAACGAATACGTTAGAATACTAAAACATTATTTGGTCCGTCTACATGGTTTGTAACTTGGCCCATCGGTAGCCACTCACTAGTTGAAGCTCCTAGGTATAAGATGCTTACATTCGCATTCAGATTATAAAAAGCACTATATGATGCAAGAGGGCAAATACCATAGACGTGTGAAGTAGATGGTTCCATTCTGTCTATATACAGCGTAGTTATACCAAAGAATGCGTAAACGATGCTAGATTTCTTCAGAGACCTGTGTAAGTAGTCACCCCAAACGTAGTCTCCTTAGAACGTACGTCTAATGTACACTCTCCAACAGAAGAGGAAGTAAATACCTGCAGATTGAGTCTGCAAACGGAGTCAAGGAACTCATGACAAACACTCCGTGGAGGATGGTAGCGTTAGGACGAGGAAGGCAGCTGAAGAAAAATTCCACTTTCACCTACCAAATCACCCGTCAGTTTATCCCTTCATAACAACTCTTGAAGAGTGGTTAAAGCACTATTTTATCAAACGTGAGTCTTCAACGAAAAGCCTATCGTATATACAAACCGCTTTATCTGGTTGGGTCTACCTCACACTAAAATCTTCTGTCTAACCTTGTGGCCACAGTTGACTCGTTTGGCAGGCTCCAGACTATAGTCGATGAGCACAAACGAGGAAGTTAATCGATCTCTACAGGTAGATCGATCCTCCGGGAGTAATCCTCAGGATGCAGATATGTGGCTGCTTGCAATGTTTTAACAGTCTGTCCATATGTATGTCGGATGTGTCGGCATACTGACTCCAATTGGTGAATTGATCAACGTTGGCTTGATGCGCCTTTCTCGTACGTTTACTTTCCTTGCCACAAAACTGAAAAACACCGGAGAGATTTCTAGCCTGTCAAACAAACTGAATTGTACGGACAACATAGGAGTGAGAGAGCACAAGCAAAGTGACCCTTCCGATAGTACACACATAACTCTGATACGTGATACCAAGAGCAGTCTATAATATCCTCGAGCCAGACTACCATTGTCCGATATTTTTGCGAGTGTGCAAAAGTTGATTTAATTCGTCTTCTACAATCTAGCTTTCGTCATAACTGCAGATCACTTCACTTATGATTTGTTGTGTAGCTGATCTATCTGTTCAAGTGAGAGTGTGACTGGTTAGTTTGTGAAAATGGGAGGCCGTCACTATGATATACAGAATTTATGAAAATGTAGGACACGTCATTTTGATTAAGCCTAGCCATGGGGTTACGACAGGCTGTCATGTAGAATCTAATGAGTTTTTGATGCGAAACGTTAAGTAAACAGCGGACGCAACGTTCAGTTAAAACAAAACTGAAGTATTGGCAGATATGTTGCTCTTTATGTTGGCTGTTTAGAAAGTCATTGGAATAACGACACAAAAGAAACATTTGTTAGGTATCGTTCAGCAGATCCGCGTATAACGAACACCAACAATTATATGTAACTTGCTTTCAACTTGCTCTTGCGGATGGACATGGTCCATCTCGGATTCCGCGTTTGCACTTATTGCGGACTCGAGGGATTTAAAGGAAGTTCACGTTGCTTGTGACGCCTATCCCCGAACCGAAATTCCACGATCGGTTGTGTCCTCTTTTGCAAGCACCAGCTAGAGGTAGTCTGAAGAGGAGATCAAACGGGCTAGGCTCCATGTTTTGAGATGAAGCTTTTATTCACATGACTACCAGCTTCACGAGCGCTACCCGATTCATAATCAAGCAGTGAAACAACAACTGTTTATTGAATACGAGCTAATTTTTTGATCTATTTATTCTCCCTCATCAGTTTACGGATCACTTGCAAATTCTCAAGTATCACCATTCTTATTTTAACTGAACGTTTTTAAACCAATGCCTAGGCCCGTTTGCTCCATAATGATAAACGGAATACCGTACGTTGGTGAAACCGTAACCAACGTGTACATAAAAGTGTGAATATTGAATTCAGAACGTCAAGTTAGTTTGCTGATGAAATTAATCTATTTGTTCCGACTGCTTGCGATGGAAATGATAAGATGAAGTTAAAGGAGACAAAAAACGAGATGAAATCTGAAAAGACTGCGCGTACAAACACAATGTGTTATCAATGTTCGAAACCATAGAAGATGGTCTGTCAAAGTCGGTAACTTCTGTACATTCTGGGCCGCCTTATGACGCATGGAAAGTAAGACTGCGGACACCTTTGCGATGATCATTCCGCAATGACGTATCGGTAAACGGAAGCTATTCTCAGATGGATCAATGTGATCCATTCACAGTAATCAGTAATTGGTGTTTCCTTAATCTATGTCGTTGACGTCGCTCATTTCTGCCTATGTAGCATGCATTACAGCTGCAGGGGATTTTCGAATAAAATGTGACGGGCGTCTTCAGTGAGGGTAGTGCTAGTCATGTGATTCTTTACTGCCGAAAGATTGGAGACATTTATGTTTAACTTTTGAAACTTACTTGGGTATGTCGAGCTACGGACCAAATATATTTTTACTACAGAAGTCTAGAAGAAGTTTGGGAGCTTGCCAATAATTATTCAACATCCAGCACTGTTACACCGTTAAGCACAGGATCGAAAACAATAGGCATCGCTAGGTCACTTCCGTAAACTGGTACGTCTTCTATCGAGGCCTTGACTTTGAGCATTGTGTGGACCGTTTTCTTTTCAATGAAGGAAAGATATGAAGTGACTAGATTGGATTCAACAACATATGACATGCTCCCCTGGTTTTGGTTCTACTTTACACTAATACAGTTAAGTAAACTATTGCATGGTGTGTCGCATAGTTTAAATGCGTACACGGAAATACTAAATGGATACTGTCCAAATCCGGACTGGGTCGTCACAGTTGCCGAGTAGGAAGGGCGTTGCGTCACCACAAGTGGCTTGCGCGGGAAAGCTCACTATTCGGCTCTGTCGCTCACCACCATTTCGGTGCACTGCCGCGAGAACAACAACCAGGTAGTAAGCGAAGGTTTGGCTACTCTGTTGACAGAATACCACCTAGTAAGATGGCACGCGCGTGTGCGACCGAATCTGGAAAGCTATCAGTGCACCAATAACAGGAACTACATCGTTTATCATGTTGCTACGATTTCAAACCAAGACACTCCACTCTTTCATTCACTAGCATAACTTCTACCGCGAAAGTGCAATTTGCAAACGAGAGCTAATGTTTCGCTTTGAATACTCACGCGAAGGTCATTCAGGTACATTGAGACTCGTGTGTATCCCTTCCTAAAGAGTACACTCACAGGGATTATTGATCCATCGCACATGTTTTTAGACCGCAATCTGCCGCTCAGTCACAGGTCATGAGTTCGATTCTCCGACGTGCGTGGTACTAATGAGCCAAGCCCGGAACACCTGAGAGATTTCAGCCTATGAGCGACAGAAAGCGCAACAGCTAAGTAATCCATGGAGCTGTTTACATAGAGTTAGTTCAGTTGTATTCAATTGCTAATACTCATTATCAACAGTTGTTCAAAAATTCTCTGGAGTCGTAGCATTTATCATGATTTCCGGTGGATCATCATATTTAACGCAAGCAGAATAAAATATGTGAGTATTTCCAAGGTGGTTAGATTGGACGAGTTTATCGATATGGAGTCACCTAATAATAATTCGCACTGGTCATCCACAACGAGAGCAAACTGTCATGTCAGCGCAGTGACCATTGCAGGTGACACACTGGGTAACCGGATTTTTTGAAATGAGCGCCTCAATAGAAAAAGTTGGTTGAGTGCTTTATGCGTTAAAACAAACGAACCATGGCAGTAGCACTAGATGTGATTAATCACTTTACCGATTCATCTTGCTTATAAAATAATCAATAGAAAATCAATAACACCGAGATTTGTTTGGTGCCGCAAATTATGCATATGCCTTTGTTTCGGAAGGTAGCAACATTTCGAGAGTTTTGCATGTAGTCATTTTTACTGGTGGCGTCTGTTTAAAACGCCCGACATAGCATTGTTCTTCGATTAAACGGTCTTCAGGAGGACTGCTGGAATCTCCTGGTTTTGNTATGCGTTAAAACAAACGAACCATGGCAGTAGCACTAGATGTGATTAATCACTTTACCGATTCATCTTGCTTATAAAATAATCAATAGAAAATCAATAAGACCGAGATTTGTTTGGTGCCGCAAATTATGCATTTGCCTTTGTTTCGGAAGGTAGCAACATTTCGAGAGTGTTTTCATGTAGTCATTTTTACCAGTGGCGTCTGTTTAAAACGCCCGACATAGCATTGCTCTTCGACTAAACGGTCTTCAGGAGGACTGCTGGAATCTCCTGGTTTTGCACACAATTTCATCGTGGTGCCATGCTGACCGACAATAAGCTTGTAGATGAACCTTAGGCAAACAGTCCGTAACGAGCACTAATAATGGCCCGGCTGGTCACAACAGAGTGAGCTTTGCCGTTCCACAGTGCAGGGAGCTGTTCGAGGGTTGAGGTGTTTCCTATCTCAACTTCTTCACTACGTGAACTCCAATGGAAGCTATGGACCTCGCTAATAAATTCTCAACTTACCATATGACTCAGAACATTTAGGGGAAAACCGTGGACTCACCCAATGCCGTTGGTGACCTTCACCACTTTTGTATCGAAAGGCTGTCCTACTCTTAGTGAAGAGCAATCCGTACACGTGTGCGGTCCATTTTCCAATATGATTTGGCACCGCGGCTTGTTGATAACAGAAGTGTGACCGGACATTTTATGTTTGACCGGTTTGGTCTCCCTTAAGTGACCAGCGTAGTATGGGCTGGATATCCGGGCAATGAAGCAGGTTGTCGGCGCCTGAGGTCTGAATAACTATGATCTAACCATTCTGGAAAATGATGCAAATACACCGAATGCGTTGGGTGGATAACCTATTCAGCATGCCAAGTGAGTGACATTGGGCTTTGAAGATAGAGGTCATCGGTAGTCCTGTTAAGCCAATTGATGGTTAGGCGGCGACCTGATCACGAACTACGAAGTCTGAATATTTTGCTAAGTAAATCTATGGATGCAACTGAACGGGCTTGAAATTTCGATATCACCCTTAGCGTAATCTAGCTTAGGGCGGTGATCGTAGTCGCACTAGTTTTTCTACGTTACTTGATGTGAATATCCTGTGCAAACACATGTTTTCTCTTTTGTAGCGAACAGCAAAATTAACCAAAATACTGGCTAATCTGGCGCGTGGTAGCTTTGTTTGCAAACACGTAGAGGTACGTACATAAATATGGCTGCATTTTGAAACGTCAGTCAGATTCCAATGTTCTTTATGGTAACAGGTGGAATAGCGCCTGACTTAGGGTGAGAAGGTGTGAAACGACAACTGATTTCGTTACCGAATTCAACGCATCTTGCTGTCTTAGAACCTTTCGGAAACTTCGTGAGGTGTTCAGTCACCCTGTTAACCGATAGGCTTGGTAGGGGGAATTACAAAAGTAGACGTCTGAAGTTAGTATGCTAAGTGTACAATGGGAATGACTGTCTCAGTCAACCGGTTTACCGAACGGACTTTAAAACCCTGACCAACTTTCAGGTTTGTTGGTTGCTCCAGTTTGAGCTGTTAAAAACTGGGAGACACTCTCGTCAAGTTAGTCAGTGTGGAACATGTTCCAGCCAATCTCCATAGCTTATATTTGACGTATATTGGTCGAATTAGAAAATCATCACAGAAATTTTTCTGTGATAATTTACCAGAAGCTTTTTCGAAGGAATCTTTGAATTTAGTTTAACGGACGATGAAGGAGGTAATGTTATGTGGATTCACGATGAAAATTTAATAGCACACAGTTGAGTTAAGAGTTAATTCAGAACTAACGGTTGTTAACTGAAAATAGCGCGTCTTTTTTAGATTGGCTCCGTGAGTGTCATGGTACACAATAGTGTTTTTCACATAAATTACAGGTTACTCCAAATGAACTATTCTGTTTGAAGAAGTTTAGAATTTATTGTCCAGCTCCATATAATAACATTTGAATCAGCGGGAAACCGAATGAAGGCAGTCACTTCATCGATATTTCCTCAGATCGAATCTAAATTGTTCGCTCTTAATATAACTTACATGACAGAGTTTGGCCATGAGGTGGATTAGAACATCGTTCGTCATGGACAGTCTAAGAATAGGTTCTGTTTGTGATCGTGCGCAGAAGAGAGTGTGATTTTATCTGAACGCCTATCGTGTGAATAGTCGTCATTTGGGGCAGAACTTAATAATCTGGCTGGATATAATCTTAAGATCAGGTGACGCTGAACGTTCTCCAACAGTAAAAGGTTGAGAGCAAAAGAAATATAAAGATGTTCGACATAATTATCGATGAGTTTAGCTTGGCTTTTGTGCAACCTTTTTGAAGCAACATACCACATTCTCGTTTTCTTCTTGTTAGAACAGCTTAATGCCGTAAATCGTCGTTACAACCACCGAACTAGCCCAGTTATTGGGGAAACTAATGCACTCGCAATTACTGTGAAGCCACCGTTGTAACATTCACCAAGACTCATTAGTAATAATTTAGATGAAAAATAAAATCCCCTCGGCGTGGACCACATACTACTGATGAACTGAGCCAAACAAGGAAACTCGTGTCTAGTTAGTGCTTATATGAAGATCAGAGTGAAACTTATAGTTGAAAGCTGCGAGTTCGGTTCAACTCACAAAAATGAAATCCTTACTCACTTGCCAGAAAGCGTTATGTTATGTTTTCATAAAACGTCGTATTGATTCGATTCTCAGCACGAACTGTAATGTGGAGAGAAGCACAAAAGAACATACCATTCTTCACCGGATGAATTCTGTTATGCCTCTTATGGTGCGCACAACATTTTAAATGTGTGTACGACGTAGTTCACCAACGATACCAAAGAGATAATGAAATTACGCCCAAAAACAAAGAGAGATAAATCAATTACCGGTCATGTTGACTGGAGAGTGATAATCAGACTTTGCAAGTTGCAGTCCGTGGCTACCAGAAGTCCAGGTGAAATGAATGAGTTCAAGATTACGTTTCAGGAGACGATTTTAAAACTGATGTTCACTGATTCATAGTCAAACGTTTGGTAAAGCACATGCAATCAGAGTCATCAGCAAGTTGTGCTGAATCCATTTTACAATGTACTTTGCTAGAAATCGCTTTGTTTTACATTGGACCCAATGAAGAAAAGTCTCGGCTGTTCAAAGATATAGTTGGTAATCTGTTTCGTCACATAACATGACTTAGCAAACACAAAGAGGTATGCGGTTAGATTGAAGGCTGACGTGTGTGGGCGATGGTTCTTATGGTAGAGGATCTTACATCCGGATCATGGAGTAAGATGGCGTAAATGGGGCGTCGTGGAAGGTTAGATCAACTGCTCGAAGGCATGGAGTCAGTGACGACTAGTATATGTTGTGCAAGTGTCAGACGTGAGAACTCTTCAGAAACTGGTAACCTTAGAGCATTTCTGTTAAAGCGTTCGTTTTCATTTTATATTCAAATGGGTTGTCCTGGTAAAACGACTCGAAGAGCAATTAAATAAATAACTAAACCAAAGGGCAGTAAAACAGTGAAATTTTTTATGCGACCTGTCAGAGTATTTGGTCCCACTGCTAGACGGCCTTCAACACGAACTGGATAGTAGGTCAGCTGGTACGGCGTTTTTCATATGTGGTTATGATTCTGAAGCTAATGCTAAGCTATACGAAGCCTTGACTTCTCACAATAAAGTCTCTGCCAAATATTTTTTTAGTAACGGGTTTGGAATCACGTAATGGAATGTCATTTCGTCACACATGAGGAAGGACAGCGCCACCGCTGGTGGTGTTACGCATCCCGCAACCAAGCGCAACATACATATGTCTGGATCATTTCCAGTCAAACATTTTACACGGACTTATTTCGCCATCCCTTTTTCTGATCAACTTAATCAGTCAATTCACTTGTACCCCCTACATAAATTTCTATCTTCTACAGGAAAATCCAGATTTTGTTAAGCTCTCCCATGTTTCAACAATCTATTCCTCAAAGTAACATGTAGCGGTTCTACATACCTGACACGACTGTTCGTCTGATCATTATCACCGACCAGTTCTCACTAGCAGACAGTCCACTAGTGTAACTGTTGTTCGAATCACGTAATGGTTAAAATTTAAATCGTTTACTTTAGATTTAAGATGCCTTGGGTTAAACATCAAAGCTATGAACGCTAAGCCTCGTCAATTGGCGAACGATACAGTTAACAAGATCAGTGACATTGAGTTCTTTTAAATTCTGAGGAATATTAATCCGGTTTCTCTGCAGAATAAGGCGTGGCGGGCGTAGGACTTTACTGTTTGTACAAAATGATTCCCCAATCAGTACGAAGTGTTCCATTTGCTTCGCTGACCACGCACATATTTCAAAATCTTTGTACTGTACTGTCCATTGCATCCCAGATTCAACTGCTCACCCACTGGTTACTAGCAAGGCAATTACAGCGCTTTATAAATGACGTAGCTGCAGTTACTCTGAGACAGGGTTTGTTTGTGCCAAATGAAGTGAATGGCATCGTTAAACCCAAAGACCTTTTTATCGATTCCCACACAACCTGACAAGGGGTGCTGCGCTCAGGCTAGAATGAATTTTCGTATAAGCACGGTTGCTGTCAGATGATGTTTGCCATAAACACAATGGTGCGCACATTACAGTTTTAAGAAGCTCGAAAAGCATTGCTGATTACTACCGTACCACATGACAATTCGGCTAACTGATTTGTGGTGGTCAGGCGAATCGCTGTTTGCAGAAGTATGAATGATGATGAAGGCTGCATTTCCTCAAAGTCTGATCAGACGGTGCGGGCAAATGAATTGGGAATCCATAGTGGTGATGTTTGAAACTATTACTTTGAAAGCAAGTAGAACAATTGTTGTTAACACTCACCAAAAGGGTTGTGTTGTGAACAGAAAAGTACTGTCCATTCTGGGCTTTCACTAGTCATACTCAGTAATTTCTCCCACGCATTTACCGGCCAGTTTAACAATTTATTATGTCATACCTGTTGGTCCCGAACCCTCTGAGCTAGGTTCGGCCTACTCGCCTCTGTATGTAGACTGTATGCAGAATAGTCGTGTCTACGATGCAGCTGGTGTTAAAAATTTCGGGCCCACCGAACAACTGGATTTTAGCCAAAAAGGACGATCGTGGGGGCTATCTTTTTCATTAATAATGTGCTTACGTACAGAGAGAACATCAAAAACTAAATGGAAGAAAAGAACAACAAATCCAGATAATAAATTTGTGAAGCTTGCAAGATCAGAGTACAAATATTCGCGTGAACACGACCAAATACGACCGGTCACGTGATGAAGGAGCGGTAAAGTGAGAGTGAACTACAAACAAACAGGGGTTTAACAGTAGGAATTAAGGACGGATAAACTGCGCGAGAACGAACATCTACAGGTAGCCGATATCAGGCTTTAGTGATACATAGAGATTAACGTTCGTGGGAGGGAAGATTTGTAGCACGCGTAGTTTGAATCGACGTGTCAATCTTTGCAAGAAAAGTTCATAATCACTATCGAGAATATTTCGAATGTAAGAAGAACCAAAATCAACAAGGATGGGAATAAATGAAGACAGGATGCGTGGTTACCAACTTTCTATCCAACAAACGACGGTCTTCGAATGCTCAACTCAGGCAGCTACGCGTAAGGTACCTACGACGATCACAGTGGCAGAACTAATGGATTTTATCATGCAAGACTTACTAAGTTAATTACCTGACAGTGTGGAGAACTATGTACCCAAACAGCGTTTGATCTCACATCATCTCCGCGTATCCTAAAATTGATCCGTCATACGAGGCTACAAGCGTTTGCTCACTTATATAAACCGGATGTGCCTTCCGCAATTTAGGGCGATGTAGCGGCAACAAAACAGAAGAGTTCATTTAAGCAAATGAGGAGAACTGTGGTGAGTGAAGCAAATTAGAATAGGCTGTAGATGTCCTCAGCGCTTAATAAGACTGGTATGTTCAATCCAAAATTCATACAGAACCTCACTCATTCCACAGGAACTCGCAGAGTGTGACATCTACATAATTACCACTCAACAGAGTTGGGACACGTCTGCGTTGTGGCGCGCTTGAATTAGGGTTAGTAACTAGGATAATCAGCACCAGCCAACTTTTAGTTGTGAGCATAATTAGGTGTCCAAAGTGACACTTTATTACTTACCTACCCGTAAAATGTTTGAAAGCATTGTACGACAAGTTGACGTCGATGTTTTTGCCGAAGGAGTGAATAGGATACAAAACGATACTTAACAGTCCCGATTATTAATAATCAAAAAGACGATCTGCTTTCGTGAATGACTATTTCAGAATGTTTGTCAGCTTAAAAAGCCGCTTAAAACTAACCGGGCAAGATTTACCATGACTGCATAAAAAAGTATTCACTGTTAATAAAAACCGTGCGCTCACTGATTACGTGATACGAAAAGCATGGTATTGTCCTAAAAAATGGTTGGTCTAAGCTAACCCTCAGCAAGTGAGTGTTTTTTAAAACCACCACACCGAGATTTCTACTCTTCCAATCAATTCTTTCTTTCTGTCATACGCAAGTATATTTCGACGATGCTGTACTGACACGGGATTTGCCATTTATTTCCACAGAAGACTTTACTGTCCAACGGAAAGCAAGGAAAAGTAGAAATGGGGTGAAATGGACGTCTCTTTATTTGTCACGACATTATGTAGTGTTAAACTATCCGCACCAGTGAATCCACATTAACTTCGATTCCCACTAACTTTTTGAACGGAAGACAAGCGATCACACATGTACTGCACAGTTCACACATGTAAGATACCAAGGTATATCCTTCCAATCCAACTAGGGTTTTTGCGTAGCATGATTCATTTTGTGTAATTATGAGGGGTTGGCTATTACTGGCTAATTACACTGTGTGGGAGACATGGCGGTCGATAATTTGCGTGCGTTGCACACTTTAGCTGATTTGTACGTAAATTAATGGTGTTATATACCTGCCACTTCTGAACTGACAGTCCCAATGGTCGCAGTCATGTGACATGATTAATAGATCCACACGACCATTCTGAACC
Organism: Paragonimus westermani; assembly: GCA_008508345.1. NCBI lineage: Eukaryota > Metazoa > Platyhelminthes > Trematoda > Plagiorchiida > Troglotrematidae > Paragonimus > Paragonimus westermani. The sequence continues at coordinate 122,958 of QNGE01000785.1, read as the reverse complement.
TGATTAGAAAACTCAAGTAATTTTTGCTGTACCACTTAGCAATTCATTTGACATGTTTATTGGTGTGGCCATACCTTAGGCGGAAATGAGCGAGTTCTAACGTTCTTTCTGATTGCTTATTACGTAATTCCGACTAACTAATTTTAATTTGTTCCGAAACAGAAACTTTGTACCGATGCCTATGATAACATCTGTAACTAACTGAGCTGAGGAAATTTCACACTCAATATAGGCGATGATGATCTTGAGTACCATATTTAAAAGCCATGCCAATGAACTGGGAATCGTCTACGCTACAACCGACTCATGTAGATGGCGGCTAAAAAAGATTTCGGTACCGTGAGGCGCTTGATGCTTAAAACATGGGGATCGCGCATTGGAAACCATGAATATGACACTGACAGCTTTGCAACAAACCAGCGGGGAAGAATTGTTTTGCTAAACAAGTGCCAGATGTGAGGATCAGGCTAGATGCAGTGGTGTGAATCTACAGGAGTGTTGCGGCTTACGACTCCACTGTTTGCAGGGGTGAGATGTGGCTTCACTGTACGGACTATCAAATCAAGTAGACTTCAACACAGTGAAGGTCATACGGTTCAAATTCACCGGAAACGTTTCGAAATTGCTCATCGATGACAGGGTCATAGTCGCTTATTTTTTGTGTACTCTCATGGGTTCCGGTTGTTTAATATGTATCTTATGAGACTGATTTCAATCTTCTGTGCACCGCCACATCGCTGAGTAATCAGGCAGTTACAGGCAGAACTTTAGGATAATTGGCCGAATGCCTTAGTCATACTTTCTCGATATAGCTGTAGATGACTTTAACCTGTTTCAACTTTGTGAAGTGCAGAAAATAAACGAGCAACGCCAAGTGCACTAGGTCACTTTTTAACGCCAGTTTGTATCCCGTATTCTTGATTGATGAGCTAACGTAAATGCTGCATGAATTTACTGAAGTCATCCGGTTGAAACTGATCGATTCCATTTTGACAATTGCAAGCAGTTACCTGAATGTAAAAGTTCATTGACTCCCGTAAGGTATCCATATGTTTGTTGAGTAAATAGAGCAGCATTTATATTTGTCTTCCGTTTGCAACCTTTTGGACGGGAAGCTTACAAAACTGTTGGGCATATGAAGTTGAGTTAACCCAAATTGGGGAGAGATTGTTAAATTTATATCCCCGAATGTGCGTATCAGATTACTGGGTACAAGTTCTAATTGGATCGGACAAGGTTGAATACAGACTTCTGCGAATCAGTACCTATGATATTGATGTCCAAACGGTGACTTGTAAGGCGAAGGACTACGTTCTGATCACCGTTCCAGACCGTCTCCATCTAACAACTCTAAACAAAGAGGAAAACCGATTTTGAGGAGTCGGTTTGACAGTAAGCATCAAGAGGAACTTTGAAATTTCAAACATCTAATTGCGCAAGGGGCATCCTTATTTCACTTGACCCTGATGCTCCTCATCCAACAGAATCTGTTCCTCTATCTCAAATACTTATACCACCAAATAAGGCACATGCAGCTGAAAAGCACGTATTATCTAAACTTAAAATTCACTTACCTGAGTGCTAAGAGTCACGTTACTTATGGAGGCGATGGCTTGACGTGATATGTTCCTTCGGGAAACCTTTTGGAGAAAGTATACCATTCCGGCGTCCAAAAATTTCATTCTTCTATCGCAAAATTGAAATATACACAATAAGTACGTCATATAAGTGGAAGGATTTTGGGTAAACACGCGTGCAGATACACTGCGATATCTATTCAGAATATAGTTCGATTGATTATCTCAGCCACGTCTGTGCACACAAAGCCTGTTGGTTAGTTCTGATAAAAGTTTGGCTAAATTGCAGTGTTTTTAGTTATTGTTACACGAACTTTTGCTGTGCGGAGTTCGTCAGTCGGTATTGCAGGATTTGAAGCACCTTGTGTGTCCCAGTGAAGTTGTTTTGTCGTCAGTTGTTTTCGTCATTTCAATATGTGTCCCGTCACTTACTGGGCTTGTCGTAGATCTATTTTGTTTATGTAAACTCCAAGGCAATTCAGCTGCAAGTGAACTGATACACAGCACGAGGGAAGAAAAGGTTAAGAGACCTGCGTTTGTGAATGCTATTCAGGCTATCAATGGTCTTCGGGTTGTTCACCGGATGGTTTCGTTTGAATTATGACATCCTGAGCCTTTTGTGTTGGCTCAATGTCGTCGTTTGTTTCGTCGTGAGCTTGAACAAAGTTTTTAAGCACAAACAACCATTCACAAAGGTTTCCGTGTCGATTTTTTTTCAAATTACAACTTATTAGAGATGTAAATACATCTGGATTATCTGAAACAAGGTATTCAGTAAACCGTCTGTATACGCAATCAGAATAAAACTGGATATAGAATGGTAGCTACCCAGTCACCTCATCCACAATATTGCTGAGCGAAAAAACTTTGAATTGACGACCGACAATGAAGCAAGACGTACTCGAACTTAACCGTAGTTTCCCATAAAATTTCAGTGCCCACAGTCCTTGTGAAATAATGTACTTTTTGCGTGTGCCAACGGTGCTAATGATGTCCAGAAAAATGCGTATTTTAAAACACCCACACAAATGATCAAAAACTGCGTGACTAAATGTTACTTCAATCGCGAGTATGACTGTGCAGCTTATTCAACAAAATCTACCTTCTACGAGTCTTTTTGCTTGCTGCCGCACAACAACAAGACGTTCCGCCCAGTTTTTCAAATGTTGTCTTCAAAGGTTGCACTGTCGGAATAAACGTGGTTATATTTATAGCAAAATTGATTGTGAGCTTTCGTGCATGGTTGTTGGTGTCTGTGGACTAACACGTGTTACATCGGGTTACTAGCATAATTATTTACTTCGCAGAACAGCGCAGCCAAGTCTTACCGTGTGTGGTGAGAGTTCAGAGCTACTTTGCCTAGTTACCTGACCAACCTTTTCGATTCGTTTCAACTCTATCGGAAGGGTCAGTGTCTACAATAGTTTTCAATTTATCTCGGCAACCTCAGGGAAGTTTCAAAATTAACGTGAGGGTGCAAGTCCGTTTGGTGTCACAATAACGGGATCAAAATTATGACAGTAACAGTTAGATAATTAATTGAGAAACGCAGTGATAATTCACACTATTCAATAAAATCTACATCTTTTTCTTGAAAAAATATATAACTGACGTATATTTTTTACTTGTACATCCAACGTAAAAATGTGATGAAGCGCGTTTTATTGAAATTCTGGTTTCCCTCTATCATGACTGTACAGAAACGTCAGCATAGTTACAATCAGTTCAGCTATATGCACACTTCTGCGGAATTCTGAAAAATTTGTGCTATACTGTAATTTCGGTGATTATGAGTGAAGTTAAGAGCCAATGTCATCAGTCTATCCGCAGCGAGACAAACTACTTGGTAAATAAATACACGAACCATTTTGTACACGATTACCGGCTACAGTTATCCAGTTTGAAAGGTATCCCCATGAAAAACACAATTTCTCCACTGATGCAGTTAACTTACAGTCACTGTTGTGATTTGGGTTTAGTTGAGAATTTGTTGTTTATCTGTAAAATGAAAAGGTATTCTGCACAGTCTGCTGAACCAAGATCTCACAGACCGTAGAAGAAGTCACCCAAATAACAAATTAGCAGTTCAAACGGATAACGTGAACTAGCCGCCCCTCAGTGAATGATCACTTGCTGTGACCGAATTGATATACCTCCTCTACTGGCAGCTGAAAATGACTGTGATAGTAGATTGTTTCCGCGTTAGGTTTCAGCAATAAATCAACCAAGGCATCCATTTCACGCACTCTTTCCCACGTCAAGCCAGCATGTTGTAAAGATCAGCAGCTGCTTGCATCCGCCGGTTAATTTTCAGTCACGTTTGAACTGCTGAGTGTTGAAGGTGATGTGTCGTCTACATAAGGCGATTCAGGGGAGCGTTTTCAACATTTCTGAATGGTATCATCTTCCTCTGACGCTGGACCTACAAATTCTCAGCGAAATAAGACGAAAACTGTTTGTCCATCAAATGATGAAATACAAAGTAGCTCACTGAACAATCAGTTGTGTCGGATTACCGTGCCTAGCACTGAGACTTTTAAACAAGGATGGGAATGTTACGCATGCCCTCAACATGGAGGCCGTGTGACCTAGTGCTAATATTCACGGCTTACTGACAATCACAGATATACGACATGTCAGTCTAAGCCTAAATGTGACACAACTAATCTCGCGCTGAACGTCCATCTGTACCCTGTCTGTTGTGGATATGAACATCCACAAGAGGAGACAAAGCTCCCAGTGCTGAGAACGACATCATTTAGATGAGCCGACGGACGTGAACCCAACAGTTCTCAAATCCTTAATTATTTGTGGACAATCTTTGTGAATACGTGTATATGTTTAAACGCTCGACAAAAGGATGCCTGGATGTGGTGCGTCGACTAGCAAGGATAGGGGTGTCGTCAGAACGTTCTCAATGTTCGCATAAAACGACATAAATAAGCTAGAAAACATTTCATAAAAAATAGGATTACATTTCTTTTGGGGCCAAATGTAGATCACATAGCTGTAAACATCTAAACAGATTTGATGAGTAATTGAAGTCATGAGGAAAACAACGTAACGAACAAGACCTGGTTTTCGTGTTTCATCATCGGGCTGATGACAACGCAATAAATATGAGAACATTAAGTTGATAGGTAAGGAAATCGGTGAATAGATAATATGGATTGCGTGTTTGCCTGCAGTTACTTAATCATTCTACCAGATTATGGATTTTGTTCCAGCGAAGTTCAATTTTTGTTTAACGACGCAATTTCCTGGCAGATAGAGGGAGAGACAGTGACAATGGGTTCATCTCCGAGTTCCACGTTAGCCGCTATTTTCCTCAGCAAACTGAAGACTAACCAACTGAATAAGCGAAAGAGCAATTTACATTTTACAAACGCTACGTTAATGACACTTTCATCCCAACGATGAGTCTAGGATTAACAGGGTTATGACGGTTTTTAACCCATCCACAACAATATTAAATCCACCAAGGAATCAGACAAGAACGATAAATCAAACTCCTTGGAAGATGAGTCATTCTAATGAGAAGTGTACAGGAAACAGACATTTAATCTGACAGCTTTGTAACGTTGAAGCAAAAGCGAAACCCCATGTAATTTGTGATGGGTACAGCATTAAAGATTTGCACCCCGAACACTTTGCAGGTGGAGGTAAATTTTTCATGAGAACTGATCGTGCAGAATGGCTACCCAGTGTGTTTTATTCAAGAGGCGTTACCGACGTTAGAGTTGAAGATTATCATCTTCTGTCAATGAGAAATTCAAACTTTTCAGTCTTTTCTACAGAGGAGATACTATGGCTGAAGTTATCGCAAGATATCTCAAAATGCATACGAAACAAAATGTCTTGCCACTTAACCATGAGTCAGTTCCTGTTTCAACAGACGTTATTATATCACACCTCAAAAACAAACTCCCAAACTCCAAAGCCAGCGGTTGAGTGTACTCATTTATTTGCTCCTGTCATACACCAAAATTTTGTCCTACCACAACCCGATTGCCTGACAGAATGCGTGAACATCATTCTGAGTGGTTAAACAGTGACTTGAATGAAACCGTTCCTAGCTTGGTTGTTGCTCAGTTGATCGACTCTACTTAGTTTGTCCGCAAGAAATATGCCTTTCAGATTTTCATCGGATGCCAGACAGCCGATCAAAAATGATGAGGTTGTGAATGCTGACCGTTGCCGATGCCACCAATATACGATTGCGCAATTCTGACCTTCTGAGCTCAGAAAGGTTCATGTGGACATATTCCCCCCTGGTCTACAACCAATCAAAGTCATAGTTTTGAATAGTGCTGTATACCTGCTGACACATAGACAACAACCTCTACTGACGGATTTCCTCAATTACCTCGCTATGCTGTTGGATTTAGCCTGGTGATGAAACAAAGAGCACAAGTCTTGTTCGCTACATTGTTTTTCCTATTCATAGCCCACTGTGGGCATTTTCCCACGTCATCTTCTTTGGAAAAGGTTGTGACATTCTAGTTCACAGTCTGGAACTTCGTGCGAAATGCGTTGATCCTTCGAAATTCTTATCTTTAAGTCGTAGACAGGCAGATAAAGGAGCCGCTGTTCGTCGGTGTAAAGCACAACGTTTTTAAAGTGAGAAGGTCAACGTTGGAGTTTGTGTGGGTCTCGAGTTTTGCTCTACATTTGAGTGGGCGGGCTTTTCTTATCGGTCTGTTGTTCAATTAGACCGACTAGCGGTTGCTTAAAAGGTGTGGCCCAAGCTCACGTAAGATAACTGAACACAGCACTTCATGCAAAAGTCTCTGAACTTGATCCAGTGTCGCGTTTTTGCTTTGCTAAAAATTTTCATGGCTCATAATTTGATTTGTTAGTTCACTCGGTTGTTTCTGACTAGTTGGAGATTGTGTTCGTGCTTCTGTGTCCTTTTTAATTCACTGTCAAACCACATAGTATGAATTACGTTGTCTACAGTTATACTCTCGTCCGTGAAATTAGATAGAGTAATAAGCACGGGTGGTAATGCTGTAAGCAACTGCCATTCTCATTGTTTAAAGACGCCCTTTATTGAAGGTAGACTGGTTTGGTTGCCACACATTGTGGCTGCCCGCTGTACTGCCTACTGTATAAGTACATTTGAGTTTTCGCAGTTAAACAATCTGAAGTTAATAATGTAATGTGAAATAATTAGTGTACTTCACAAGGAGTACTCCACAAGATTCTGCACAGGCCCATCTGAAAGTCTTCACCACAACGTTGACGGACAAATTCATTCACGCGTATTTTGCCGCGTGTTCAGATGAGCATCTGATTAAAATTATTTTGTCAAATTGCCGCTATGCTCGAATTTACGTTACAACTATTAAATAGCGCTGATACTCCCAAGCGGATTTGTTACAGATGAACAATATGTAGGTATCTATTTTGTCAACCAAAACATCCCATTAATACAGTTTGCCCTTTGTGAATGTATACTTCTTCCGTTTGTTGCGAAATAGTCATTAAAAACCCCACCGGTGCCTAATTCCAAATCAAGCGACAGATGCATAGGTATGTAAAAACAGTTTCCATTTTCCTCAGTTCTTGAAGAATCTACATTTTATGTAACTTAAATTGTCCACAGATGTTTATAGCGATCTAGTCGTTGGTTTGTGTGCTGCGTTCCAAATGTTCCCTTTGCATGTTACATTTTAGCACGAGTTGTCGCTCACCAGACGTTCCTGGAGGTAATGGTCGATTTTATTTTAATCCGGCCCGCTCAAGAGACCTTAGACCAAATAGCTTCGTTGTGCTGTTCCGAATTCCTATTAACTGCAGCGTTGTTGTTTATTCAAATAAGATTTTAGTTAAGGGATCTTTTACTGGAAAGGTTGACTTGTTTCTTGTTTTAGCGGTACGATGATCACTGATGTACTTGCAGCCCCAAATAAGTCTGTATGACGGTGATCATTTAGCACAGGTTAAACGAATATGCAGAATTACGCATATCTCACATGCGGCAGTCGATGGAAGACAATACAAATGAATTGTTTTAGTTTAGTCTTCAGAAAATATGGAACACTTCCAGTGGCGTGAACGACTTCAGAGTCATTTCGAGTGGTAATATGTGGTATGTTATATGGCCGTTAAAATCGACAGGTTTTGAATGGTTTACTTGTGTCTCTGCGACGAACGTTTAGTGGCGCACTTATAGTCAACGACTCGAAATATCAGAGCCAACTCAAGCCGCTGGAAACATAGTTCTATCGACATAATCCGTATGCCTGAGTATAGAACCAAACCAGTTTGCAATCCAGAGATAACACACTACATCTAACCGCAACAGACCTTCAAGGGACAAGCAACCAACAGGCAAGGACTAGTCGACGAAATGCAATTGGGTCGGTCTGGCTTATGAATAAATACCCGACCTTCGGAGGGCCTGGTTAATTGTTGATGGTATCACGGTAGCTGTATTTGCGAGTGAGGGGGGGACCGAGTGAGAGATAACAAAGGGTGTATGTACAGGTGGATGGATTTCAGTGACTGAGAGGGCAAACTGGACAACCTGTGCTTTTGGATGCGTATGTTGTGAATAACAATGTGATCAATATTCACAAGTGAAAGTGGTTGAACGTTCAGATTTGATGATTCGGTCGTACCTAATGTGAGACCGATGGCGCAGTGTTCAACACGGTTGCCTCATGATTGGAATAGCCGGAGTTCGAACCTCGCCCGTGACAAGGATATGCACTACTAACGAGCTCTAATCAGAGCGAACCTCGAGTCTAGTGCTTCTTTTCGAAAGAGGCTGGCTGGAAAGTCTATCTGAATGCGAACGCTGTGATCAAATGTGAGTGATGGTCAACATGAAAATAAGACTCTAGTTGCACAATGCCACAGCGATGGGCGAGGTTGGATCAGTTGAAAGGAAGTTCGCCTTCCAAAAATGTCCTACAGTTTATGTTATTTGTTTTATACAATTATCAACACAATCTCAAAGACGAGTGAACTGCATTTGATTTGTTTCCATTGGCAGACGCTGATATCTAGTTAGCTGCCATTGAGCATGTACAGTTCGTTTTGGCTGAACGATTGCAAGGCGACCACTTATTTGTATTAAAGTGTATCTTAGTAACTAGCACCCTTTGACCAACTGCCTAGGTTCAACTGCAGTCTCTTGAATTTCAAAAAGACGAAAGTCTCGCCGAAGTGATGGGACATTTCGTTTGATACAACTATTGCAACCTCAAAAATAACGTCAAAACATTGGTTCCAAAAGATGGTCATACTCGAGGTGCCGTTCTGTAAGTCTCATGGCTTTCATTTCAACGGCACCTCGTTGTGTTTCGCATATCGATAGGCATGGGTGTTCTGTACAATCAAGTTTGTTTCAGTGATACAGTCTGCGGCTCTCTTGGCGACTGTAATTCAGCCATTAAGCCATACCGCTAAGGGCTGGCTGTTCACATCGTTTGACGAAGCCTGACCTGATTGCACTTGTCTGGGGAGGAAAGCTGCTATCGAGTGGAGACTAGTCAAATGAAAATTATCTGCAATCAGCGCAAGTTTCTCCGTGAATTTTCATTACGTCTTGTTTACCGTAGCTGCCTATGCGTCTATCTCGAAAACCCTACGGTGCTTCCTGTTCAGCCCGTTTTGAAAATATTCGACGAGCATTCCCTAGCTTGCAATGCTGTTCATATGTGACGATAATTGAATTTTCATTGGCCGTCGTTCGCTACGCTGCAGCTGTGTTCGAAACCATGATTGACTTATGGTTTCCAACGGCATGCTGTGCCAAGTCAAAACGAAATTGGATCAGGTAATGGTCGCTGTCTTGGTGGAAATTTGACTTTCACACCCATATTAATGAGAAGAAAACATCATCATGTTGTAAACTAGTTACATTACTTCTACCTGTTAATGGCCTCTTCTTCAAATGAAGACAGTTTTGGTTTCGGCAGCTTGTTTTCAAGTAAAATACATAGTAGAAGATCTACAGACGATGTACATTTTAGGTAGACAAAAGCTGTGTAACATTCCATTTCAGATTCTGTAGGGCAAAGCGGCCTTCATCTTTCGGGTTGCAGTTAAAATAAACTTAAGACGTACCACGAGGTTCGATGCAAAATTCGAAATTTCCTAGTTCGTTTTGGAACTTGATGTCGGGCAACAATGAAATTGCGGTCTACGAATAGATAGTTGTTCATAATTTAAGAGGTCCCACTGGATGCCTAACTAAACAACTTTTTTGGAATGCCTCTGTCTCCTCGTGTCCACCGGAAACAAAGGACATTAATTGGCAATCGCCGATAAATTTTTTTATAGAATCACAACCGCAGACTTACTCAATATCGTTCGCAGAGCTCTTTCACTCCTGTAGTCCAACCGTTTGGGTGTTGTTTGTGTAGAAGTCTTACGGAAGTTGTTAACATCCCTGACAGTCCGTTCGTTTGTCAAGCAGTGCTGCGGTTTTTCAGGAAAACATTTTAACTTTTGGGACACCATTGTGGGAACCGACAAAGAATGAAGCTGACCATACATACATTTGAGGACATCTCAGTACAGACTAGCCTGCTTTAATAGCTGAAGCTGAGAGACGCACACATATGTATGCAACCATAATCTTTTGAAGATGCATGCCTCACCGGCCGAACCACCCACACTACAGCCAGTGTAGATTTGAAGAAACATCACTGGGGGAAATCTAAGTAACGGTGTAGTTAGAAAAACTGGCTTATGAAAGCAAGCAAAAGTGTTCTGCCGTAAGCACATGCGCCTACCTCTGAGTACAGCAATTTTTGGTTCCACAGCGGTACAATCGAAAAAATTCAACCGCAAAATAGTCTGATGAATACGGTCTAACAACATATCTTTGTGAATGAATTAAACATATGACCAAAAAGCTGTACTTTAGATATTCGACACGGTAATTAGCAGTGATTTTGAGAAGCAATTAGTGTATGATGTAACTTCAACTTTTCCATGAACGTATGAAAACAAAACTCCAGTTTGACCAAAAAGTCGCAGGCTCTGGCATTTTTGATACCTAACAATCTAACAGGTTCTCAGGGTTTCATGCATTTAGATTAGGATCACAGTCCAAAACTTAATCAATCAGACAGTATGCCTTACTGTAACGATATACGGGGTAGGAATTCGTGGGTTGACATGCCAAAAAACTGTACATCTCTGTTATTTGAAAAGTGTGAAACGGTTTTGATTAGTCAACTCCCAAACTTGAGGTATGGCTGTTTACTTCTCACACTCACACAATCACAATCACTCCTAGTCAGCAATTGTCTTTTATTGTGCACTGGCTGCAGTACACATACTTCCATGAGAGTGAGAACAATAACACGTCTCCGCTGTAGACCAATAGAGATTAGATTACCCACATGGCAGAGATGTATAAAATATCACTATTGAAGCGAATAAGAAATATTGATGCTCATATATGATGCCAATTTACGCCTCGCCTATGAACTGATCAGTTTGACGTTCACTCCCTAAAGCGTGCATATTTTTTAGTCCTCGGCAAGGCCCTGGTGAAAACTTTTCACCTGAACAACATATAGGACTGTGGAAAATGTGGAACTTCGTTGTTCCATCGTTCCTAAAATTACGCAGAATAAGATAGGAGAGATTTCTAAACCTATAAACCGATACATACCATTTTCTAAATGAACCTAATGTTAAAATAAAAAATACAGGACAGTCATATGAGGTCAATATGAGCTGACTACTATGAAAACCATTCGAATTAATACGAGACGGATTGAAACAAGTGGGTACAGCCCTTACAGCCGGGAATTCGACTTGGCTAGGACATTTTGAAAACGATTCATGTGGTTCTGAAGCACTGCCAATAGGACAACCGTGTAACAGCAAGTTGAACAACGTCTTTTCATTAGAAAGCTTCAGGCAAGCAATGTGATCAGTTTACTCAAAAAAGAAGGCTTCTTCAAGTTAAAAAGAGTTTGGACAAGTGAACGGGACAAAGGTGAGGTTGAAGCGAAATCGAATGTCAAAGTAAGCTGGTACGTTTTAGGTAGAAACAATAGAAAATGGCAGACCGATGAAGACTGAGAAACAAAATATCATCAGCTGTAGTCAACTTGTAGTCACAACGCTGTTCATCAGAAGAATAGAACATGAAATCAACTGTCATGACACAATTTTGACGGTTCAACAGATTGATTAAAATTTGTAGTTTCATTCCGATGGACAGATACAATTTCAGTAGAAGTTCGCTGAAATATAAGTGTCATAAACTTCTACATCATTATTCTACTTTGAAATAAAAAACCATTACTCAAGTGATGAAATGCCTAGCCAAACCTCCCATTCGGTGTTTCATCATCAACCTGAATACAAAACATTTATAATGGCTTCGATGTGAGTGCTAGATGAAATATCACTGAGGCAAGAGATGTCAGTCAATAATCTCTCTCTGGCTTGAGATAATAAAATTAGTTATCAGGTAACCTGCACGAACTCTGTGGAAGGCACTTTATACAGGCGTTGAAAGTGTAACCAAGACACTTAGTGCACCAGTCAATAAAACTCACTTTGCAGCTCAGCTACGCGTTCAGTTCACCCCTACATCAGTATTGTGTTCAAATTTGAAAGTTCTACGGCCTGTTCGCACCGCCTTTTTTGTGTTCACCGTTTCATTTGTTCCTGTGGAACAAGCTACATACAACAGGAAAATTATCCGAACGCATTCATAAGCACCAACTAGTGTGATAAACAGGAGAATCGATAAGATTCTGTTCGTCTACAGTCGCCGCGCATTCGACCGAGTCAAACCANACTCACTTTGCAGCTCAGCTACGCGTTCAGTTCACCCTACAACAGTATTGTGTTCAAATTTGAAAGATCTACGGCCTGTTCGCACCGCCTTTTTTGTGTTCACCGTTTCATTTGTTCCTGTGGAACAAGCTACATACAACAGGAAAATTATCCGAACGCATTCATAAGCACCAACTAGTGTGATAAACAGGAGAATCGATAAGATTCTGTTCGTCTACAGTCGCCGCGCATTCGACCGAGTCAAACCACCTGATCAATCCGACCGGTTCATTCGAACCAATCTATCGGATAGGTGGGATAAAAGTAGAGCACGTCAAAGGTAGTATACTATGATTTACAGAGGCCATTGTAATCCGACTACACTCACGACCATCGTGCGCCCAAAAACGGCTAGCCAAAACGTTGGACTTTCTATGACCGTGTACAACTCATGTGATCAGTGTTATGTGACTGCATCTCATGACTCAAGACCTACAAAAACTAGTGGCTGGCATTTCTTGCCTACGCAACGTGTTATACACCACCCTCATGGAAACCAATATGAATGTGTTATATTTAGCCTGATGATGAAACGCCTTAAACCAACTTGTTTGCTACGCCTTTCTTCTCATGTCTGAATCGGTATTATACTCAAAGCATTAAAGCAAACTTCTCAGGCTTTTATCACGTGTGTTTGCCTGTAAATGTATTATAATGCTACACATAGTGGCTCTATGTTAACAGAAAGTCTTCTAGTGGAAACTCCTTCTGAGATGATTAATAGTGTTTTTTCTACCAATCGCCGTGTTCAAACGTCCTGTAGGTGTTCCACATCCTCATCCCAAACTATCACACTTCTGTTAATATGTGCGCTCAGTTTGAAAGTTCGTGCATCCGCTGTAATCAGTAGCCGTTTATATATTTGACGGTACTGTAATTCAGTTTCGTGTATGCAATACGTGAGAATAGAAACGGTCGTGGTTATAGAGAAAGTTGATACCATCCGAATCTCAAATGTACCCAGAAAATTGGTGATTTATGGAGTTAGCTGAGCGAATTAATCACATATGTTTATTGCACGCCAAGCAATTTCAAGTCTCCAGTTCAACTCCTTTATCAGTGAAGCTGAAACACATTTTTGATGTCTTCGCGATTATGGTACCGAAAAAAATGTTTCAAACATGACCTTCAGCCAGACAGGGTACACGTAAATCTGAGTGAGTTATTCGGAGTTTGCAGCATAGCACATGAGTCATCACTGATTAGCCGAGCAGTCTCGTCCTCTCAAAGTTGTACAAGGCAGATTTCCGTCGTGACCACTTAGATATATATAGTCTCAGAAGTATTCATCATGTTAAAGAGACTGTAATGCTCACAGTACTAGGGAATAGCAAGCATATCACATTCGAGATTGATGTTTTCGAATGGACAACATCAGATATGACAAAGCAGTAGCGCAGAACAATTTAAGGACATGGGAAACAGAGTTAATTCATTGACTTTCACGGGAAGTCGAATAACCCGATATTATTGCGCGAGAACCAAATCTCTGTTGGTTCCTGGGTGAATTAATGTTGTTCATGCTGTTTTTTTTGTTTTCTTTCCAAGTACAAAGCTCGGGACGTTCTGTTCAGGTGAACCAGAGATAGACGTGCTCACTCGGTTTAAATTTCAGTTATATTTGCCGATTAACTAATATGTACTGACGATCACATATGTGACATACACTGAGAACAAAAAGTGCATACGTCCAAATGTACAGTGAACCGTGACTGCGAGCCCTGTTACCTCAGTTAAGGTGTACGGCAGTTTGCCTACGCTGTTAGTCCTTGTCAATTTTTTTCGAGGAATTGTGTAAACTCACAGGTTGTTGTAGATCTTATAAAAATGTCTTGTGGAACGTATCCTACCATCATGAAATGCATGAGGTTTTCTTCGAAATATACCCCTAATTGGACTGTTAGACGTAGCCACTCCTGTAAGGTCTCACCCCTTTCCTTAGAGGCGGCCGCTTCCATAACACTTTCTTCGCGAATGAAGGTCGTTTGTTGACGTGTGTTGCTTTGCATGTTCTCCAGCTACTTTAAGCTTCAGCAGGTCAAGTCAATGTGACATTGGACTACAATCTGTCAGGTAAGACACACCTTGTGTCTCATAGTCCATCACCTTTGGTTGTGGTTATACTGAGGCTACTCAGTCACAATGTTATTAGAATGCTACGAGCACAACCAGTTTTATTGGAAGCCTGAGAACACAATCGAATTTTACCTTTCGAGTAATTCTTCGCATGAAACGATTCAACTTTCATAGGCAGCACCAAAAAGTGGAAGATGCATAAGTTTGAAATACGAACTGGAATGTAAAAATCGGTGGTTTTGATCAATAGTCCTACCAACTGAACCGGTCGTCACCCGTGCCAGGCGGTTGGACATAATCTTCAGACCACCTGGATGGCGCTGCATGTTGATTTATAACATGATGCACTGTGATATGATTGGTTGTTACTTGCCTTCGGGTTTGGGATAGAAGATTTCCTGCCAGTGAACTTTTTCTTTATTCAACGTTAATGATCGACCTCTTCATTACTTTGGGCAGAACCTCCGACTTAGATTTATAGGGCCACTCTCGAAACGGTGATTAAAAATAGGTCGGTATTTCCGAATAGTTTTGTCAATTGCCGGTACTTACCGGGAAAAATCGATCGATGTCAAGGACCAAAAATTGCCCAAACCAAAATAATCATTCAATTCCGGGAACGTTCAACCAGTGTCATTTTTATTTGATAAATCTGGTAAATACCCACAGTTCACCAGGTGGTCCCACTTAACTCTTTCAAAATATTGTTACGTCAGCAGAACCCAAAGCTACTGGCCTTTAGTGAAGCCATGCTGATTAGAGCTCACCAGCCGACGCTGTGTGCACAAAAGTGGGTGAAGCAACCTATAGGGTTGCCGTGGTGGTGATGATATAATATGTGGTGTGATTGTATGGGTGTCCATACCCTGTCTATCCCTCATTGCCTGTCATATATAACTTGCATGTTTTACGTTTGCGACTGATGAGAGTAAACGAAATGTTAACATATCGCAACATCTGTCTTCTTTCTGCTCTGATGGAGTTATTGAAGGGAACTCAGTGTTTCAAGAAACCATATTTAATGATTTACAAACCTGATATATCAGTATGAGTACATCGTTGCAAATATGTGAGTTACAACGGTGAGAACAACTGTCTGCAGTGAAGCTGTCACGTTTGACCTGTTTTCTGTTTGAAACTACCTTTCAAAATGAACTACAAAAACCAGGCTTAAAATAAAACCAAATGTAATCTATTCATTACTATATCAAATTATGGTTACTGCTTTGGTATGTCCGGCTGGTTACATGAGAAAAACATTAGGTGTCTACAATGGAGCGGAACAAGACGAACGATCAGGAGGTGAGCTATGTACAAATCAAAATTCTGCATAAAATTTTAAGTAAGAGCTACCGATTGGCTTTTAACAAACCAGAAATACTTTACATGTGCATTAAGCTGAGATTTTTTAGTCGAATGTGAATGCCCCGCGAATGCACGTGGTATACATGGATTGTGTACATTTGATCGCAATGTGAGATAGATTTCATTCGTATATATATATATATATATATAAGATTTATTCCGGAACTCGATCGAACTGGACTGGATAAAATTCGCTGGTTTTCTAAAAAATATCCCTCATCTTGTTAATTCAGTAAGACTTCAACATACAAACAGCTGTTTCCTGTAAATCTCCTTGGCCGCTTTATAGACAACATGATGGACTTGTGCAGCAATTACACGCACACTTACTCTATTCCAGCTTGGAAAGAATGGTCGTTTATTCTCAATGTCCACTTTCAGGTAAGTATTTAATTACAGTGTATCAAATTATTTTGAATATATTTCACTAAGTTATCCGACACTATATAAATTGGATGTTAATCCTAAGCGGGTACTGGCCACATTTGGATTTAGAAAAAGTACTTGATATCTTCGGCTGACAATATTAATGATTTCCACCGTAAGACCGGCTGCCTACATTAAGACTGTCGTCGAATTATTTCGCATTTTTCAATTCATATAACGTGATTGCCTGCAGTCAAGCCTTTTTACATGTATTTGTTAGCCGTTGATACTGTGAAGCGTAAGTAAGCCCATTATTTTATGCAGTACATTATCACGTCTCATGTAATCCCGACTGAATTGATGACACAGCTGGTGATGGAGATATCAGAAGAAAGCGTAATTGAGCTTTTAAGTGATGCGGTCTTCAGTATGGTTGACTTATGGGAGTGCGCTTGTATATCAAGCCCAAATTTTGGTAAGCTTACGCGTTAAAACGTAACTGAAGATTACTAAAACTCACAAAAGGTTTGGCGAATACGGAAGCTGTGATGAATTGTTAGTGATACTCATTCTCTATCAACGAGACTTATCCGGCGTATTGCTCTCCCCTGTCATATCGGAAAAAAACCTATTTAATAAAGCTCCGTCGAGGTGCTTATTGGCAGTTTTCAGGTTTTCCGATGCACACAAAGCAATTACAAATTTGTCCATTATGTCAGTGCACTATTTAATTTCAGTTTTCCCTCATTAATTGCTGGTTAAACTGTACTTGTTTCACTAGTCTCTAATCAAGTGAAAATCCGCTACTAGCCACGTGACTTCCACTAGATTTGCATGTTTTATTTTACTCCCCGAAGGAAAGGGGACGCCACTTAAAGTCCGTCCATTTCAGAGCAGAAAAAGTGTTCAGAATCCAAGGAAGGGGGTGTTGGGTCCGAGCCTACTTTAACGATACAATGGGCTGTAAATGTTGCGTAGCTCCCATCTCCATCCAAACCGTTTCATTCCTAGATGGAAAATCGAACATTCTCCTACTTATGGATGCGTTGATATTTTTTAACATTTAACATGGATCATCGAGACCAGCGTACAAGCTCATTCAGGCCTTATTCTACCAGGTGATATTATGAAACGGGTTTTCGCTCGTTCACCGTGTAAGCATTTATGAGCTACTTGATCTAGCTGAATGACTGGGTGCAGACGAAACACGAATTTTCTCAGTCTCCATCGAAAGTTAGAATAATTCTTTATTGTACTACAGGCACATCCATCACCCTGGCGAACTGTTCACTTGAGTTTACTAGGACATATTGCACTTTCTCACATGTGAATACATGTTACCTGTAATTAGGTTACACTCGTGTAACGCGATAGTGATCAATCAATAAAGAATGTTTTGCAGCTCGAAAACAACCGGTGTACAACTCTTTTCAGCCATAGGGTTCAGAGGTCAAGTGCGTTCATGTTGACAAAATTATACATCCGAATTTTGCAAAGCTAACCTATTTCTACGAAATCAGAATATTCTACAAGTACATTTGTTAGTCGCAAAACATCGAATGGTGCGCCATGCACAGTATGCTGCCAGTGATGTATTAAAAAGATCTAACATGTTTGTAGATAATCTGGGAAAAATGGCCTGCAAAGCTGGTTACAAAAAATGGAAGCAGCAAAAGTTTAGTGCATTCGTGATTCTCTCCATGAAACTACACGATGTGCCTAATTAATGATTACAGTGATCAACATTATCATCATAACAGCCATGAGCTTGACCAAAGGTACTGTGGCCCGGGCCGCCGCTCACCTCAACAGTGACGCGGAATATCCTAGCAGGAAACGTTACTAAGTAGGTCAACAATTATTAAAGAAGACTGAGCGGAAGAACTGGAAATAGTATGGATACAGGTATGCCATTGATTGCGACACACTGCCATCTCGGATAGCGTATCTAATCAGCGGTTTGAGTGATCACGAGGACCCCATCCAGGCAGGGGATGCCTGTCCACATTGCTCAATGGAGCAGTCAGGGTCTACTTATTTCGTGACCACGTTGTTGCCTGACCACCACGCGGTTTTTTCCAACTGTTGCTGGCCTCAGTATATAATGCCCGGTACGGTAAACGCTCAGCTGGCATACGGAGCATGTGACCCAACCATCGCAAGCTGTGCAACGTAATTAGTTGACCAGTTGATCGCGCATCCCGAGCGTTCCTGAATACGCACCGGCGAACTGCCACATTGTTCACGCGATCAGCCCACTTAATGTGGGCCAATTGACGGAGACAACGATGGTCGAACACAGCAAGCCTGTTGATATCTTCCTTGCGAACAGGCCACGTTTCAGAACCATACAGCAAAATGGAACACACACAAGCATTATAGACCCTTCCTTTCAGCGACAACCGAACGTCTTTTCGACGCCACAGATGACGCAGTTTGGAAAAGGCAACTCGTGCCTTTGCTATCCTCGCTGATATCTCATCAGCAATATTACAGGCTGACGAGATA
>QNGE01000785.1:0-102433 GCA_008508345.1 Paragonimus westermani | reverse complement strand
CGACATGTCGGAGAGTGCGGACATTGAAGGCGCCAATGTTTACCAGTTGTCTTGGCCTCAGAAAACAATTATCTCCCGAAGGCACATGGAAGGCAGAAGAAATAGGGGGTAAAACGGTAGGAGAAAGTCGTGTTCGGTTAGTGATGTCACTGTCGAGAGAACGATAACTTCGGACACTTCCCGGTCGTTTACGCCGCGGAAGGGGGTTGACTTGAGGGACCCCACCCCGAGCCTCTGACTCAAAAGTCTGACCTGCGAGACAACAGGATATAGTGTTTTCTTGGTGGACCCTACCCGGAGCCAATAACTCAAGAGTCTGACTCACTTGGCAGTGAAGGGCTTGCCTAGCCCGATGGCGCAGTGAATAAGACAGTAATATCTGATTCTGAACACTGCTGCGCGCAGCGGATGTACTCGAAGCTACATCGGGCTTTTGAGAGATATCTGATGTTTTCCGACCGTATTGGATAATACGCCGGCGGTCACGGTCAACCATTGGGCGATCGGAGTGCTCTTTGTTTGAGGGTACCTTTCCTAACCCCCTTCTTCCTGATACGGAAGACAGCAGTGCTGCAACTAAAAAAATAATTCTGCTGTATGCCCCTAGGATCGTGCCCCACTACCCAAGCACTCCTATGTGGTCAGTAGTGCGGAATACAATCCTATGAGTGTAACTGCTTTTCGTCTGACTGCTCCCCTTTGGCCTGTCTGACAAGGTTACACCTGGATGGACCGGAGTCCTAGTCAGTATAGCCCGTCGGATCCAAACAGTACACAAGCCCGACCACCTCGTCAAGGTAGCAGTATAGGTCGTGGGTGTACAGTGAGGAGCAAAAACAACAGTGAAGTTCAAAAAGTGATGTGATTTGATAATGCACTCAAAACAACTTTGGCCCTTCGTAGAAAGGTTAGCTTAGAATGCTTAATTTATATAAGATGGCTGCTATCGTTTGGTATTTCAATTTGGGAAACCGGAAACTTGAAACTAGTGGACAGCCCGATTATTTACTGCTAACCAATATGAACGATTTTAGTTGATCTCAGAATGAAACTCGCAATTATGTGCTTTATTTGCCGTACAAATGCTTCATAATCCTCGTTGTTCCGATCGATTGGTAATTTTTTAGGGAGTAAAATTACTTACTGAGGGTGAGCGCACCCACAGACAGTGTCACGAGCGTAGGACAAATTTTGTAGAGAGTAACATACTGACTAAGCTTTATGTGCAGAGCTGGTGAGAAAAATCCTGAACAATATACGCAATAAAACTGTATGTAAGCTGATAAGGGTTTGGAAAGTTGAACATAACTTAAGGGATTATTGCGTTTCGATAACTACCGAAGAAAAACGCACGATCCCAAAAGTTCAGGGAACGTGACCAGTGAGCACAAGAAAGCAGTATAGCCATGAATGGTGCAGTTGTTTAGTTCAAACATTATGGTTGGTTCGTCCTTCATATGAGATTAACGACACAGTAGTTAACATAATTACATTAAGAAAGATTAGTTGAAGCTAAGCTATGCACTACTGACTAGCCCAAATAAAGACGGAAATATAATATAGTGCTTCTTATTGGAGGGTAATCTTTGAATGTCTATAGGAACAGAGAAGGTCTGACGTTAGCTCGCCTAATACCATCAGAATCCTCTATCAGGCATCATTGGCAAAACCTTTTTTCACTAACTATCTGTTTAAACGACCAGACGGGGTTCAAACGGCTATTGATTGAGGAAATACTGTAAAAAGTTAATCCGCAGACGGAATCTACATAGTAATGTAGACGTGGATTACAAAGGATTTTCCCGCTTATATTATCGAACGAACTGCTGGCAGCAAAAAGAACGTCTGCTACTGAAGTGTAATTTTTAGTGTGTTAGAGTGGCAAATCTGAAAACGTGCACAGCACATTCACTTTTGCTACCAGTTAAATTCTATTATTTCCTTGAACAGGGAACGTATCTGATAAAACGAAGAAGCAAGCCTGCAAACACTATGTGAAAATTAAGACCACTGTGTTATTCTAACGTGGCTGGCGACAGTAGCGTTTACAGACACCAAAGTTATCTTCTCTTTAAACCAATTAACGTTACTCTACACCGTAATTGAATCTTCATGACGGCTGAATAGCATCACTTCCAGATTGCCTGAACTACTGCCTGATGTGGTTAAAAAAAGGAACGAGAACGTTGATGGACATCTGTAAGCCCTCCAGAACAATTTTGTCGTTAATGTGGAAGCTGTCTGGAATCTTTAGAAAACTGTGAGTTATGCGAGAAATAACACGAGAATAGTTGCACCCGTACAATTCGGTGTGTCATAAATCGCGTTGAGTATACAAATTTTGGGGTCTGCTGAAACTCAGGCGCGATATGTCACCAATTCAGTGATACGCCCATAAAAGGAAACACTTGGGCAAAACCTTCAGTTGAAACTAGTCTCTCACTCAGTTTGCTGTAACTTCTGTAATCTACATATCGTCTCAAAGTAAACCGTCATTGCCTTGTAAGCTGCACTTTTTTTTAGACAGATCCAGCTCTCCCCAGGAAGAAAACACACTATAGCGCATATCTGACCAAACCCAACCTTTACGCTGATAGGCCACAGAACAGTAGATTAAAGTACATGAATCCTTTCGTTTTTCTCGAGTTAAAATCTGCTCTGTTCCCTACTGTGAAATCTAGTCAAAAATACTGTTCTATCATTTGATCGGCTCTAGACCAGATTTCACCAAATGGTTAACGTGAAATGCATGGTATCATTCAGCTACGATCTGTTACAAACCTGGTTGTGCATGCTACATCAAAAATTCTGTTGTGGAATCTAGAAAACCGGAATTGTTGACTGAATTGAAACAGGTGCAAGGTGAATCAAGGATTCTTTTGATAAAGAGCATATCAAGCCTAGTCATTTTAGCACATTTCTGAAACTGCAATTAGCTGAGAAACATTATCCAAATTAATCTCCTCCCTACAATTTTTATTTCGACCTGCACCAACTGCCATTTGGCGAGAATCATTATTAACTGGGCGTTGTCTAGACAATAGACTTGAAGGTGTCTGAGACAACGTGTAATTACACTGTTACTTGTCTGTACACAGTTGACAGGTTCAGAATGAGCAGTCTGCTCGTTTGCCTCATTCCTACCTGAAAGGCAAGCATACAGTCCTGTGATTAATAGTGATATTATTATTATTATTATCATTAATGTTTGCCTTCTCGTATGATCTTCTGTTGTGACTGTTGGTTTGCCTAAGTGTCAAAGCAGGTTTCCAGCCAAAATAACTTGATGGCCAGCTTCATTTTGTACGACATGTAGCACTTGGGTTTAAAGGGACAGACTAATGTAAACCTCACAATAACCATGCACGTAAATAATTTGTTATATCTAGCAAAGTTCCGTCTTTCAAATCAAAGAACAGTGATCACTTCGGCTAGATTTCCTGGACAGAACTGCATACAAATTAACGTTTCCAAATGTTCATATTTTTCGTGGGCAATAAGTTCCGAGTTCTAGTGGTAATCCGGTAAATCTATATGTGATCAGTTTCACGGTAATGCGCCATACCATACCGTAGCGAGAAGGCGTCCAATAAAGCACAATCTTTATTGTCCAAATCGCCAGTCACATGCAACGCGCGCTCTCTCGTTCATGAGTCATAATTCCAACCCGCAACACCCCCCGGTTTCCGTTCACACGTCGTGTGCACTTCTGATCGGTTTACGTGTGTGACCGGTGCCTTCTATCGGAGGGTTTTCTGCTTGCCATTCCTCGTGTGTTTGTCCGATTTCGTTGCGCGATGGCTCGTCCGGCTGCCCGTGCTGTCCGCCATCCACCCAATGTTGGCCTTGACCGTATTCCAACATCGTGTCGAGATGCTCCTCTAAATGTTGGAAAAACCACGCCTCCGATCTGGCCGTCTGTCGTATTTCGCCTGCCCTGCCTCGCCCGTTGGTCCGACCCAGTCGAGCGATGACTCATCCGGTCGCGCACGTTGTTCTTGATTCGATCGCGGCAGGCTTTTGAACGTACCCCCACCCACGTTGAGGTATTCGGCCAAGCGTTCGAAAACTCGCAACTCCGGCCTGACAATCCACCACAATACGACAATGAAAAACATCACTAGAACTCGAACTAATCAACGCAATGCACTTTAGCACCTTCGATGCATGCGCTTCATCATGACTTCGTTTAGTTCCGCTGCTGTCACATCTGAAGCGGTTACTGGGTCGATCCTTCTTAAAACATTCTGCTGATCTCACTTTTCGTAGTATGTTCATTACTCAGCGGAGTCGGGTGCAATGGTTTACACGGAGAAGCTACGACAGCACAATTTTTGATACTACCTAGATCGGTTGTTAAGTTTCCAGTGGTGCCTATGCCAAATTAGTCGTACATGACTTGTCTAACCGCATTTCATGAAGCAGCAGTGACTTTTTGATTGTGGCTTATGTTAGAACAG
This sequence comes from Paragonimus westermani, assembly GCA_008508345.1. Classification (NCBI taxonomy): domain Eukaryota; kingdom Metazoa; phylum Platyhelminthes; class Trematoda; order Plagiorchiida; family Troglotrematidae; genus Paragonimus; species Paragonimus westermani. The sequence goes on along the minus strand of QNGE01000785.1, from coordinate 97,973 downwards.
GCAGCATTGCAATCCGATGCAGCATACTGTCATCGATACCTGTCTTCAGTGTTTCGGTAACAGATTCTCCCTCCGCTTACTGTACAAAGTCCATACCAGCTGTTTAACAGACCAGCTTGCAAGCGTCTCGTGCACTATCCGTGGTTCTTGTTCTTAGCAAGAAAATAACATGAAAGTCCCTATAGCTTGTGGAAAGCTTTCAAAAGTAAACAATTCTATTTGTGTTATTTATTTAATGGTCTATTCCTCATTTGCAAGTGGACTTTATTCTAGGCCACGGAAGCAACTGGCATATTCCGCCCGTACTGAGAAATTTCCTATTCCATACGAATTGCAATTCTCTTTCAGTCAGGCCGACCTACAAGAAAACTAGGCTAACCTGGTGTAATACGTAAAACTTAGAGAAAATTCGCTGATACATGTCCTAAACAAAACGATAATGTTTTAGTTGATGTTGACAAGATTTCTATTTCAGAGCAAATTTGTTTGAATTGTTTTATTCTTGGCTTTCTATGTAGAACACCACTCCCCCTTCGACTCTTAAACTTAAACACCTCGGAACCTCCACTTAACACGCATAAATTTAGCTGGACGAACTGCTCTTAAGATGAGACTTCCTGGGTACAAATTATTCCGAGGCGAGCTGTTCATTGGACATTAGTTGTCCCTATATGGACACGATAGGCAACCGCATTCAGTAAGTGATTTGCCAAGTCGGTAAATGCTCTACAACCAGTTGCCTAATGTATGACTTACAAGTCTCTTTAACGTACCACCACTTCAACTTCTTAACTGCAATGTCATCCCACTGCCTCCCATCCAACATGCAGTAATTGACCATCAAAATCAGAGTAATGTTTATTGTTATTAAATGTGAGAATATTTATACGTAAGAAAACGCTTATGCAGGAAATGAACACATTTAATCAGGGTCAATTTATCAAAATCTGCTTGAAATTCACCCTCAAACGGATAATGGCATCATCCTTAAGAAACACTAGTCGATGTGTAAAGAACTTTACTAACGGCACGAAAACTATGGGTTCTAATATCTTTTTTGTTCAGTGAAACGGACAAAATCTTCCTTGACTTGACACGTTCACACATTTTGCAAACGCACTAAACAAATAGAATCGGTCCATGAAATCTCCCTTGCGACTGCACTCTTGTATGTTTCAACTTGGGCAATTTCAAACAGGCGAGCATTTTTGGGTAAATTACATCAGTATTGATGGGCTTCAATGTGATATACAGCTCTAACGAGAAAGAAAACTGAACGGGCAGAGCACGTTACCTCAACCATAAACAGGCCACCACCGTGAACACGATAGTAATAGACGTCATTTGACAAAGCAAATGAGTTCGCGAGTGACATTCAGCAGACCATAGCCAAAACCTAGAAAGGAAGGCAATGACCATGTGAAGCTTGTCAAACTCGAGGCCAAATCCCTGAAAAATCCCGAACGTTAAAAACAGTTTTCAACTACAGTGTCCTCGGAAGGTCATCATTAGAAGAGAACTTCAGTTTCCAAAGGATGGATTTGTACGGTTAGATTTAGAAAGCACGTTTGAAGACGTTACAAGCAACTAAATGACATTCAGTCATCGTTAAATCGTTATGTTGATCTATTCAAAAGAATTTTACTTCAGTCATGTTATCATCGTATAACCCAAAGAAAACTAATTGGAATCCTAGCCGCTAGTAATCACTTGGCTTTACTGGACTCCTTAGAGCGGAATACTAGTATTGTGTTATCTGGAGCTGTTCAGGAGGCAGGAGTGGTCATTTCAAACAATTCTCACCGTTAAAATAAGACGAAAGCGTCAACCTGGAGAATAAAAAAGATTTTATCAACACAGAAGGCGTAAAACATAAAGCAGTAACAAGTGGAAGAACAGGTGAATGGCAAGATGTATGAAGCAGACAAGGGGTGGGCATTGTAGTCTTTAGACTTTATGAGGTACTAACAGTATGTGAAAACATGGCGCCTAAGGACCGATACTGATATCTACTTACTATTCCAAATAACTCAACTTTCGGGTTATTCCCATATCAGTATTGCCTTTTCATCTAAAGGATATAATGCTCCTTCAGAAGTAATATTTTGTGTTTGCTGTCTCATTTGTGCTTATCGAACAAGCCACTCAGGCGTTATAACGCAGTGCCCATCTAAGTAAATTCTGGGACGTTATCCAATCTGGCTAGCTCGGTGAACGCCACAGAGGTGTCCCCAAGCGGTTACCTTTAAATTTAGTGGAGTCAAGATGTCCAACCAACCCGACCGTTTCAATTAAACTAACCTACCGTGTTCGCGTGACACCATCAAACCCAGTCAAAGGACGTACACCGGCAGTTGCCAGACGAATCCAGTTTTTCTACACTCGGCCCACAATGAACTAAAAAAACAGTTGAATATTAAACTTGCTACGCCCAGTCCTTCAAACCCAGGTCAGATCCATCTTTTGTATAACTCACGTGATTGATGTTACGTAAATATTCTTCATGAATCGGACAAATATGAAATTAATTCCTAGTGCATCTTACTGTACTGATGCACTGTCTACCGTTCGTGGTGAACCAACATAATTCGATTGCATACTGCCTGGTGGCGAAGCATAACGATCAAGGATGTTTGCTACACGTTCAGTTTCACGACGAAACCGGCGTGCTCGCAGTAAGTAAAAATGGTCTATTTAAGGATTAGTTAACTATCTAGTGAACATAAGTTCGGAGGCAAGCAGATGGAAGACAAAACCTTGTTTACACACAAACGCAGCTGATAGTCGTCGTTATCTCGTATTCACTGCTTCTCGCAATAGTGAACGTTGTGTTTGGTTGAGGCAAACATTTAGTGGGCGAGGTAACATTTGAGGATAAGATCGACGAGAAACTCGCTGACCTTCCGATAAAGGGTCATTTCCAGCAATCACATGTACTCTGTATATCACGTGATGCAGGCACAGTTAGAGTATTTTTGTAGCAAGGCTGAAAGTATAAACTCTGTAACAATTATTTGTGGTCGAGAGGAAATTTAGCAAAGCATGATAGAGAAAAAATACGATCACCAAATTAGGGCATTAATTCCGAAATTCAACTAACAAGTCTACCGCTGTGGATTTTAAGCTGAGTTTGGTGGACTTAGCCAGTTTTTGTATCAGATTTAGCTCCAAGAAAAAAACAGCACTCAATTATGTCGGTGCATTATTTTCGGTAGAATAGTTGAATCTATTATTTACTTGGGCATAAACTGCCTTACAAAGTCCATACCTGCACTGAATAATGATAAGACCCTTGCGATACCCGTCATCGTAGACATCGTTAGGCTGTTTCACACAGCTGCCGTTCACATTGACTAATATTTATTCAAACCTAGACATAAACTGCTAGTTTGGTGAGATCTTTAGTTAACCAAAATCATGTTTCAGAAAAGTTTGGGGGCGAAAATTGGTTTCAAATCCTCAGTTCACTTATCCGATCTCTCACGAAAACATGGAGCCATATATGGCGATACGACAACGATGCCAGTTATAAGAACAGGGTCTGCTCACAATTCAACGACGCTAGTAAAAAACATCAGCAAGACGGATGGATAGGTTGTTTTCGAGGAATAACAACTTGACAATGAGCAAGTTAAGGACGAATTGTGGTCACACGATACGAAATTCATACAGAAAATAGGTTTTCCGAGCAGCAAGGATGTACAAATTGACGATGATGTGCATGACCCAAAAATACGTTATCCTCACACCATTCCAATAAGCTGCTGTCAAAAGCAGTAGAGGTGAAATGCATACAAGAAGACAATTAGTGGCGTTAGGTCAGATTTCTGTGTTTAACCTTACATTTGCCTGTAATTATAGGCACTGTTTTCTGCGGCTATCTGGGTACTATTTACATCCATGGAATGTTGTGGCAACAAAATACACTTGGCCTGCAGGGCTGTTTATTTTTAGACCTCCATTACAAGGTATGTGGAACTGTTCAAACAAGCGCGCAGATACTATTATGCACTGCTATGATGAATCCATATCCGCGACAGTAATCCATCAACATACTTGTCCATCGAATTGCACATACAGGTTCCCACTCGTCGATTCCAGGTCTCAGTCTTCCGGTGAACATGCCACAACGGACCTAAGTCGAAAATTACAATCCGCACTAACTCATTCATACCATATGGCTCAATCGCTGTTGCTAATCACAATTAGGAATATCGCTCAACTTGTTCCTACTGGTGACCTATCAAAGTATTCTGTCTCAAGTGTAATCTGCCACTTCGTTGCAGTTACGGTGATGTCATTACTGGCAGCACAGACCGGTACCTACGACAAAGAATGGTTGAAAAAATGCCCCGCTGTTGGATGCGTCTGACGACGCAACAAACTACAATAACATACCTGGTTAGCCGAAATCTTCCCCCTCATCCATTGTAAAACACATCATGGAAACAGGTCGTTGTTGACCTACCCAACTCGTTCCACATACTATTGGGTAACCGGAATCTTAAGTTGCATTTTCAAAGGCACCGCCAATCAGTACTCGCCGTTCGCTCCTGTGTGTGCGGAAGCTGTTGACTCATGTACTTTTTCCGTTTCATAACATATGATAGTCCTCCTTTCACTTAAGGTCCGAAAGTTGGTTGTGTCTATTGCTGTCGCTATCCGCACGTCCTATATATATATATAATTTTTTAAAGTTTGTTTCTGAAGAAAGTGAACAACCTGTCAATATCTCGCTATATATATATTTTATAGTTATTGATGGGTTGGATCACGTGAGCGCAGTGTTTCAAGCTTATGATTCAATTAGTTTTTTGAAGTTTACAAAACTGAAACATTCCGTAGCCTTGGTATTTGTGTTACAGTTGGTAGCATTAAACACAACGCAGCGGTAGCAGAATCTCTGAGAGATCTCAATCTAAAAATGTTTCAGGCTGTGAACCTGGTGCGAAAACTGATGCATTCAAAATGTAAAACTGTCGATTTGAAGGCGAATAACACAGAATGGATGAAAAGGTCATGAAAATACAATTGCACTTCGGAAGCTTTTTCTTCACAGACAGCCGTCAGGAAGTGCTACTTTCAATTTGCATGATAACCTGTATACAGAGCCCCTGTATAGATTCGATAAAGAAGTCGAGCGTAGTTAAGTTATAATAGTCTTGCTTAATAGATAGCCTTCAATCCAGTATTTGAGCTTTATAAAGCGGCATCTTCGTACAACTGTCGATTTAATCCACTCTAACTAGACTGCGCCTCGTAGCTGACAATCCGAACATGCTTACTCCAGGCAGAAAAATATTATGTACTATAGTGAAAAAATTTAGATAAATGAACCCGTTGAGGTGACTGACTTAAAAGATGGCGGAAACGGCTTAACCAGCATGCCAGTGGATAGGTTGGAGTTTCTTCTTTATGCAGGCTGATCAGTACATTCTAGCTGCAATCATTTTTAAAAATTGGGGAAGGTGGATTGTGGGATTACCAGTCTTGTGGTTAGTAAGCTATTCTCAACCGTATGAGGATTAAGAGACAACTTTTGACCTGAAAGGAAATGCGTACCACAGGTGAGTTCAGATGAGATCTATACCATGTACACGCAACAAGGACAACAGACTAACGCACCAATAAAGCTGTGTACTTTTGTACCCTCATCCCTAAGCGCTCACCGCAATGGCTTGTGAATCTGAAGATTGCGTGTGTAGCTAATGTTTCACGTAGATCGGACACTAAGCTCATCCGAAGCCTGATTTCAGCTTGTTATGCAAGCTCAAATCGGAATGCGTACTTCGCATCATATAACCTGTTCACAGTGACTAAATCATAACATGTGCACAAAGGAGAGCTTGAGAAAAACTCATCATAACTGTGACTCTGAAGTAATTGTTGTTCAGTATCTTTAATCCTTTTCCTATTAAGACTTTTTGTACAGTTTTAACATCCACAGGACCTGATGGGCACTGTTAAATCCACCAACTGTCTCCTTATTTAATTCACTCTGATTTTAGCCACTGTTACACAATGAACAATTTTTCAACTCCGTTTCACTTGCATGAGATTTCGGTTTCATCTCAATTTCTCGCACCTGTTGACTGGTAATACCCGTTCGGCTTGTGACTATTTCATGTTTATTCTTTCTGAGTATTATTCAGTTGCATGATACAATTTCCAGTGCTGTCACCTGACTGTCTCCCACACGAGATGATTTAATGTAATTTGCTACTTATCTCCCGCTATACACATTGCGTGTCAACCTCCCAGATTAACTTACGGTACATGGCCGAAATGTGATTGGACCAGATTGGACTCTCTTTTGCTACAAAATGATGCGAGTTCTTTTTCGGAATATATGACACGTGAGACTCTGCCCACTTTGAACCGCTCCAGTAGTACAACGATGTTCCACGGCTTGCATCAAATTGTGCACACTGGGCCTTTTAGTCAGTGAAGACCCATTGCATCAAACGTTATCATGTAGGCGTAATGCCAGCCTGGCGAGGTACACTTGGTGATGATTATCTTTTAATGCTTCTTATCGGTGCAGTTAGTTCTAAAGACATCATCTTTTACTTCCAAAATCCTTGAACGACCTCCACTGGACAAAGCTCCATTCGCTACAAGGCCGAGGTCCGCCCACCTTCCAATTTCAACGTCAAGGATCTCTTGTAACTAACTGCATTTGCATGCAACCGCGATGATTGCCCACCCGCCCCGCAGAAATGCATCTAACTGAGCAGATCCAACACACCTTCCCATTTACTTCCATTGACGAAATCCACTAGTAGTATATGACTGGCTTGCTCTGACTGTGAAGTTACTCTCGCTTTTTGCTTGTCACGTTTTGAGGTCAGCATGATTTGACAAATTTCATGGACTTATCTTTTGGCCACGGGAAATTTCTCAATAGTTTATAGTTTCGAAGCGAACTAATTGCTTCGAAAAAGTATTAACAGATTTTGACGTCGGTCGCCCGTGTGCCAAAATAACCAAATTAAGATTTCAAAAATTCATCTCCTTCAGAAATTTAGACGAAACATTTCGAGCGTGAGCTCTTACACATGCAACCATTTCGTATTGATTCGTCAGGACAGGGTGTATAGTCAGTCGGTGGGTTAGGATAGGTCACTAAATTCAGGAAAGAGTTAGGTTCACGAGCAGGTGTTTTTTTAACATATTCGGCTTCAGACGGTTGGTTGCGAACGCCTTGGCAAACCGCAAGAATCTTGGACTGAAGTGACTTAATGAGATTCTGAAAACAAACTGTGTCGATAAAGTGATCAGTGGTCTGGACGTTTGCTGCGACTGTGGACACTGATTGCTTGCATGTTTCAACGACACTGTCGTTTCTCTGGAACACAGATTTAGGCATATATACTTTTATTGTGGAGATCACGCACCTTTCGGTTCTGTCTATGTAACTTTCTTCGCAGGTACACGTAAACTAGTAAACACAGAGTGGGGTGGAGCTGGCGCCGTGATCGCCTTTGATTGGGGGACAATCAATTTCTGGTTCCGAACTAATACACAGAGTCCTGATGCTGTTGTAATCATACGATTTGCCCTTCACCTTTTGAACTTCACTGACCATCCCAATACACCGTGCGGTCCAACCAGCGCTCCTCTGGCGTCAACCAGGCTGTTTATCTCTGGAGCTGCTGCCCCCTAAATTAACCATGTTAGCTGAGAGCCTCTAGTTAGGCGTTACGGTCTGAAATTATAGTTAACAAAAACGTATGTTGTTCATCAGCGACCCCACTAAACACGGTTGCCAAACGTTGGGTTTCTTGTTATTTTAGTACAGCTAGCTTGTTCATACATTTTACAACCGGCCCCTAGGAATCTGCAATGTTCAGTGTACACTATTTTATAACCCTCTACGCCAAAACTTATTGTATCGCATAAGAAATAAGCAGACTACCCAATAACCTGGATCCGGTCTAGTTGTAACAAGCTACATTAGAAGGACAACATTAATCGGTAGTTTGACAATTGTGTGCATTACATCAGCATGAAAATCAGCACTTTACCGCACCGTGACCCGCATTTTTTACTCTAATATTTGTACGTCAGCTTACACATTTTAGTGCTGGAATAGTACAGTACCTGACCAGTTTTTCCCCTTCGTTTAAGTTCACAAATCTGATCACATTAGACGACGCCCTATTCACGTGCAGCTATGACCAGCTGTTGCCAATGCACTACCATGCACAACGTCTACACGAGTTGGGAAAGCGTTTTTGAAATTGTTACATCAAAATGTACTATAACTTGTGGATAGACTGGAACATACAAAATATGTCCGAAACTTGAATTCCGCATTTGTATCAAGAGTGCCCCATTACGTCAGCTTGATGGCTACCAGTATATCTGGCAACTCTATCAAGTTAGTTTTAGTGAAAATCAAGTTTCGAGACGCTACAGATGAATTAATTTTACAGAGCCTTCGCGTACCCAATCCCTACACATCGTGGGCGCCATAGGCGGAACAAGATAAGAAATGGCAAGCGCTTTTTGACTAACATGATAAACCAATCAGCTACCTAGGTCGACTTGATCACTGTCGGTCTACCCCCGTTAACGAACGTTTACACCTTGAACGCACCACCAGATGTGTCTGAGTTATCAAAAGACGATGCTGCTGTCCCTCCGTCTTACGGTGATCAATGCAGATTTGTCACCTTCTTTTACGGACTTTATCTTCATGAGTTTTAGTCTATCCGTTTAGTTTTGTAACATTTATTGACTTCGAAAGCATGTTTTCCTCTATTTCCTGATGAGGGTTACTGAAACTGCATAGACCCAAGGGACAAAACTTCCGAGTCGAAACATGAGCACAATGAGTACGCATTGATAACTGAAAAAAGTGATGAAGAAACAGACAATTTGCATTCTCTATTTGGAGAGAAGTGACGAGTGATCGCTTGCAAAGGGACACTTGTATATAATCAGCCTAGCCTATTTACCAGTGCTTCTCAGGATAACAGTTTCAAACACAACAGTCGGGACGTTCCGTAGAACTTAAACGTGAAGGAACATAGTTCTCGGCTACTCCAGGAAAGGGCATTCACGCAAGTGATTTTGTGTTAAAGTTTGTAGTTGGCACATCTGGACACTTCTAGGAAAGTAAGCGAACAGCTTTCGACACATTGTAAGGTCTTACCAGTGAAAACCATCGGAAGCTGAAACTCCACGCAACTAATGGCGCTAATGAATAGTATGGTATTCTGACACAGAATTTTCGCTGATTCCACAGGGTCCCAACTATTTACATGAAACATTACAGACATGACAGTAACCTCAAAACTGCATAGTAACGATTAATGACTAGACAGTTCATACAAGTCTCTGAAGTGTTCAGCCCAAACAAAATGACCACCTGGTACAGTGCACACCCACACTTTTATCTGTGACGCATTTTGGCCAACAGAAAAGAATGACGACCGATTTTTGAACAACAAATTCTCGTTAAAATTTCCGTATTGCGAATGTCTGACACTGAACACTGCATATCTTAACACGAATTCAAATCCACGAAGCACGAAACGTGTACTGATTCTACGTCGGTTATCTAAAAACAATAAACACGCAACCAGACTTATTTTCCGAGTTTTATCTCCAAGGGCATCATAGCACAATGTACACAAAAGAGGTTGCCATGGACAGTGGGTTTTAAAAACGATCAGTATAGGGACTAAGGAATGAGTTTCTGTCAGTAGGTACTTAGTGATTGTCTAACTTCGCTAGCCCTGTTGGTTTATTCGTTAAGTGGTTCATTGTCGGTGCATTCGTTTTTTGAATATAGAATTGACCATCAGTCAGCTAGCTACTCAAGCTCCATGCAACGACCAGAACTCAAAAATTGACCAATTTTGATCAATATCTGAGGATTTGGACAGAATTTGGGAGATATTCTCCGTACTAATTAAATGACTGACGTTGGCTTGTTAGGAAAGAATGCCATCTGAAACCGTATCATTCACACTAATGTTTGACTCGTAACACGATGTTCATATTCTCCAACAAGAAAACTTCTACTTGGTGTAACCAATATATTTTACTCAAAGGTGGCAAACCAGCAAGTGTACAAAGTCTGCCTGCAAATCTCGATGGTTTCGTATGTAGGTTCTAACCCAAAGAAACGGATGAAACTGAGCATCAAGAATAGTTAGGCTGCTCTCAGTACGCTTGTTATTTCTCTCAAAATCCCTTTAGTTCGAGAAATTTTTTCTGGAAATGAAATAACTGCGCACACAAATTTTAGTTACACAGATTAATTTAGGTTCGGGCCGGATAACTATAATCGTTTTCTGGGTGAAATTTATCGTACAAACATTCCAGGAAGTTAGGCATGTTTTTCCATATTCGGTGATGTGAGTTCTGAGGACGCTTCAGTATGAAAACAGTACTGAGAAACATCCGTGCATTGGTTAGCACCAACGGAGTGTGCGACATCAGTGCTGACGTTTGATACACCACAGCCGGTTGCAATCAAGTCCGGATGATGTACCTTGATCTTTTTTTGACAAGAGCCCCGTCGTAAGCTCAGCATTTTCTAAACTACAACAACAGCATGAAAACGAATACACTGGCATTCACTATTTGTGGACTGACAGCATCATGTCAGTAAAAGCAGACCGATAAGTGATGTTCACTGTGGGTTTACTACGTTAAGGTTAACACGCTAGTCTCACAACCATCAGGGCCGGAGTGCAAGCTCTCACTCGGTCATGGATATACGTAGCTGATTGGCCATGGGGAAAGCAAAACTCGAGCACTTCATTACGATGTGAGCCGGCAGAACGACTTATCTGAATGCAAGAAATGCAGCCGGATGTAGGCGTGTTCAGTTTGAAATATTCGGAATTTTGAAGAACGATGAATCCGGTAATTTCGACTGATGGAATATTCAGGTGCTTAAAGGTAATTGCACTACTAGTGATATAGCAGACTGGCGAACTTTCTTTAACTATTGACCGGTCCATAGTTGATTTTTTGAATATGGGGCCAGAAAAAGGAATCGGATGTAGTGTTTGGTTGTAAACATTCGCTAAGTGAACTTCAACTCGAACATATCAGCCTTAAGGCAAGGGTAATTAGCAATACTATTTCGAGCAAACTGACATTAAGCATGGCCGTAGACAGATTGTGACCGTACATATGCGCATTTCTAGAGAATTGCGAAAGAGATTTCGTAAGGTTTATTCCCCGTATTTGTTTCAACCTTATCTTTTTGATACGTTTGAACACAGCTTCGTCAACTTACACCTTGAAGACTGTACTGACTTGAGAAAGAACTATCAAAAGCATTTCCTCTTCATATGTGTATTTTCATCAATCTTATATCCGATACAATGTTTAAACATGAATAAGTAATGTTGGTGATAGAAACACGGTTAATTAGTACAATACCATGAGTGCCGATTTATACTTGATGTGTCACCGCTGGAAACACCTTCAGTATTCCTTAGAATCGATTATAGACGCGTGATTACGAATGAAAAGTACGTACTTTTTTCTGCAAGACTGCATTATACTCACCCAGAAGTCTATTTGTCAGAAGCTAACTGACAACAACATATAATTACATGGGAATACTGTGAAAATTGACGGTTTGTTGCGATATGTGACATGTGAATTGAACAACTCAAAACTTAATAGTAGGAACTGGTAACTAACAGGCTACTGTGCAGCAGACGGTCTAGAAGCCTGACTACAAACCCCTCAGTTCAGATGGTTCATAGCGTTGAATGGATCTGCTGGATTCACAGACTCAGACTTATCTTTCAGGTCAATCGGAACTAACCTTTCCTTGACTTGTTCTGGCAGCTGTTGAGTTAGATCGAAAACTATGAACTAATTCTAAAAAGAATCCAAAATAATGACAATCCAACTTTGAGGATTCTTCACAGTTTTGGAAAAGTCGTACCAATCGCCCACGTTCACCCAAAACTAATGGCATTGAATGTTTCTGTCAGTTTCACTTGATCAAGAAGTTTTAATATGCTGTTCTTTCCTGATGTTGTTTTATCCCTCCCCGATTCTGCGTTCCGTTTGGTCGTCCAGAATACGAGGCATCTTTTCTATTAGGAGCTGACGTCATCAAAAGAACATAATCAGATCAACGGTGACAGTTGACGAACTCATTCATCAACTAAACACTAGCGTGCAAAGTTTTTTAGTTAGGCGTGGGTATCGTGCTAGCCCCATGAACCAGTCAGAGTGCAACGGCTATGGAACTGACCATACTGGGCCACCTAACCGCGAAGTGGTTTAAACCACTAGACACTGGTTCAACGTGTAGTTGGCCATATTTGGCGACTAACTCATGATATATATTGACATGCATTTCATTTATTTGCCGAAATGGCAAGCGGCATTACAACGTGTTTCCTACGCAGTCGTGTTCTTCCTGACTCCGCGCTAGTGGATTGGGTGAAGCCGTACAACAAGGCTCCAATTATAGCATCCTAGCTAGGATAGAACGTTTTAACAAGAAAAAGGCGCGTTACATCATTTTCAACACAATCCGCTTCCTATAATAGAACTAATTCAGTACTCTTTCCGTATTTTTTAAAGTAACAGTATGACGGCTTTGCAGCAAGTTTATAGCTTTTATTTATGTCGAATTCAATAGGCTGTTTCTGCATCCCACTCTACCAAGCTCTCAGTAACTGGCATTTTGCGCGGGTGGAACTGTTATGCCCAAACTTAACATCTGAGGGTGCAATGAGTTTGCTCAGTTTGTGACAAGTTTTTTAAATCGATCCTCCGCATCTGTTAGCTTATGTCTGTCGTTCGAAAGGCAGAACTTAGAGTCTAATGACAACACACTTAACGTTGTACAATTAAAGAAATCTGACGAAAAATTGCAAGCAGACCTTTTGCGAGTAATTGGAAATACGACTCATAGCCCTGTCGTGTTTGATCTGGTAAGCAGTTCAGCCTTTTTTCATTTCAGCTTGCTGCCCCATTTCTTTAGTCAGGTAGTCTTCAGACAACATCCTTTCCCTACTTGAAATCTTTCTGATGAGAATCACACGTTGTGACTGGTTCTCTGTGAGCATTACGGGCTTAGTCGCCCCTGTCTCGTTTGTTCTTGTAGTAATAGTCAATTGTTCCATTAACTTATCTAACATCTGGTGAATTTATTTAACTTTGGCACAACCTTTCTCAGTGGTACCAAGCGATCCTTAAAGAAAGGGTCACTGATTAGAAGAATTTTAGGTCGTTCCTGTAAAATCTAAAGTTTGCGCACTGGGTAATATTAAGGTACTTGTTTTCCACTTCGAAAAAGTATATCACTTATATGTGTCAGGTTATTTAGACAGTGAATGTTGTCTACCATTCCCCTATGATCGTTGTTTCACACTCGGAATGAATTCCTTTATTCCTCTCAAAAGTTGTAATTAACACATTTTCTGCTCGTGTTAGAGCTCATCGATAATAAGTACATTATTAACACTTGTGTTCACTAAAACCTGGTCTAAGTGGTTTCACAAAGACAACTGTGATTAACCGTCTGATGTCGACATTGAGTCCGTAGTCACTTGTTAGGAGACCTGAGAATATCACCCAAAGGGGGTTCGGAGTGCAAAGACAAGTCATCTAAGGCAGCCACCACTGTCGGAAATGTAGCCGACAATGGTCACCGACTGAGATGTTGTCAGTCGTCAATTATCGTCTGCAAGGCGTCTGGGGCGGAATGCACAAAAGTGCGATGGTGGTTGTGTGTACCGAAACTATTATGTGTTATCCCTTCAGGTCTAATCATACATTCATTCGAATCTTTGAATGTCCTTGGTCCCACTGGTCTAACGAGCGTTTCACTCATTAGCAACTAATTCTGACTGAATTCCCAAGCCACGAATTATTCTCCTGACTTAAAATATCCAGTTTCTTGCCAGCCATTGTGAATTACGTTATTTCATGTGTTGTTTTAATGAATGCACAACTGCGTTCATGTTTCCAATTAACTTTCCAGTGGATTGGTAAAAATGTATAGTGTGTCACAATTTTATCACCCATTCAGTCTCAGGTTGAAACCGAAATATATGGCGTGATACGCATTCAGCCACTTTTGCTTCGGTCGAATATTTTAGATTTACGTCTACTCTTTACTCACTGCTTAACTATTTAGTTAAAAATTCAAGTTCACCTCGTTTCAGATTTCTCATAATCGTAATCTGACGGATTGATCGTATTGTTCAACCGGTCTATAAACGAAAATTTTAGAGCAAATGTTCCTAGCAGGAATTGAAAAAACCTGAAATCTTTTGACATCTTTGCGGAATTTTTTTTAATTCTGTGACAAATTACTGAGAGAAAGAATACCAACAGACTGCCAGCTGACACGGTTAAACGAGTCCCAAATGGAATTCCCGGTTCAATGGGAAACATTGCATGCTCGAGTGGTTTTCATACAGTACAAATTAAGGAACTGAAAAAGTCAAAATAGAAAGCAGGTTGTTAAAAAAAATGTTCACAACAATCAGAGGAAATTTTATTCAGTTTTACACAACATTTTGCCGACTTTCTGTCGGAAAAGTTAAGGCCGCAAAATGCTTCTGATTTGCAATTAAATTAAAGTATACTATCCTAGTTTGATTCAAATTCACTTTTACGAATTATTTGCAGGTTTGGTAGAGCATTGCTATAAGTAAAATTCATTAGCTCAAAAATAGTGCTGGGATATCTTTCACTTCTGTTTGGAAACGTCTAATGAATTTCGGACAAGAATAAATTTTACATATTCTCAGTCATCAAACTAATCGGATCGTGGCAAGTGTGTTACTTAATAGACACAGCCTAATCGCACATGTTACGATACGTAGGAACTTTAGATATTTGTGTATTTGTCCGGTATCATGTGGGCTGTTTGTGCTGGCCAAGATACGGACATTTGACGTGTTTTTGGAGAAACTCCGAGTTTGTGGCAAATAATTATGATAGAAATGCATGGTCTAAATTCATTGGGACACGTTCTTTGTATGTTGATAAAGTGCCTGCCGCTGTGCAAATCTCTTAATATAGTTCATAACGCTGGTCAAGTAAAAGCTTGTGTAACGGCTTCACAGTCCTTAGCATATTTACCAAACCCAAGCGGTTTGTATTTCGCGGTGTGTTTGAGAAACAGCTAACAGAAGATAAACAGATTTCAACAGGCCGGGAATGTGGCAGTGTATTGAATAAAGTGGCAAGTTCTTCACTTCCAATTTTTAACATAATTTCTACACATCTGTTCAGATTTAGTACTTGTTTACTGACTATTTAATTTGTCAATCCGAGGTCTACCGTATGACAACCGAGAGCTATGGTCGTGTCTCAAAGCAGGTAGCCTACTGCGTGCGAGCTTAACATTTCTAGCTGCTTGTGTTGTTGATCGCAGGGACATTTATGCAGTAATCACTAAGTTTGATTAAGTATCCCGTTACTACTCAGCATGGATAGCTCCGACTTTTAACCGCGAAGACGTGAATTGTAACCATGTTTACTGCGACTAACGATGTTTGGATTTGGGCCGCCCGAAAAAAATCAGTCTTTACATGACCAAACAAATCGTAATGTATGTTTCAGCGAGTAACAAATCTGACTTGACGATGTTGGTTAAGAATGTAAATGCAGAGAATAAGACAGAAAATGTGGTGTTCAATGTGTCCAGCCCAGTGTCCAGCCTAATTAGTGTAACCTGAAGAGAAGAGACAATGTAGACGAGGCGAAAAATGTTTAAACCACTATTCAATTGTAAAATATTCAAAACTAAATCAGCATTTTATTTAAGCTGCACTATCGCCAAGGGTCTGTACTTTTACAGATACTGAGGATAAGCATATCATTAGAGTTGCATTTTTGACCAAGTTGACTGTCCAGAAACATACAGGGTCATACAAATGGATGTACGGAAAAGGTACACAATCGGTACGTTTGCCAACTAGCACATATGCCTTCCGATGAGGTTTAAAAAGTTGAATGGCAATGAACATAGAGTCGTTCAATTAAACCTTGCACATACTCGACATACCTGATGTAATCTTGAGCTAGCTGGTATGTAAAGCATTGACCGCGTGTTCCGTCCAGTTTAAAAATGACTGGATGCAATAGTTGTGAGGGATGTATCAAACACAGAGCGCTGTTCCCAAAATACGGGCTGAAAAATTGTTCATCATCTGATATGTTCCGGAAAAACAGGCAAAAGCAATTGAAGAATAGGTCAATATTAACCCCAAAATGTTCGTGATATCAGATCTTAGAAGAACACACTATAATTACTGATGAGTGGTCGGGGAGTTGGTTTATTTTCAAGTTGACCATCACACATTTGATCGCAGTCTCCGCATTCAGATAGACTTTCCACCCAACCTCTTTCGGAAAAAAGCACTAGACTCCTTCCCACGGCCGGGATTAGAACTCCAGCCATTCCAATCATGAGGCAACCGTGTTAACCACTGCGCCATTGACCTCACATTAGGCACGACCGAATTATCAAATCTGAACGCTCAACCACTCTCGCTTGTGAGCATTGATCAGGTTGCGTTCAGATTTGATGATTGGTCGTGTCTGATGTGAGGTGAATGGCGCAGTGGTCAACACGGTTGCCTCATGATTGGAATGGCCGGAGTTCAAATCCCGGCCGTGGCAAGGATATGCACTACTGACGAGCTCTAATGAGATCGACACTATAATTAGTTTCGTAATTTTAAACGGAATCTGGATGATAATCAAACCTTTGGCCCGCACTTCCACGTATATTACTAACATCTTTTGATTGACTTTAAGGATAATACTGAAACTGTTTGTAAAAATGAATTCTCAAATTAATTTTTATTTGTAAGCAATGTGCTTGATGTCCACAAATATTTTATGCTTTCTAGTATCGTCCGTTTTTATTCTCATTTCTCTCTTCCTTATTGGCCTATTGATTTGCTGCCGCCAAATTGCTGTTTCTCTCGCATGGGAATTAAATGCTGAGTGAAGGTGTGGTTGACATATTCGCCCCACAAACTTCCAGGAAAGAATTCCTAATTATTCCGACCATTATTAGATATATGTTTACCAATCAGGGCGCAAGTGGAGGCCACGGAATTGTGTTAATCCGAATGCTCCTCCACATACGAAAACAGAATCGATCGCAACGGTCAATAAGTCGGTGCTCTCGAATGGACATTTGTTTAAGGACTTTTGTTTTCATACGTGACCTCGGAGATAAAACAATCTTAATACACATTCCACAGCAAAACTGTGTCCGATGGATTGTTCGTTACTGTTCGTCCTACGGCCCTCCTTTTCCGTTCCTTTTGTGGGCTAGGACATGGCAAGTGTAACAGAACATTTCTGGAACACTGACCAGTTATGCAGCTCAGTTGAAGTGGAAGCCTGTAAAGAAGTATCTACCCGTTCCCCACGAAGTCTTCTTGCTCAGTAATTTTCAACCTCTGAACAAGGATTTGCTTCCGAAGCAGTCGAGTGATAAACGAAATCCAATCCTTTCTGAAGCGATAAAAGCATCTGAGCTATTCCCAGTTGAAACAGCGGAGCTAGTGACAGTTAATTCGAGAAAGCTCGCATTCCCGACATTGCCCTCCCCAGACCTTAACGTATCTTAATTCAAGGGATATCTCGATGAGTTTCTTTTGAAACATTTAATTGGAAACGGAATGTTTTTTCGCAGTTCGCACCCATCAGCTTGTACTACAACATCATATTAAGGTTCCCGAAAAGACAAATCCATGGTGTAAGAACCTTTCAAACCGCATAACAGTTTAAACTTAATTGGCCATCAAATTTTTGTTTTGAAACAATTTCGTTCAGAACGCACATTTTACCGTAGAGTAAACCGTACTTCCTATGACACTCAGTCAGTGCACAGCACCGTCCCAGTTACGCTGCTGTGGAATGACCCTATTGCCACTCTATGACCTGGTCACATTGGCTATCTAATTAACAGCCACAAGTTTCCAACTACCACACATAACCATTATTTATGGGCTTCCCAACGGTAATTGATCCTCGAAATCGTTTTCAGGTCCAACGTGTGTAGATGAGATGGCTTAAATAAACCGTGATACAGGTAAGGCGAGATAACAAAAACTGTTGTTCAGCCTGGTAACGAGGATCACGACAGTGATTTGTAATCGTTACGAGCAGTATGTGGGAGCCGGACGGTTGCTGACGTGGGAATAAATGTAATTCCACGAACATTTACTAGGGACTAACTGAACTGGTTGCTATTGAGAGATAAAAGGTTACAGAGGTTTCGTTGTGTAAATGTTTGGACGTACACTGATTTCTGTTTTCAGGATTTAAGCTTCAATTTGTGTTCCTTTGAAAAGGTCATACGGAGAAGTGTAAACACACTGATAAATCCCCTTCGGTTTTATGGTGGAAAAAAGTAGGAATATACATAGCTGAAAATGTACGGTGAGTATAATGTCGATATTTGTAAAAGAGTTAATTGACTTCGAACTGCTGAAACTTAACTACACAGTGGAAGCAAATGTAATTTGAACGGAGTAGGCAGAGCACACGAAATGAGTAGTGAATTGTTTATTTATGTAGACCGACTCACATTAAATGTGTAATCCACATGCAAATAAACATACATTTTGAGAAAGAAAAACACTTACAAATCGACCTAGGTTTTAACCGATGATCATAAATGAACCGACGATAAGTAACGATTGGAGTTGAGTGTAATCATATCAGCTTCTTGAGTGAACAGTTCAAAAGTTGATGGTTCAAGGTTATCATGTAGGAATGCTTGTCACTATAAGAAGGTTGATCAACAATTTTAACGGGTGCCATGTAAACACAGAGTTTAATCAGATGTCTAAATGGTTTGGTTATGGATTAGATATAACAGGACAGTTACGGTGTCCTTCGTCAAACGTATCAGGGAAAATGATGCACTGTAACGTGATTGAACGTTTGTACACGATAGTTCGGTCACGCCCAATGTGAAGTCCATGACGCAATGGTCAGCAAGGATGCTGTAAGAGAGTGTGGTTAGAGTTTCGATTCCGATCGGGACAAGGATATGCATTAACTGTGAGCTCCGATAAGAACGTGGGTCAAATCTAGTGTTGCGTATTGATTTACCATCCACGAACGCGGATAATTCAGACTACTAATGTATAAAGTTGCTTGATTTGACAAGTTCACGCATTGCTGCTTCTGTCGCCATCGATAAGAAATATGTTGCTTGCATGGGTAGTTGTGGCAAAATCTGGTCTCCGAATAACAGTCACTCACCACTAAATCTCAAACTCAACCATTTCTATACCGCTAGTGTTGATTTGTACTGTGGGTTTTAGGTTCAAGTCTCATTTCAGTAGTTTCACAAACAGTAATTTATATGGCGAGTGAAACCGTCCGCCTAATCGCACCTGCAGCTGACCAGCTGCATAACCCAAATCAAACGCGGGTGCTCAGGTCGTTCTGTACTATGTTAGCCTATTATAAATTGTCTTGTCAAACGTAGAACACTGGTTTAGCTCGCATAAGGATTTTCAAGAGAATTTTGGTGTTGTCAGGTTACACTCAGCCTACAAACTCGTGCGGTGCCATGCCCAACATGGTTAACCATCGATTAGTAATATTTGTCGACAAAAGCTCAGGAGTTAGAGTAGTTGCAAAGTAGACGCAATTCGCATCACTCGGAGCCTTTGCATTCAAAACTCTTTCAACTATCCCAATTTCAAAACAAGCATTAGAGCCAAATTTCTATCTTACGAGAACGCATCATTAGTACGAGCTGAGTACTGTTTACACAAGATTAGGGTTCATTGTTTGGGTTCGATCACAGGATCATGACTACCGCGTGGTTACCGATGTTTCAATTAACGCGCTCGCCTCGCGAATACGAGAGCCAGAGTACAGATTCTGGACCAGACGAGATAAACCTTTAAGCCAACCCACTCAGAAAGAAAGCATCAGATTCGAGTTTCGTTATCATCAGAGCTCACCAGCAGTGCATATTCTCGCCCAAATCGGATATTTCACTCCAGCCTTCGTGTGTGCAAGGCTAGAGCGTTATAAACAATACCGGTAACCTGATAGTTTACTCAACTAGATGAACGAATTGAATATGCAGGTTAATTTGAAGGTAGGACTGCTGTTTACTAGCGAAATTTTCACACTGGAACTTCCTTCTCAACTGTATAGTCATGAGTGAATCTGTCGGGAGGTTAAAAATTCCATCGGGTGGGCGGATACCTGGGAGATAACTCGTATTGTACTTTCCAAAACCACCCTCTAACCCAAGTCATACAGATGTATCTAACGGAATTTAGTTTCAGCGCGCCTCGGTGTTCGTTGCTGATACGATTGCACGCCGGCAACTTTGCTGAATGTTTCTTTCATTTAATTCCATTCACTTCGATTCTATACCTACAGACCACCTAAAGCAATTTCATTTACGACCAACACGGGAACGGAGAAGTACAAATGGAGGTCACCCTCTGTTCCGAAACACCCTACGAACCTCGATGACATTTCTTCTTCCTTCTGTGGGTCGAAGTTATAAACGCATTGAGTTCGTGTCTGCACGACTTTTCCGAAAGCTCACCATCTTCCGCTCAAATCTACAAGTTGGTTTCGCCCAGGCCGTATTTCACAAGAAACCTCGATATGTTTGACACATCGAAGAGACTCTCTGACCGAAGTAGACGATGGTCAATAGCGGTGATGCTTGTAGCAAGATTCACATATGGCCTGATGGCTTCTTGTGTTTGTTCTTTAACCGATATTGACATACATAATCTAAGGCGCGTGAAAAATGTGAATGAAACATGTTGTAGCAAAAATCACTTCAGTCTTAGTAGACGGTTACTAAATAAGTTTACGGTGCATTCTGCTTGAGGCTAAATGCTAGTTAGGATGCTGAATGAAAATATCAGGTCGCCTACACATTTATGCACAACCAAAAACGAGAATGATTCAATGCGGTGTGGTGATGGAGGAACTGCTATTCGATGGATTCATATACACATGCAGACGTAGTGCCTGATGGTTAAGAACGAGCATGCCTGAAAACCTGATCTAGTGGTATTTGCTATGGGTTAAATAGTTTTGTCCACACAATTCTGAGAAGATTATGTTTTCCTTTCTAAGTCAGCTGGGACGGGCCATTCAGTAACTTTATATGAAAGGTTGGTACTAGACTGGCACTCGATTTTATATCCAATTACGGTCCCAAAGGAATTTCGTTGGTGCCTAGTCTAAAGTACCTCCCGAATGTACGGAAAATAAACTTTTGTTTGCTCAATGTTTTGGATTAGACTCAAGTGAATGAAGGAATTCCATAATATTTCCAGTCACTGTAACTCCTTCGTAATTGTTAGCACACTGCCAGGCCCCAAAGTGTAGTTGGCCGTCTGGATAATCATTTGCGGAGGTTCTCACTTGCGATTCACTGCAATCGCTTGACTATTTTCGAATGTCTTTTTAAAACCTTTGGGATCATGGAATAACTGACACTGTTAGAAAAAAAGCCAAAAGTACCATGTAAGATGTCTTGCGCAATGACATTTCGTTCGCATCTCATCGGTTACTTTTGCGAAATTAGCATACACTTTATATAGTTGGGGGGGGGCAAGTAGCTAGGCGAAATCAATCTAGAAATATCTGAAACAGTCAGTCAGGTGATCAAAGCGGAGGCAGCAAAATGCAACTGATTGGTAATTTTGATGCAATAAAGGGATGGTTGAAGATACATACATATTGAGTGAGGAAGGACAGATATGGTTAGAAAAAAACCTACAGAAAACAAACAAGAGCTGAAATACTGAACACGTTGTTTTATAAACGATACGTAGACGATATTTTTGCTGTATTCGACGGCCACTGGCAAGTAACAGCCTTTCATGAGCTGTTAACCAGTTTGCATACCAAACTAACGTTTACCCTTGAACTCAAACAAAATGATAGGATATCATTCCTTGACGTTCTTTTGAAAAGGCGCAAGGATGGCTCACTCTCCAGAGGTGTCTACCGCAAATCCACGTGGACTGAACAATATCTGCATTTTAAGAGTTTCACACCTATTGCTCAAAAACGTGGCCTCGTTAGGAGTTTGTTTCACAGAGTTCGACGTATTGCGACGGAGGATGTGCTAGAAAGTGAACTGATGTTACTGCATGAGACTCTTATAGAAAATGGTTATCCCAAAAGCTTTATTGATAGGCACTCCATTCCACAAACAACGCGGGTTACACCCATTACTGTTCCTCGCAAGCCTGCCTATCTAACTTTTCCTTTTAAAAGTGATAATGTTTCAGCCCTGATCAAACACCGTTTAGATGCAGCACTTAAGCGCACATACAACGCCGCCCGACTGGTCTACGTGGATGAAACCACCCGTGTTCCAACTACACCTAGAAAAGACTTGGTGTTCCTTTTCGCCCAATCCAATATTCTATACACTTTTGATTTTGTCTGTGGAAGCAGATACATCGGCAGAACCAGGAGGCACCTTGGCACAAGTATCTACGAACACATACCCAAATGGCTTTTGAATTCGGGGGTCGGTTGTGCTGTCAGTGCCATTACAAAACACCTTCTACAGACCGGCCACTCAGTGGACCCAAGAACGACCTTCAGAGTGTTCTTTAGACCCAAGCTAAAGCAGGCTCTCAATATTGCTGAAGCTGTTGCAATACATCGAGTGAATCTCTCTTTATGCACTCAGAAACAGTTGGTGACCAACCTTTCACTATGTTGGTAAGAATGCAACTGGTACTTTTTGTACAGTATTTCAACTCTTGTTTGTTTTCTGTAGGTTTTTTTCTGACCATATCTGTCCTTCCCCACTCAATATGTATGTATCTTCAACCATCCCTTTATTGCATCAAAATTACCAATCAGTTGCATTTTGCTGCCTCCGCTTTGATCAACTGACTGACTGTTTCAGATATTTCTAGATTGATTTCGCCTAGCTACTTGCCCCCCCCCAACTATATAAAGTGTATGCTAATTTCGCAAAAGTAACCGATGAGATGCGAACGAAATGTCATTGCGCAAGACATCTACATCGTACTTTTGGCCTTTTTCAAATTTATCGATGAGAACCATTGTTTCAAACTTTATCACTGTTGGGTTGACCTTAATAAGGTCATATCACGTAGTGGGAACGTTCACTGATATCCACATCGCTAGGTGCAAGCAGGCCGAAAATGAGTATAAGACATTCTGAATTAAAACTCTCCAGAGCACCCAATTAGAATCGCTCGAAGTCATGATAACACTGTTTTACCTTTCAAATTTGAAGCATTATTGAACATGACCGATGAATAGTAATGGACTTCGGTTAGTGAACATTGCTGAACATGGAAGCCGTTCCGTCGAAAACCGGAATCGTGTCACACTGGTTCGTCCAAAGCTTGGACATGGAATTTTTGGTTTATGAGCACGCCTTTATTTTAATCCCATATTGTTGGAAGCGTTTCCCCCTGGCTACTTCTTTAATGTGTTTAACATTTACTCGTTCTAGCAGTGCAAGTATTTCACGGATATTTCTCCACGTCCTCAAATTTTAGCTTTTTACGGCCTCCACATTACACTGTTTGCGCGCTCGTGCGTGCAAATTTGTGCTCACTAAGTTACATTATAAAAATTTCATGGATATCTGAGGCTACGTTTTACGTTTACTTTTATCGAATTTGAGAAGCAGTTTTGTTAATCAGTTTACCTGGATAGCAATTTCAACATAGGCTAGCTCGTGATTACCTCGCAAGGCAAAACTTCATGAATCTTATTCTGCACGGGCGCAAGTTATCATTCAACCAAATTAGTGTTATCCTAGTGAACAATCATTTCGTACACACTAGGCCGTCATTGATAAGTTCATTTCACATTCAACCCTGAGAAAGCATCGGCAATGTGATCACCCGCCAATCAAGCGCCTATAGGCATACAGACTAAAAAATATTCCGGTTAGACAACTATTTCGGTCAGGAAATCTGTAACTTTTTTGTCACCTAATTCACGAAGGTATCCGGCTTGGTTTCTGTTTTGTTAACTGGTTGATAGATTACGAACGATAAGGACAAACGGACGGGTTGTTCTAACATTTACAAACCTCAAACCACTAAAGTGGAACCTATTGACGCAACTAATATCAATTCGAACGAGAACCAAGCGTTTGTAGTCAAAATTTCATTGGCGGTAATAAAACGCAACTAAAACTATTCAATCGAGCTGTCAAAATAATAACATACGAGTTGAAGATGGTCCAAATCTGGTAACAGCTTTTGTAGTTCCATTAACCTTTCCAGTCATCCGCTTACAAAACGAGCTGACTGGAGAAGTCTATGGGAATGTGTGCATCAGTCAATTTCTTCAGGCGACAACTTGAAGGTAAATGTCTACAAATCAGTCAAGGCTTTTCTCCCAGTAGAAAATGATGCTGGTATTGATCTCTCCACAGCTATGAAGCAAATAAAGCTGTATCGGTGTTTGCTCTCAGTGACTATCAGAATTTCGCTGAGTTTCATCAGTTCCAAACAGAACAGGAGTCGATCCCACGTCCCACACATAGGTAACGGCATCGTAGTTCAAACAGTTATCCACTTGTTGAAAGGGTCAGTTCGTACTCTTCTTGAGTAATGCTGATATGGTCATATTAAATTGGGACAGGTATCTATCACTTCATGATGGCCACCGGGATAGACTGCTGGCCTTGATGTGCGCCCTTCTTTACACCGAGCAATTACAAATGTTTAACTAATTTCAGCCCATGGAGTGAGGGATATGCAACACCTAGAGGAAAAAGAAAACGTTCAGTTGGGTAAATAGCATGCTCAGGACTTAAGCTAGACGGTAGACATATTTAAACTACTGCGGTGATTCACATCACAAGGAGGAACACGCTTTTGTTCCAGAGAGTTCCAGTGAGCTGCAATTAGGCAAATCCAGTCCTATTGTTAAGAAGCCGCTTTACATGCAATTTGAAAAAGATATGCCAGTTATTCCTATTCAGTCTGAGTTGACAATTTCTACGCTGCTTGGCGGTTTCTGTATGAGTGCTTTCTTAGTGGCGTCCTACAGCATACAACTAAACAAAGGGTGGAAATGCGTTCATCATCCAAAACAAAGTCGCTCATCAAAGGACTCCCAATTCCATCATTTCCCCACTGTTTTCTTTGGAAACAGCCAGTTGGCTTCATAAAATTTAATAGAATTGCGACATCACTCCATCCTGTTTACTATCAGTGGTTGCAACACTAACCTATTTTCGCGCTTAGACCTCAGCTATCAAAGATTTATATGTAAGTACGCACATCAAGCATAAAGGGAGTGGAGTGCCCCTAACAGGTTCAACTCTACTACTGACTCACTTCATCCAAAAACGGTCAAATCCATAAGTAGCAAGCTTGCCGTGTTAGGTGCCAGAATTATTCATCTTTTGGTTAGATTGTAGTTCACAATGTCCACATTCCTATCTAAGTCTTTCTCGATTAATTGAATAAATGCTTACTGATAGACCCTAAAGAGATACTAAACTTCATGCTTACTACGAAGTGAATGTAGGAAATTATATTCCGTTGAGATACTTCTTCTTACCGTAGAATAATTTCTGTTTCTGAAGACACTCTATTAAGTCCATCGTGTGCTGCCGATTCACGGGCCATACGAGGTTGGTTGCTTGTAAGACAACAGAGCCCTGATCAGCGTGATGTCTTTAGCGTAGTCGTGTGAAAAAAGGGTAAATGAGAATAGTTAACAGTTGTCCATATATTCTTACAAACAGAGAACAAACTAAAAGTTTTAACAGACTTAGTGAGTGACCACTCAAACGTGCTCAAAGGTGCATTGGGTAAAAAGTAATCTGAGAGATTCTACTTAATTTGGACCTATTTTCTTCATAGGATCAGAAGAGGCACTCTGCATATTTAGTGCAATGTGATTTCGCGTTGCGTTCAACAATTAATTAGTTATACTACAGTTCATTTATACTCTTCATTTCTCGAAAGCTGTTTGAAAACAAATTGCTAACTCTACCCCACACGAAATCGATTGTAATCACATATATTCATAATGAAAAACATAAGTGATTTCATTATTATACTCTCAACCATCTCAGCTGAACTTACTGCATCTTTGAACAATGAATTACAATCAGTCGGACAACAACGTATTATCTGTTTCGCACCGTTTTTGGGGAAACACTCCAGTGTTCACATATCACGAGCCAAAATCACAGCCTGTTGATCAGAACAGATAAGTCCCCGGAGGGCGTAGTGAGTTGAATCAGGAGCGAAAATCAACAGTAGTTCATCTACATTCACTATAAGCAGTTGTATCCAGAAATAGGCAGAAGCAGTTTCGTGTGAATCACTTAATATAATAAATCACGGCCGAACCAGCTAGGGAGGACAGTACGGGATTTCCATTGCGGAATCTAAAACTGAGCAAACTCTACCATACAAATCAGAATCAGGTTGATATTTAAAATGGAACATTTGATAAGATAGAAAGCACTGATTCGATAACATAAATCATACTCAAGGTTCTCACTTTATCGCTGGGAACAGACGATTGTTTACAAACAAAATTCAACCTGATACGTTTCGTGGACACTCGTAAATCATTTTCTCGAGAACTTGCACGTCTTAACATAACGCGTAGTACACACAAATATTTATGAAGAAGAGTGTTGTTGATGTTGTTTTACAGTTAGCAAAATAAAGTCATTTCAGCAACTGCTGGGTGATTAATTGCTCAGCATCGCTCCCAGCAATCGGTTACACAGTTTCGCTGTGTTATAATTGTGCAATACATTTACTCAGTACCGCCACACTAACTGTAAGCGGTGATTTGGTATGAAGAATAATGATGCGTAATTTTGAATATCTTCCTCCCAATCAGCCTGGCTAACCAGTGTCACACTAACCAGAAAAGATTTTTGTCTCTTCGATGCTGACAGACTTTTATACGCCTCAAAAAGTATGAAATATCAGTCAGACCTGTTAGTTGAACTTCGTCAAACATAGCCTTAACTGTCTAGGGTTTTAGGACATCTCAAGTCACGAACCTATATCAACATACCGGTTGAAAAGTGCATAAGTAGGTAGCCTTCATTACAAAGTAGTGGGAAAAAAGCAAGTCGACAGATCTAAAATTAGCCATATATTTTAAGGCTTTTAATTAAACGTTCCTTCGGCTTATTAGAACGACAAATAATTAATTAATGTGAATCTTCAATGACATTAAGTTTCAGCACACAGTACTGTGAATTATATACATATATATAGCTGGAATGAAGCACATATTTGATATTTTCGACTACAATGAATTTCGTGTGAAATGTGTCGGGACATATACAAATGAATTACTTTCGACTTGATTAGTTTGAAATAAAATGTTCTACCAATTTTTGAAAATGACGTCTGTGATATCGGATCAATTATTTCATAAATTCTAGTCATATACCTTACATTCAGAGGGGAACTAAGTAGTTTGCATAATTTACTGTTTTTTGTTATTATTTTTGAAACTTTGTAAAATTTACCTTATGGTTCACACAGTGAGTATACTGATCAGTTTTTCCCAGTTAAAATATTCACAGAGTGTGTTTGTTGTTGATCTACAACATTTCTATTTGACGTGCTTATTATGGATATCATACTTATCTGTGCATTAATGTGAACGATTTACAGTGTATGTCATTCTTCCACATGACCTTTAAGAAGAACTTAACTCACTTCATTGAAATCCGCAATCACATGAAAGGCCATGCGAATAACATACGATGAGCACACGCTCGAAACGAGACATATTTGAGTTTTAGAAAGGGTTTTCTTCAACACGAGAATACTTTTGAATTTATTTCCAAAGCTCTTTGAAGGCTTGTTGAGAATACTATGAATGCTGAATAGTTTTAGAAAAAGGGGAAAGAAGATTAACCGCTCTGCAATAGCTGCTTTTAGCCGTAGCGCAATTGTATCGGGATAGTTCGTATAACTTTTGACAGTGAGGGAGACAAGCCTTTAAATGAAATGACACTGAGACAGTTAGCACTAAAAGAAAGCTTACTGTCGGAATGGGTAATTTAGGGATTATCCACTATTGTGGTGGTCTGGAATTCCAGTTGAAAAAGGAGATTGACATAAAAGGTGGACCAGAATTTAGAGCTATTAAAACTTACATAACGCTGATGATGCTTTGATGAACCTTTTAGCAATATGTTGTTGCAGTGTAGGCATTGTGGAACATATTTCGTAGCGAAGAAGATAGTGCTCTTGTTGTTGAGTTGTAAAGCTAGCTATTGTTGGGTTGAAAACGTTATCTCATCTTTGAAAAATCTGTTACTGTTTAACCCGTCTATCCTCAGATTTACTTGAACGAGTTTTAAGAAAGTTTATGAGAATGTCACTCAAGGAATAGCATGGGGCAAAAATTGTGCGACGCAAAATTAACACACCTTCCTAAGAAATTCACGAGGATGACCCTAACAGGCATCGCGGTTTTACCGACAATTGAAAGGTTGTCTAATTCAAAGGATGTTATCAACATGTCGGACAACGTTCTGAAAAACAGAGCTTACTAGACAATTTCCAAAGGATTATCGAACGGACAGTGAACGCACGCACGTAAGAAAACAACAGAGGTTTTGACTGAATGGAAAGCGCTACTTCCTTTGTTGGCAGACTGAAATTTCTTCATTTTCTCGCAGCAATCCTTATCTCGTTGTCTAAGTAGGAGGATATCTTTGTCAGTCTTGATGAACTGTTCGTAAAGAGCCAATCAACCGTCATGTATTTTTGGAAATCTTTACTTGTGTGCTTGTCCCGATCAGCTTGAACAGCCTAATGAACCCTTTTCCTAATCCACATTCATTCCCGTGCAAACTAATCATTACTTTTGAAAAGATATTTTAAAGGACGAAGTCCGGCGAAACACGCCCACACTAAAAAAAAACTGATTTTAAAGTGAACCAAGAGAGGCGTTGGAAATTTCGAACCGTCTGTTGATCACGTGACTTGCTGCATAGACAGCTGACGGTTTCGCCTCGTCTTGGTATGCTGTGGCAATAGTTTCTATATCAAATAAACCATAGCACCTACAAATCCGCAGACTCAGGCGAGGGGATTTGATTTTTTGAACGACAATTATGCAATATTTGACCACTCCGAGCACAGTAACCCGAAAAGCGGTTGAACGTTTGCACTTGAATCTCACCCAAGTCAGATGCTAACCACAAACTGCTACATATATTTTACTAGAAGCATGTTTCAACGTAGACGGCAACAGTATGTCTCTTTATTTCCACAGGTTACACCAGAGATCCACCTATTAACCTTTGCACCAAGACAAATGGTGGTTTACCGACCGCTGACGGCTGGGGGATTGGATGCACATAACCTTCACACACTCATCTTGTCACAGTAGTAGTCTTCGGGTGCCACTCGCACGAAACTCCCGTTATCTCTAACGGTCCGATTATAAACTATGTAAACTACCGAAGCAGACTAGCCTGATCAAGGAGGTGTCTGTCGTATTTAGTTTTTCGGTAGCCAGAATAAGTGAAAATTACGTGAACGTTATGTAGAAAAAGTCATCGTCAGGTGGACAGTGGCTCACCTACATGTATACTGACTTTTATCTTCTTGTCTGCTTTCGAAAGAAGAGGATTATTTTTTAAAAGTTGCTAGTGTGCGCGACGTCGACTCAAACAAGTCTATTTTTATGCTTAGCAAGGTAGAGCGGTGCTGTGCGGTTTTGTTTAATGTCCAGCAAACATTCAATTCATGCAACTTAGATACTTAGATACTTACGTATATGTCATACCGTTATGTCGAAACCTGAGGATATCATACTATTGGTTTCCGTGTAACTGCAAACGCAATCAACTTTAAATTTCTTGGACAGTTGACCAGTCGCACCCGCGTACTCTGTTCTGCCAAATTTGTAGGCAGAAATACGCCTGGTATATATCGAACTTAACTCACTTATAAAGGTCGATCTGGTGGGTGTAGATGTCACATCTACATGGGTATGCACCACAAAAATGGTCGAATCGACTGTCTGAGTTGTTCTATATGATTTCTGTTGTAAAATGCCATAAATGCGTATTATTGTATTTAGCTGCCTGCGATCTTGTGGACCTGTTCGGCTGGGAATTCTGTAAGAGAGAAATGATACGCTCACCGCCTGTTTATGGCTATATTTGAGAGCACGGAACAAATGAAGGACAGCGCGACGAACAAAGCACCATCGGCATGCTTCAAATTCTGTTCACTGGGCAATATCTACGGCAGTACTCTAGTTTTTAGACGTATATGGGTGAGATAGTCCAAGTGTACATGTGGATTTCCATTCCACTTGTGTGCAGTGGGATGGTAGTAAGATGTGTCCAGTCAAAGAGTGGATTATTACAAACGCTAAATATCGTTCGTCTAAACTTGTTTTCTTCTGCCTCTTGAGAAAAACAGCTTTCAGAATTTTTCGTGATTTTGATATCTAAGAAAGTGTTGCAGCTTACGAGTTGCATAGCTATCTGTGGTTGAACGGACCAAACTATATCCATTGATTTATTGGAAATTTTCTATCTTACACTTAATTTGTATGGAATAAACAATCCTGAAATAAACCTGGTGTTCAGAGGATCTCCGAACTAGGTATCTGTGTTGTAAACAAATCACCAATGAACCGGATCGCAATAACAACGCATAAGGATATGGGTTTATACTTCTTAAATTGTTAACTGCCACATGTTGCACTAGGCTGTCCTTTGTACCTCAAATTTTAATAAACATTTCTCGTTCTCTTCTGAACTTGAGTCTAAAAAACTGGTTCCCTAAATGTTAGCGATTAAAAGGTTTGTTATCCCCCATCCCCAAATGGAGGCTGTTCCGATTTGGCAAAGATATTTCTAATAAGCCAGTGATTACAATTGTACGCGAATATACAGGTAACTCTGTTCAACTTGTTCCTGAGAAGTCTGTCTCGCTAAGCCAGCTCACGTTCGGACGAAACTGCACGCGTTTGTGAATGTTTCCCAGAAAAGTTGTTCTGCCATTGCGCATTGGTTCAGCGTGTTCTCCTTTGAGACAGAGAGAGAGGAACTTCGTTGAACAACGTCATATTGTGCTAAAATTGAATACACGCCCAGTAGACAGGGTTACGTCAGTCAGAAAGCGTGATAATTTATCCAATTTTCCGAGGATATACAAGATCCCGAGGAATGGCGCAAGAAATTAAAAATACGTGTATCGTTTGACTGATCTCACGCTCATTTATACCGGAAAAAGGTTTGGATTAGCTAAACAAGAATGTAAGTTAATTAAACGTTTGTTATTGTAGTGAAGTCGCTATGTATCATTTTGTCATTACAAACTGCCTGGTAAAACCTATCACCTAAATGCAGCAAATCACAAAATAAGGGGACAAACATCATGTGGACAAACTGCGCTGATTGTGGAATTCCCCTTCACAGTAATGTTCAATATAGTTGTGCATGCGGGCATCGTGCTTCCATCCGGACCTAGTGCGTGTTAAGTAGTTATCATTTAATCCTCGCCGGTAAACCAGTCACCGTATTCATTTATGGATATTACTTCACTAGTTGTATAAAATTTGACAAGGTTGTCACATTCATGCTGCATTTTTTCCTTTAAATACTTGCACTATATATGAAACTGTTAACCGGTTTCACATAAAACAAACATTTTTGAGCTGACAGTGGTGAACACTTTGACTTGTTCACTGAGTGGCCCACAAACTGGTTAATCGTGCAATGAAATTGGTAGAAACTATCCCGCTAATCGTGCTGAACTACTGCCAATATGTTTTGCTGATTACACTCATACTTCACGTCTGTCTGTTCATGAAATCAGTCTGTGTGTGAGTAGCCTTGAAGTGTGGTTCTCATATCTATCTCGATGGTAGAAACAAAAATTAAAGTCGAAGTTCTAGATTTCAGCTGAAACATATCGTGTTCCACCTAAATTAGTCGACAAGCCGTCTTAAACATGTGATCAGTAATCAACAGATAGCCGTGAACATCTAAGCGGTTATGTGGTCTCATGCTTATACAAATCTGTGTTCTCGTAAATCCATCTGAACTAACAGGCTTTTAGTTTATAAAATAGGAGGCAGATTCGAACTATAAATCTCTTTTCTCAATAATCGTACGTTATTTTACGTATAACACTGTAAAATCAAGACCAAATTATCCGAGTGATTCCTCCAGGAATGTCTATTTTTTATTGTGTCTCAGGTTAAGTTGAAACAAAGCACACTCCGTTCCTTTTGTGAATACTTGGTACTTATGTTTACCAGGCGGAGCCCGTCCACGCGGACATTCACGATGGGTTTCACGAAACGTAGGCAGTACCACTTTAATTACAGTAGTTGGTTTAAATTTTTGCGTTTAACGACAGGCAAACTGTCCGAAAAGCTAAGCTGACTTTCACATGTAATCAGTTGCTTCCACCCTGTAAACTTCAGTTAGAATGTTTTCTTTATGAATATCGTTTTGGTGTGACAAAGCAGGACACAGAACGCGCGCTGTGCAAAGTTGCATGTACGGAAACTCGAATTATGTTTCTTCTTTAGTTAATTCAAAACAGTGATCATCTGCTAAGTGGTAGGACATGCTGTTTTGCCAACTGTACATATTTACTGACATTTCTGAGCAGAGATGAGCTTTACGACATTACCTGCTCAACTTCTGGTATTTCCCTGCCTCGGTAGGCACTTTAAGCTGTCGGATACAGTCCGAATAGTGTTTTGACAAGATCTTTAACATCTAGCCTTTGACTAAAACCTTCACGAATATATACACGCACAATTCTTTCTTCTCAACCTGTCCATCAAAGTTATTCATTGAATGTTGTCGGGTTAGAATCCTTTTAAGAGTGAACAAGTATGTGAGCACAGCATAGACGACGCACGTTTTCACGGCTACCCATGATGCGGAAACAGAAACTGGTGATTTTAGTAGACCGCTTATGAGTTGCACTTCGGTATGTGGAAAACCTTAGTGAGCCATTACCAATCGTTCTGAAAATAGCCCGGTTATATCACCTTGTTCAATGGGGTTTAAGAGAGCACAGGGGATTTGGCAAAGTATTCGGACTCAGTAGCCTGTGCTTGGTAGTTTTTACACACATACCTATCCTAATTAAAATAGAGTTCTCGTGTGGTTTTAAAACAAAGCGGCAGGCAAAGCCAACTTATATATATATATATTTAACGTCCAATGTTGATATATCAGATAGTTTTCTAATCGAGCACGCGTTCGCCTGATAATCTCAGCTGCGTTAGTGTATACACTAAAGTAGTTTGAATAGGAATACTTTATAGAAGCAAACATTTTTCGATGAAGCTGGTGTAGCTGCGTACAGTTTGTAGCGGCACGTAAAACAATATAAACCTGCAACATGCAGCCGTGGAAATCGATTAGTAAGAAAATGCTTCTGAGGTAACAAGCAGTACGTGTCATCTAGTATGCTGTCGCTATTCTAATTTGGATTTCCCACTCACGAAGCGTTAGTGTATCCGTTTGAACTTTAGATTTATTTTTGTTCGACCACACTTGTTCTAACGCGGTTTTCTTTCTAATCCACTCCTGATGCTCCTAAAAAGTTCAGCTCAGTTTTCTAAGGGCTAGCAACATGGCGGTTTCTGTGCGCTATCCACCTTCAGGAGGTTTCACTCTACAGAACGGTTTGTTAGTGGTATTTTGTGGAATATTGAAATGCATCATTCTCCACCATAGTCAGCTACCAACAGGCTTGCTGTAAAGAAACCATATCTTATCAAGATAGTTTCAATTTAGTTTGTCCTTAACTTTCACAGCCCTACAGACTGTTTGATTGAGAGTGTTCAGACGAATTCTTACACTGAAATTTAACAGTTGATTTGGGTCGCCGGTAACCGGCATAATTGTTTAGACCCGATTGTGAGTACTGTTCGGAGGCCAGGTCGAAAAAAATAAAAACAGGCCATACAATTTTTTTATCCCTTGTTGTCAGTAGGAAAATTACTGGCAAGCGATAGTAGTTAAACGATTGTAGTGCATGAAATTCTGGGGAGCAACCAATCCTGTCTAATGTGTGTTCAATGAAATATTGGTCAGTCACATTTTGGCACAAAAGTCTACTATTAACTAACTCAAATAAGTGCCAACCGAGTGTCAACTTGTTATTTCGTTAAGGTAGGGGGGTTGAAAGATGGATGTAAACATAACCGAAGCGATCAGGTGTAAGCAGTATTTGGAATTTTAGTGATCGCAATTTTTGACTTATTGTCCGTTGCTAAACGTCCGGGTAAACATCACTGCCGGTAGAGAAATTGCTATCAATGTGTAACATATAGGCTTCAAATTTGCATGAAACTGTTCATTAGTTTCTCGAAACATTTTTGACAGCACAACAACCTTGAAAACCAACCAAGGAAGTCAATACAAATCCCGATTCACAATTGGTCCATAGCAATACTAAGAAACACGTTTAGCCAAATAATGTTAACCAAGGCATGGTCGTCACCGAGTCACATGATCTGTCCACCACCTGGTGAACAAAGCCATATTCATCAGTCAAGGATTATAAAAGATTATAAAATGGCAGGAACACTTAGCTGTCCTCTTTACCAAATCTTCAAATACACAGTCTCAGCGTTAGCATGAACGGTGGGTTACCTATATCGCTTGTGAATGACCGGGGTGTTTGTTTATCGATACACAATGACAGATATACGGCGGTGGGCCAGGCGTTTGTTCAAATCACATTTCAAGCAATGTCCGCTAATTAACCGTGTCTATAGGGTAGGAAAATTGGTGATGTCATTGAAGGTATGAACCGGTGTTGCGATGAAAATCGTTAATACTAAATCACGTCATCACTTCATTTTCAACCAGATTTAGGCTCAGAATACCTTAAAGAAACTGCACAGTGGAATATTTTACGTCAGATATATATATACACGTAGATAATGCGTAATAATCCTGTGAACGGATTTAGTGACTTCATGAAAACCAGCCGGAAACAAAGACTGAGAAGCGATTACTCTCTAGGTCCAACTGTAGTGGATCATCAAGCCGGAGATATGGGTGTTCCAACTCTCGACGGAATACATCGACGAATTTGCAAGGTACGTCCAAAAGTTCACAGCGAGCGAGTTGGAGATAGCTTCGGCAACCAAATAAGCTACTGTTCAATTGGATCGGACCAACGGAGGAGGAATTGCAGGCGAAAAACACCCTGACAGAAGGCGTTGGACATACATACAAACCGGACCGAAGTACACACGATGTGTGGGCAGAAAGCGGGGCTGCCGTTGGCCGGAGTTATGACTCATAAACGCCAGCGTGCACACAGCATGATCAACGTGTCGGACACTAAAGACTGTGCTTCATCGGACGCCTTTCCGCCTCACAATGACTTGTTTCCATCTAAATGGAAACCTAACTGGATGAATCTTCCCCTCATTGGTTGCCTGGCGCGAGCACTCAGGAATATATGAGTGAAATTGTGCACTAAAATATTCTCAAACTCTTGAATTTTTGCTTATTTTTCTTAGAGCAACCCACTCACATGAACTTCTTTACCACTAACCGTGGCTGATGTAGAGCTTACTCGAACAAGTTGTTTCAGACAGATCCTCTGTCATGAGCAACAGTTCTCGTAAGAACGCACTTGTTTCGTACACGGTATTCCGAGCATAATTAGTGTTGCACAATAAATTCTCTTTTTGTCACAGTATAGTTTCGTATATTTCTCCCAATTACTTCTCCCACATGTTCGCGGCGCAATGGTTATTCCCTTGGCTACTACAAACATCTGCGTAAGTGTAGGTGAAAGCATGTCGGGTGACTTGGACAGGGACAGTACATTTTGGGTGAATATTTTGTCACTAAATATTTTTGGCATTCAATACAGGTTGCTTTAGAGTAAATTGTGCAATGCATCTGAAATTTCCTTTTGAAGTTGGCTGAAGGAAGAAAGAATGGGAGGAAGGCAGTTTGTACTGACGCCACGTGATGCGAATATTTCCAACCCACGGTTGTCAGAGTGGTGCGTGAGAGATGATAAAGTGTAACAGACTTTATCGATTGAGCTAAATGGTTCGATAAATATCAGCATCAGTTTCTCGTAGTAAAGAATGCCGTTGGTTTTTAAACTTACTGAACTAATGGAATACTTGAAACAGTTCGATCCGATAATGAATTACTGGTGAGTTCGATCGGAAAGGTTTTTGGATCGGATATTTAACCCAACTACTTCGTTTTTACTCGGTCTTGTGGCAGACGGACTCTATCTAGCCTCATAATCTACAAAGCATATAATCCGAACAGGACACAGTCAATGATCCTTATGCACTCTCGGTGATTCTTCAAAGCAACCCAAAACACATTGTCCAGTTTACTGAAGTTTGGGATATCAAACGTCGTAGTGCCCTGTGTGTCCAAAAACAATTTGTGTTGGTGCTGCAGCGAACCTGGTGGTAGGTATTCTCATAAATATTATTTTCAGCTAGTGTTTGTCCGTTCACACAAGAGCCTTGACCTCCGCTCCGTGGAATTATGACTGGCGTAAAATAGGTTGGTTGTCCACACACGCCCCAAGATGTATCAAACTATTTAAATGCTGAAGGCCTAGTGCGTATTCAGCACATTCGTAGTCTCATTTTGCCAGGAAAGAGAAACATTCTTCACAGCAAATTGGCCCCTTCATGAACTTCAATAAAGCAGTGATAAGTCGCAAACCATGTGATGTTCCCCGGAGTAGCATCCCGTAAATATTAGGATATGTTTCCATTTGGCAGAAGTCTTGCCTTAAGAGATTAACCAGACAGACTCGGAACTGGAGTTAAGAAAATATGGGAAGGCTGACGATCATGGCAACCACAAATTCAACATAATTTTTTGCGAACACACAGGTGGGGTTGACGTGTGATAGACAGAGCCTCAGAAAACTGGATGATGCGTTTTCGGTGGCTCTGAAAAATTACAGAGGATGTGTCACAAAACTTGAATTAAGCGTTTTGTTACTGATGATACTGAGTGCCGTCCTTCGGCCTTTAAACACGCACCTGGAGTGTCCAGTCATTCTTCCAACCGTTTGGGAACATGCTTCCTGATACGAGAAGCCAACTGTCAGATTTTCACCCTATGTAGCTTATGCTGAAGTTACACGAACAGTTGTGCAAACAATCGTATATGACAGGCATAAACCGTGCGTTCGTAGCCAAGGAGACTCGTAAGGCTCCGGTTTGCTGTATTATACCTAGTCTTACAGCGTTAAAGGATCTAGATGCAGTAGGTGTTAATCGTCTTCAGCCATTATTGATTATTCGTCACCTAGAAACAGTGGTTTGTAGTACACCATCTTCTTTGGTGTCGTTGTCTTCTCTATCCTTGTAGTGATGACCACGTTCTTTTCTCGATAAATTCTAAGGGTTGCACTGCGACTGGCTATTCGCAGACCAATGGAAGCTGTTGAAACCAATGGGAACAAGAAAGCCGATTGCCCAAAACCCATTAGCCGAATGTCTTGCTGCGGTTCGTTATATCATTGTGCAATGCACCGTTAATTATTCCAGACGGTCGATTCAGTTCGATAAAATGCCTTACACACCCAGAAAGATGATTTGTAAGATTTTCATAAATGCGCATCCCCGGCAAATGGAGGACGTAGAAATAAGTTCACTCGGGTCAGAAAATTATTAGTCCGAATGTGGAAATTTAGGATGGGCCAGTTGATCTAGTTCCGGGGTTAATTCAGGAATCAGAAGATTGGGATTGTATGAAAATTGAGCTGAATAGTGAAAAACAGAAAAATGATAAGACTGGATAAGTGCGAATGGTTATGTGTAAATATTTGTACGAAAATCTAGTCGTTGTCCAAAAACAAAGAGATCTGAACATAAACGTCGGATTGTGTTCGGTAGAACTTTGGCTGAAAACTGTTGACACATTTAGAAGAGATGAGGAAGAACAAAATCAATAAATGTTTACTGGGAACGCCATTTTTACGTGGGAGTTGTTTTGTGGATCCGGCAGAATGTGCATGGTGCTCTGACAGCAAACCAGGGAATGCAGCAGGTGAACAATACATCCGGCAGGGGAGCTCACAAGCCTTAATAAAACGACCATGCGGTTAGTGGATAATGGAAGGCAAAGTTAAGCGTCACACATGAAGCAGAATCCCCCAAACTTTCGTGGACACATCGACATCATGAAGTGGCTATAATACTCTTAATCAAAGCAATCTCTAGATATTCAACAGAAAATACTCCAAGTAAGAGTTCATGATTTCTTTGAAGAAAAGAGTACGCAATAGAACGTTTTTTACACGGGTCCTCAGTCATCAGCAGTATAAATTGAAAGTGAGGGGAGAAGAGAAAATCAAACCCTGCAGGGCGCTGAAGTCAGTGCTGAATGCCGGTGAGACCTTAACCACTGAATTGAGTGAGTTTATTTCGGTTCGTGAATTAATCACGCAAAAGCTGGATAACTGGATGCTGAAGACCAGATTCCTTGAGTACCTGAAGTAGCGCCGCTTTTCTAAAATCATCGCTCTAGTCTACGGAAGGTGTTCGGACGGGTCCTAATTTTTGGTTAAGGGATGACAGAATGGAATGAACCAGACAAGCGGGAGTATTCAGGAAACAGAGTAAACGACATCCGGCGAAGTGATTGAAATCTGTGATGTTCACTTTTGCTTCCGTTAAGACAAGAGTGAGTCTTCTAAAACCTTCAGTGCTGTAGATGTACAGCACATTGGACGAAACTTGCTAGATTCAATTTGAAGAATTGGCGCCAAGCATGTCATCCTGCAACAGTCAGTAATTTTACACTGTGTGGACCACTGTGTGAATCGCTTAGTCAGAGTTTGGCGTAAAATTTCCACTCATTCTTTGAGGACGATTAATACTAAGTAGTCAGGTTCGATGTTTTGCTGGATTTCAACTAACTGAGTTCTTTGTGAACAGTCGAGCTCTAGAATGAAGCAGAGGAACCAGTAGAAAGCGAAGGTTCCCTAAGAACTGGAATAGAGTTATCCGTTATTCTATCAAAATTGCGATCGAGGTGCTCGACATTAACACCCAGTCTGTGTTTGTGAGTGAATTATGCTAGATGCGCTAATGAAAGAAAACTATGTGTGACATTCAGCGTGCTGTCTTTTATACAGATGATTTAGCAACCTCATGAAGTTAGGTAAAGTGCAAAACCACTACCTAACAGATATGTGCGTAGGTTGACAGTGACCATGAAACCCAGCGGTTGACCATTCCGTAAGTCTCGGGAAACATTTACCAACGTATCGGTTTCATAAAAATGGTGATCCTGAGAATGAGAAAAAACGACGTTTCTTATAGCTGGCCGTGTCATCTATCCAGTGAGACGTGGATATTTTTAATGACTTGCAAATGTGTTCACTAAGGACAGTGTACCTGAGATCACTACCATATACGTTGACCACCTTCCAATTTTTCTACATACTGAGAACATTTTCGAATTTTGCCTTTGCTTTAATAAACGCGCGTCCGCAGATAACACTAAACCAGTACAAACTGTCCATCTGGTACTGGCGGTTTGAATTCCACCGCCTGTTTGTTTGCAAACCAATCAAAACACTCTACGTGTTGCTGAAGTTCTGTCGAAGGTATTATTGTCTTTCATAATGACTTATAAATGGTCGCTTTTTCACAGTTGCTGCTATCTTAAATAACTGTTCATGTAATCTTCAGTTCGCGAATACAAGCCTCATTACTGATGTGTTTTTCGTTCAGTTATTGCATGCTGTCTATATGTGCCTCTAAATTTTTCTGTTCATGAGTTTGTCAATCCCGACAGTTGCTTTCAAACAAACATTTCAAAATGTTGCTACATTAGTATTTCCTACGCAGTGACGTTTAACAATTTCTTCGTGCTTTTCTCTTGTCCCGACCAAAAGTATATGCAACCACACACGCTTGAGCGCACACTACAACTAAGCATACCATGACAACACACCGTTATTTCCTGTAGGTATGCGCGAACTAACCGACATATTAGACCAATATCTGCCATACGACTTTGAGTAAGATGCCCGCTTGTCCCTAGACACTGATGCTGCAAAATATGCCACAATGAGTCAGTTATGCAAGACCACAGCAAAGCGCATGGCAAAATGATGTCCTCATACCACCTGGGCTGGTATTTTCAAGACGTTGGCTTAGTGTGATCTGTTTGCTTTAATATCTCTTATCTATGAAAGACAATCCGTAATCACGAAACCACCGCTTCCTTTGTTTCCTCTCAGTATCTTAGAAGGAACAGAATTATAATCAAAACGAAATTTACTTGCGGATGATGTCCACGTATCTTTCTACTGGCAGCGAGATAACCCGTTTAAATTCAAAATATGTTTTCTGAATATCGGGTTACAAACTCTGCTACAAGATATGAAAATCTTGAAGAGTATAGCTGAACTGATTGCATCCTCCTATCCAGATGTATGTTCACGTCAAGAAGTTGGACTGCGACCTAAATAGAACAGCTAACATGTATTCATTACAATTTAGTCATTTTCAACTTATACCTTCCCTCCCTATGCAGTAAACACCCTAACTTGTTTGTCTGAAATGAAGCCATGACGAAGAGACCTCGTTGTTTATCGTCAACCTTTCTCAGGGAATGTACAAAGTATTCGTAGCAGTTAGTAGCGTCGTCACTGGCTCGTTGTTTTAAAAGTCGCAAAGTTGCAGGCGTCTGGACAACAACTGACAACAAGCCAGTCTTTAAAAATGGAAAGGCTATTTTTCGTAAGATTTTCTGCAGTTCGGTACCCTAAGAAGTTTGAGAGCAATTAGACTACCTGATCAACGGAGGAAGTGATGAGTCAATTACGATTGTTCAACTTGCCTAAAATTACTCACACTTCGCCCCTGTCTACATTGTTCTTCAGAATTTAGAGTTGGTCGTTTCTGTTTCCCACACTGTAACTGTGCATTTGCAGAGAAGATTATTACGGCATTACAACCAATTTCTCCAGGTGCTCAACCGTCAGTTACCAGTCCAATATGCACCCATATGGTTTTTAAAATTTCTGAACTTTAGTAGCGCATCCTCGTTGCCCGTCACCAGCCGATCCCTGGTTTCACCTTAACTGCGCTAGAGTTTGAAAATACCTAGTAACCAAAAATACACACACTGTGCTTTTATACATTAAATGCATTGTTATTTTGTTCTGTTCAATGCGTTTTTTAGGCAGGCAAGTTAGCCAAAGTTCCTCTGGCTGCTCTTTAATACAATCAACCGTTTCTAAGAACTGATATCATTTTTAATGTTGGCTGAGACGAGGGAAATGCTACTAGTTATCCATACCTAATTTTAAATAATGAACTTTCATTCCGGTTTTTGACGTTTGCGTATTTACTGGTTACGTTCAGGCGTAATATTCCGATACAGTCATGCCCTATCATTAGTACTTTCAAACATTCCGGAGAGTGGTTGAGCGTTCACATGTGAGAATTAGGTCGTGCCTAATGTGAGGTCAATGGCGCAGTGATTAACACGGTTGCCTCATGATTGGAATGTCCGGAGTTCAAATCCCGGCCGTGGCAAGGATATGCACTACTGACGAGCTCTAATGAGAGCGAAACTCGAGTCTAGTGCTTCTTTTCGAAAGAGGCTGGCTGGAAAGTCTATCTGAATGCGAACGCTGCGATCAAATGTGAGTGATGGTCAACTTGAAAATAATTTACTTTCGTTCTGTAGTTCAGCCAGTCAACTGATCATCAAATATAATCTACACTTGGTTTTATTGTCCGAGCGCTACTTTCCAGATTCCGTCATCAAAATCTGTCGCTCATTTTCCCAAGTTATTAAACCATTTCTTCCCAGGAAGTGCCATTTTCAACAAAAAAGCCTGCAGGTTTCAGTTCTTCTCGTCTTTTAACAGGTTTTAATCAGATTTATCCGCTAAAGTTCACTGACATAATTCGGATTTCTTCACAGCTATTTCTACACAGTTGACTAAGTATAGATAACGTAGTTTACCTGCCTAAAACCAGCTTTATCTTTGTTCTTCCGTTGTTGTTTACCATTCTGTTTCTCTGAGGATGCGATCTTCCGATGCTTTAACTTGAATAAAAGATGAACAGTGTGTTCTTTTCGGCCAAAAGTATTTTTATCGGTTCACAGAAGGTGATTGAGTCGTCTTGGTAATGCACAAGCTAACTAACTCAACCCGTGCACCTGAAGTTTTTGAGTAGGCAGTTTTGACCGATTGTGCTAAGACGGTAATGACCTGGATCTTCCTATACGTGTTTTCACGTCTTCAGCTAGATACAGCTGCAAATGTTAGCGTGCGAGCTTTCCCTCTCATTTTCATTCGTGTGATGTTTTTAGGTTATGAATATTTCTACGCAAAATTTCCAGTTGCAAATAACTCCAGACTTCAGCTGGAGTCAAAACAACGTGCCATATCGTGACTGCGCTGTGAAACTTGCAACTTCTGAAGCGGATACGGAACTGAACCGAGTGATCTTTTCAATTGTTCCCCCAAGTGGTTACACACTCAAGTTTGGATAAATTTTACAACCGTAACCGTTAATGTCAGACCAGTAGTCACTAAGATAAACGTTCTAATTTTTTAAGACGAGTAGCTAGGTAACTTCAGTGCCATTTTGTTAATGTATACAGTATATTACTAGTTCTAAGTGGATGATAACAAATGTGTAGGTAAGTTAGCACACTAGTTATTTAACGGATGTCCATTTGTGCAGGTCACGCAAGCAAACTGCGTATTCATGTTATACCAGCTATTTGAGGGAGGATTAAAGTATGGTTTTTAGCACTATCGCCGCAGAGATATCTGATACCACTTATGAACTATTGGTGTTAATGGGTTCAGCAACTAAGTAATGATATACTGAACGCGTTATTTATTCAAGTAACTGAATACGCCTATTTGCTACTCCTACTCCTTCAAAGATGCTGCGGTAGAATGTTTTTTTACTGTCTTTTAGTTTTACAAGTTAATCCGAGTATTTAGAGATTTTAAACTGTTCTTAGCATAGACGTTCCTGAAACTGCGGAATCTGCTAAACAGCTATGTCAAAATTCCAAGACATGAAGCTTCATCGGGACTTATTCGACAACACTGATAATAATTTTAACGTCCGATCAGTCTAAAATGAGTCCTGCATAAAACCTCACGATACATTAAAAGTATCCGAAAACGAATTTTAATCAGGCAATTTGAGACTGTTCTAAAATGTTCCTCACACATCCGAGTAGCGTTAAGTAATCTTATTACGTCTTACACCTACTTAATAACCTATTATTGACGAAACTTCTTCCACCGAGTGTGTACGCCTTGTGTTATTTATGAAATCATTCAAGGATAATCCGTCTTTTATATGGAACGAAACGGGCTGCAGAGCAACTAGGTAATCTTCTCGATTGAATACCTGATCTGGAACGACTGGAATAGAACCGTTCCACTTATATCCAAGATGGGGAACGCGTAACACACAGTGCACGAAATATCACTTAACATGGAAAAGATTTTGAGGCCAGCACTAGATAGACGGATAGCTCAATGAATTGTAGCAATACCGTAAGCTCTCTCGTTTCTTCTAACAATGATAACTTTTAGCAATACTTATTTTTGATGAGACTGATAAAACCATACCGATAGTTGCGGGAATACAATTGAAAATTGCAGGAGAATAGTTAACTGCTGATCTCGAAGGATTCCACCAACTGCAAAAATTATGTATTCAGCTTGTAAAGTATTAACCCTAAGTCAAAATGATTACAACAGTTTTAAGGATTGCGATTTTTCACTCGGTTAAGGTTTGGCTTTTAGAAAATAATCTCCAACAAGACGAGAACTAAAGGCCAAAGTATGCAAAGGTTTTTGTACCGCCCATCTATCTAAGCGTTGCGTAAAAGGACAAGGCTCTTAAGGGATGAAACCACCTCTCATAATATCATCGGTAGCATAACTCGAAATAGAACATTTGCTTGAAACGCCAAAAGTTGTTAACCGAAGTAGAGCATTGAAAGGCTTCTTCTTCTGAAACAACGACACCTTCAACCTAAGACCTAAGGGCATGTTCTTATAACACCATGGCCCAATTGGTCGATTCGCGAAACTTCCGGTAACACAGGAAAACGTTCATTTCCACTTTGACTAATTAAAGTGTAAGTCGACTTA
Organism: Paragonimus westermani; assembly: GCA_008508345.1. Taxonomy (NCBI): domain Eukaryota; kingdom Metazoa; phylum Platyhelminthes; class Trematoda; order Plagiorchiida; family Troglotrematidae; genus Paragonimus; species Paragonimus westermani. Next base: position 53,823 of record QNGE01000785.1, on the reverse strand, counting down.
AAATCCACGCATCTGCCAACGTGTGATATGATTTGCTGGCTGCAACAATAAACCGGTATTTTACGTGAGGGGGGTAACGATGGTTTTCCCATCTTGGTTTGTGTGGCTACTTCTGCTACATTCTAACATTGCTTAACTGCCGCTTGAGTAGACGGATTCCCAACGATTCATCCAGTGTGTCGGTAAATTTGTGAGATCTCTGAGGCACCTGCCTCATCATCACCTGTTCTCCAGCAATTACTCTTTGGAACAATGAGACCCAAATATTCAACATTTGAAATTGTGTCCTTCTCCAGCCTCCTTGAATTAGAATAGAACTGCTTTCCGAAAAGACGGTTCCAGTTTACTTCAAAGATGAAAGCAAACGTCAAAGTTATGCTAAGGAAGAAGCAGATGAAAATAATATAAGTACATTGTAATTGAGGTAAACGCTACAAAGTTTCCTTTGTTCATAATGAAATCATTTAGCAGAAACACATTTGTCGTATCCAAATCAGGGTCGATGCCAATCAAACCTGCTCCACCTCCATTCAAACTTTCAGCTGCGACGTATAACGCAATTCTAACGAAACTTCCTATCGTTATCATGGTAAAACCTAGGCGAACGTTACATTCATGGGTATTCGAAATACTATCGCACCAGTATAAGCTCTTCTAGCTATAACCACATACCTGCCGGTGCATTCTGCTAGGAAGTCATTGTATGAAACCCGCTCACAGCAGTTGGAAGAATAAACATAGGTTGTGGAAAACTTGTTTTTGAGAAAAAATAGAGAAGAGATATTTAACTCTCATGAAGGACCCCAATGAGTTATAGAAGTTGACGGTTAGTAATGACCCTTTTCGGCATTTCTTCGTCAAATAAATGCAGTTATCCATGTTTTACGAAATTAAGTTGATATTAATAAAGCTACTACTGGTCCTTACAACTGGGTACAGAGTTAACAACGAGTCACAAACTAAGAATAGGTAATATCTCAACAGATTCTACTGAAAGTATATACGACCCGTTTCTGCCACAAGAAAAATAAACGAATATCACGTTAAACAGACTGAAAAAAATCCTACTGTACATCTTGGGTTGAAAAGTGAGTAAGAGCCATGTGAGAGAAGTGACATGTTGAACCAGATGACCTGCTGCTAGTGAGTGTTTGGCGGCCTCAGCGTCCGGATTTTGTTCAAAAGTTAGAATATCAACTCACGTAGCACCATAGTATGCAACGGTATCCTCTGAATCTGATTTCGATTTCTCCACCACAACTGTTTTTGGTTCTGCTTGTGGATTATGACCACTGTAAGTCAAATATTTCTCATATCGTTTGAAGAAATTAACCAAGGCACGGAAGAGATAAAGCAGTGGTCAAGGTTTACCATTAATCAAACTTATTCCGCAGCAGAATTGTATGTTACTCCGGATTATTCTCTCAAATTATGCGCCAGTTCACTTGAAAAAAAGCGGATCACACCTTGAGATTAACGTTACAGAAATTAAACTTCTCCAATTCTGAACGACTTATCTGAGTCAGGTTAAGCATTTCATTGTTAGCCATCCGAAGCACCAGATACATAAGCCAGCCCACGTACACAAGTTTATTAAAATTTGTTGCTGTCTCTTGAGTACTACTGTCAACACATCATAAACTGGTCAATCGGTAAACTATGTGACTTCGACATTGGCATAACTAATTAGAAACACTGGAGTGATGTAAAGATGTCGGCAACTCATATTATCCGTTTACACATATCTCGCCCTTCATAGAAACGGTGAAATAATTATTAATGGACGTACCAGCTAGCTTCTAGCAATATGATGATACACAAGCAGTTTTTAATCGCCATCAGCAGCTTTGACATAAAAAAATGCGAAGATTTGCCTAAAATCGACTCACCGAAAACAAGAGGAAACATTAATGATTTATGAATTATACGGTATGTTTTGAAGTAAACTCAATTGGGCACGCCCTAGCATGAGTTTCGTTGAGATATTGTTTAGTGTGTAGTTCTTCTGGCCATTAACATTCATGGATTTGTTTGTACTTTTCTCACTTCAGAATTTGAGTTGGTATTTGCCCATGGCAAAATTACCTTAAAATGATTCCACTGTAATCCCATTAGTATGACACTCTTGTTAACATAGTTCACGAGTAAATCAGTGTAAAGTCTACACCAGATGAAGATTACATCTCAGAGCTTTTCACACTACTAACTGTTCTCAAATAAGCCAGCACTATTTCCATGTTTTTAACCAAGACACTTTTGTGTAGGTCTTACTTGATGATCACTGGAGTTCAATGTATGCCAGTTCATTTGGAATTTGGCGTCTTGTTATGCATTCTTGCACACTTCCGATTCACTTCAACAGGAAACGTCTGACAGCTGGTATAGTTTCACGTAAACTAATAAATTGAATCAATCCGTTTGTCAGCCGTTCCTTACCAGCTTCTCGCTGAAAATAAGTGAGATATGTATAGGCGGTAAAGTGTATGCCTCCATACGAATTTGAAATTAACCCAAGTAACCGTAATAAACATTTAAACGAAAACCTCATTACCTGTTTGAAATAGACAAATTATTGGAGCGAATATAAACACAAATCTGAATATAGATGATGGAGACAAATTCCTTTTGTCTTGACGAAACAAGCGTTGTTTATCGGCCTTTCAATAAGTTTTTAAAATGTAATGATTTTGCCATCTACAGAATAAAACTATTGGGTTGGTAATCCAAAAATGAATGAACAATCCATCTCCCAAAAATTTTGTTGGGCTTAAACGAGTTTGCAACTACTTTTGACTGGTTATGGTTGGTAGAACTGGAATAATTAGAGAAGTTTGGTTTGTGACCGCGTAACTATTCTTATGTGCATATTAAGAAGTCACTCAGAAGATGCTTGATTTTCAGTAGTGAATCAATTAGTGACATCCCTTAGGAGTTTGCAACCACGCGTCTTTAAGTAAAACAATGCTTACTCTCTAGCGGTGTACCTGTGTGCTGACGAATAGGAGGTAATTAATTTTCCACTATAAAAACTATCCCACTGTATTATTACTATGACTATCAGCCCGATTCCGTTGATCCGTTTATGGTCATTCCAGGCTAAAAAAATGCTTGGTCATTTCTGGAATTACCTGGAATGGATATTTTATAAAGCTTGTCTGTCAAAGTCTTGAACAGTTTACAAGGCAAACAGATTGATGTGAACACTTGGAACCTGAGAAAGAGATACTGAATATTGCAAAAACTGTACACGTTGGTAACAGTTGCCTGGTGTAAAATCAAACATTAGCAGAAAGCAATTTTGTGATACATGCAGAAACTACGTTTTGACGGTTTTGTTTCTACCGATGTTGATAATACGACATATCAAATACCGTTGTTTTCATCATTAAATTTTCACGAATTTGCCACAGAACAATTACTGCCAAATGAGGTGCTCAAATATTCAGGTCACTTCTCTTCTGTCATCTCTCGCAAGCACAGCATGGTTGCTACAACTCTGAGATCTTTACTTGCAACGGTTTTGATATATTTTCTCAGAATTCTGAGCGGCATGCGGGCTATCACCGAAGAAACATCTAGCGAAGAAAAAGAATCGACTTGGAAGAAAACCACCGACCTTCCACGTTCCCAGTGAGGTACACTCAAGCACACCGAAGGCATCTCCTAATATGAGCAACAATCTCACACACAGAGGACCTAATGGAAAATCCAACCTTACCCATTAATCAAGAGAAGTTTTCAGTACCTTAAAAGAATTAACTGCAAACACAGTTACACAGGGATCATCGAAGTGGGCACATTCAGTGCGAAGTCCTTTTAAAGTAAAACTCTAGGTACTAGTGACATTCGACTCTTTTCTCTTGTGTGATAAAAGGAATTCCGCTGAAATGTGAAAAAGTATGCATAAGATTAGATATAATTATAAAACTTCCTTCTAGATGATCGTAATTCGTTGAAAAGTTATCTAATGTTGCCTATATTTTTGCGCAAGAGCTCACTTTGTGATCATAAGACCCTTAACAGCCCAAATCTGAGCATTAGAAAAGAAAGGCGTGCGACCTTCAAGAATTGGCGATTTGCTATCACGAGTGTTCTCAACTGATGGTTCACAGAAATTTATGGAGTATGGTAGGGGTTTTATGACGCAACAGTCTACAAATTCCTCTCGAGATAATTGGCTACGTTGTCACCTCTCTGTTAAATCTGCTCAGTTTTCAGGCAGCTCTACGATGTGCGGCACCAGTAATTCTAAGGGGTCATCACCTTAAAAGATCGCAAATTACTGAAATGACAAATAGTAATCAGCACAATTTCGATGAGATTGCTGCATGGCTCTGCGCTCCCTTTCGTTGAGTCATCAGCGCTTATCAGTGGGAGTCGGAGTAACGGAGTTTAGGTGGTTTCGTAGCGCGCTAAATAATGTGTAATGGCTTAATTTCGTCGACGCATTGTCGGTGATCTCTACGTGTTTGAAAACTCGTGGATAATTAGAGCTAGTGGAGGTGGACTTAAGTTGAACTAGCTGATACAGTCACCATTAGCAATGTGGTGTCACTGAAGTTGGTAGTCAGTAAAACTAATCGCTCGAAGGAACCTCTATGTAACCCTTCTGTGACCGTGGTGCGTGCTTGCTAAACCATTAACAAGTTGATAGTGTAGTTGTACTTTAAAAAATTTTAATGTAAAGGTGAGTAAATGAAACAGTTAAGCAAAGTATCTGAAGTAAGTTAATTGGAAAAATCTCATTTGAACTGGAACCAGTCTGATAAACAATCATTGTCATCACCGTTCAGTGGACTTCCTGTTCTTAATTTTGGTGCAGATAATTCTAATTCCGGAAAAACTGTAACTGACCAGATTTTGATTCAAGGAAAGGGTTATGTGACCGGGCAGACTTTAGGAAAATCTGGATGAATAGCTTTGTGTGCTAAGTCTTTATCAGCTGCCCTGTCCGTCAGCGATTAGTAGGATCGAGTCACTTTGCAAACTCTTCAAAAACAATGTTTCTGTTTGTTAAAAAACCAGCTCAGACCACTAAGCAAATTTTGATTACCGTGTTGCCAAGTGAAAACAAGGCTGGGCGGCACTGCCTGGCTGGATCAACTCCACTTAAATCTTTGTAGGCTAGTGAGCGGTAACAAATGTTTGGTAATATCTCTTCGTGTTGTAATCATTTCACTGAGAAAGTTTTCAGGATCACCTGATATAGGAGACACCTTATTACATCCAGAACATTTAATATATTCTTTTCGTGTGCTGTAATCAAACAACCCTGCAATCAGTAACATATCCAGTTGAGTCGTACAGAACAATGGTACTAATCATGTTTGCAGAGGTTTTCAGATGCCAGTTAGATCGCTGAGACCCGGTCAACTTTCTTGGAATTCAAACTGACTGGTAGAACAGTCAAAATTAACCAAGCCTTCTTTAACGACGTCAGTCGTTACTGTTACGCAACTCCGGGCACACGCTGTATAGTTGTCTGAAGTGTGCTCATCCACGTTCACAAAAATATACTTCGCGACAAGGCTCAGACACAAGGTGAACGTTCTTGAAATCTAAGGCTTGTGGCAATCACATTTAGTTTTCCATATCCAAAAATAGGCTGGCTAGCCCCTAAGTGTGTAGTTGGAACGACAGAGAGCTTTCTGTTTTCCATGTAGACTGAATATTCCAGTGATTTCCAAAGTCCGGTGAACGTAAGTGTTGAGCTTTATTATGAATGTAATGTTTAACTACTAGATCTATCACGTGCAAACGCCTAGCCACAACTACTTGTGAGTAGGGTTTTGGCTGCCGCTCAAATTGAAAAACGTGACACCCTTCTTGTTACCCTTGCTAAATAACCCCATGTCAAGTTGAACTTGGGGAATTAATTAAGCATCTTGATCAACACTGAAATTACCGGAACATAGTATGGACAGTATCACGAACGCCTGATCGTGGCGAGGGCGCGTGCTATCAGCGTGCAGAGTTAAGAGCAAAACTGTTGTGTGGCACTGCTTTCCAAAAAGTGTTGTATCAAACTTTATGTGAGAACTTGAAAACTCCGATTGTTTATAAGAAGTGCAGGGTTCACATTTGTATAACTCCCCTACAATCGACCTGCAAGTATAAGGGATGGGGAGACATTTCTTCCCATTTTGTGCGCTTAGAATCCAGCATAAACGGACTGCCTAGTTTAATGCAAAGAATGGTATTAAGCTGGCCTTTAACCGGATATCACGTAAATATCCGATGACAGGATTTTGAGCGTGCATCAAACAGACTTTATATTTAATCTTCCAAAATAGGTTTTTCGAACGAGTTCTTCACTGTAAGTTGGTTCATACTGATTTGTTCGGGGTAATCTCATCTGGGACACTCTGACCGGAAACAAGTCTCTTGGCAGGCAATTTATCCCAGGGAATATTTATGCAAGAAAAGAAACGACTTCATAAAAGGTGGTTATCGGAGCAATGAGCTGTGGGCCACAAAGTTAGCAGAAACCTTTTCACGAAAATGCTCATCCGACACCAGTTTTAATCATGCGTAACGCTCAATACCCTTTGTTGTTTGTTGAATTAAAAATTTCCTCCCGGTCAAATAATTCACCATCTCACTAGTGAATATTGAACAAGAACTATTGTAATTTTGTGTAAAAATGGATATTCTTGATAATTTCTTGATTCCACTTCTCCTTATGTTATCCTGAAAGTGACAGCAAGTCAGAGGATTGTCATGTGGAAAATATCCACTAGACACAACACTTAAATTCACCCGGCAGCCTCAGGTTGTCTTTTAAGACATGAAAAGATTATGACTTTTATTGCTTCAGAAACCAATTGTCCTAAGGTGACTTTGTTCAGTGGTAAATTATCTCTGAAGGAATAGCCTAAAGTAGAGATTATATTCGAACCGAACTAATCCAAGTTGAAAAATTGTGTGAAAGATTGCTTAAGATAGAGAGGGGGAAGCTAGGATAGGCGTGTTTCTTTAGGAAAAATAATTATGCCTCAAATCCACGGACCATATTTCTTTATTACTTAAAACAATATTGTGTTGCATTTTGATTTACTAGAAACTACCAAAATTTTGCCCACAGGACACTTGTGAGTCTTTAAAAACTGATAAACTGATATCCAGTCTGGGTTGTTACCTGCATTTATTCGGCCAACATAATATTTAGTTGTCTGAAAATTACATAAACCATATTTGTTATCAAGGATTTAGTACTATGCAAACGTTAATTACACTAAGCGCTTACTCAGAAATGACTGGACCAAGTTTGCAAACCTGTAAGAAATTGCCTACTTGTGCTTGTTCATCCATAATATTTGTAAGCCATCCTCACAAAAAATAGTTGCTTGCAGTTGAAAATAACTACCTTGAGCAGAAAAACAATATGTCGTTTGTTGGCGCGGAAAGTGACAGCTTTGTCAATTAAGATTCTAGAGAGATTCAGTTTGTCTCAAGTGCTCTCTACGAGCAGTTCAGTTTCAGTTTCAAGCCAATCGTATTGTTGCTGGAAAGTATGGAACCGTTTAGATTTACCTGCTTCTTCAGTTGAAAAATCCCTTACTTTTGTTCGGTTGCCCAATTTTGGTTGTTGTTCGTATGACATTAGAATTTTAGGAATAAGATATCTCTTTTAATCACGTTCACTTGGAACAATAAGCCGGGTGCTAGAATAGGAACTGACTGATGGCCCAAATAATGCAAACAAAAATCAAAAATAGATCTACGTCGTCTCATATTCTGTGAGACTAGGGGGCGTTCAACAAGAGGTTGGTGAACGTTCAGGACGAGGGGTGTATTCGCAAGTGTTATCTAAAAAATGTACGTGTTCAGCCGATTTTCTGCGAATTTGAAACACAATCAACACTCTCCACGTCCATGCAGGATTAATTCGTACAAAATTCCCGTCAAAACTCAGCGCAACGATGAATATAACTAAAACAAATTGTCTTATATACAACAGAATGCCACAAATTGAACAAGAAGGTCGTTATCTGCGAAAACCAAATGAGGATATTTGTAGAGACAGGAACGACAAAAGTCTGATGTGAAAGGTTTCCCTTCAGAATCAGTTGGTAGGCTGTGTTGTTTTCACTTTTCTTGAGATCACCTGTTCCGAACATTGTGATGCTCATGTGAAGCATCGGTGGCGGTTATTAGGTTTACAAATAGTGTTACCGCACATACGAACCAATACAAACCTGCATAGCAGGTTTGATAAGATCGGAGATTTCGACCGGTCTCAGAAATCCCAGTTGCGGGGGTCATCGTTTGTGTCTTCTGTCGAGACGATCGGGAAGTCGGAGCATTAATCGCAAGCAAAAGTGGTTGAGCGTTCACCTACGACAATTCGGTCATGTTTAATAAGGGGTGAGTGGCGCAATGGTCAACATGGTTGTCTCAGGGAAGCGTGACAACAGTTTTAGCCGCGACAGTGACAAGAAAACGCACCAGTGACGAGCTCAAATGGGAACGAACCTCGAATCCAGTACTCCTTTCCAAACAGGCTAGCTGGAAAGTCTGTCTAAACGCAAAGGCCACGGTCAAATATGAGTAGCGTTCAAACTGAAACACAAATTAAAACAACGACTGCATTCCTTCATTCAGAATAATAAAGGAACGAAAACTGTCAGCCGTTGTGAGTGGTTTTGAAGCAAAAGTTGATAAAACAAAGTTTGACTGAGATAACCGTGATTTTCCAAATCCTGCTCGCTACGCCAGACGAACTTTGACCAAGATAGGCGAGGACTACTACAATTAAGTGCATCATACAGCAATCTACTTAGACAAACCATTACCTGTAAAGTTAGAGCTGTTCAGAGGAGAACCCGATTGTAAACCCCATTTTTGTTAAATCAGCTCTGTATTTCTAATTACTCAAACCGCCTGCATCAATTGTCTATACAGGTGTAATCAGACGTCTATTATCAAGAAAAGGTGTTACTCTGAGTATTGTTTGTAAATTTCGAAATCACGGCCAAAGCAGAAAATTATTTCACCTAATCACCACAGAACAGTACTTTCTAACGGCAGTTTCCTGGGAGAAAAATCGACATACCTGCTTGCAGACTGATGTATGAAACCGACAGTAAAATCATGACAAGCTACACTCTCTTGGCGGACGACCAAATAATTTGTTTTGTCACAAGTTAAATAACGCATTCATCTATGGGTTTATTTCGCTTTCGCACACAAAGTATTAGTATACCAGTTTTGAGAGAACTACAGTCTGACTAAACTGGGGAGGTGTGATTATAAGATATATAGGATGGCCTTTACTACACTGAACTCAATAGAAGACAGTATGTCGCCTAAGAAATTTTTACCCTGCTGCCAGATTAAATCACCTAACTCGACTTCGCTCTGTTACGTAATATGATGTGCACTGTCGACGCGGGCCAAACTGGAGATGAGCGACAGGTTTTATACCTAACCTTCCATATGTTAAGGATTCGCAGTACAGAAGAACGATGGAACAGGTTATTCCTGGAAACTGTTAACTGCAGTCACTCTGTTGTTGTGACCATAATGACCACTTAAGACACAATGTCGCGACGTGCCCATGTGACCGTTGAATTTTTGACCAACTCTTCCCACAGTCACTTCTACGTGGCCAGTAAGTTGGACTGCACCTACATGAACCAACATGATTACACAGACTCTGAGAAACGTCCTCCGAATGGTGAAGCTGAATTCTAACATGAAATACAAACACATTAGAATTATTTTGGTAGCCAGTGACTTGAAAATTGCTCACCACGAAAGTTATTGCTCAACTTAGGCAGATCAGAACAGCGCTCAACTTTCTTATCTTGCTAAGCAACTGAAAATGTGCACAATGGATATTCGCCCTCTGTCCAACGCGGAAGTCTATAAACAGTCAAATACAGTTCGTTCACTAAATCATTGAGGCTGGCGTTTACCGACTTCTGCGTCAGTCGTTTAGACAAACAATTTACAAAAGTGTATAGAGATGATTGTTTTGATGCACTCAGCAAACAACTGCAAAAAGTAAGAATCTGTTAGCTTCTAGGTTTGTGGAGTCAACTGAAGTTTGCTGTCAAATTAGTCGCAAACTTCAATGCTTATTTAATTAAAGATGAAATCGAATCTTTGTCCGAACGTGTGCACCACAAAACAACATGGAAAGGATAGTATCCAAACCGCAAACGCTTCGCCTCATTTGCACATATTTGTAAATGTAACAAGTCTCTGTTTTTTCACATAATTTCCTAGTTGACTGGATTTATTAAGGCAGATAAATCCGTGTAAATATGACATGCATCGATTCGTATATCACTGAGCATATCCCGAGGTGGTGCTTGCATTTGAAGGTTAGATATGTAAGTGCGTAGTAGTAAGGTGTCTCCAGTGAGCCAGATTTGTATTTAACTGGCTGAGCTTTTAAGTGTCGACCTGAAGCAAGTACTTAATGTCAGACTGTGGTGAAGTATCTAACCGGAGATGTGGGTGCTTCAATTCTCGGCGGAATACCTCAGCACAGCGGAATTGTGCGCCCAAAACCCCAGAAGGAGCGGAACAGGGACTGCGTGGGTGGTTGGGTGAGCCGTCGGTCAAGTGGACTGGACCAACGGACGAGATGTGGCAGGGAAAATGGGATGGATAACCAGATAGGGGGTGCGATTGTTCCAACACTCAGAGGACTATCTCAATACGGCCAACGAATGCGGCCAGAGACCACAGTGGATAGATTGCGGATAGCGCGAGCGACCGGATGAGCCATGGCCCAGCGATATCGACCCAACGGATGAGAAATGGCAGGCGAAAAACGATCCGACAGAAGGTGTCGGACATAAACAAACGGAGTCGAAGTGCACAGGACATGTGAGCGGAAATCAGGGTTGTTGTGGGCCGGAATTATGACTCATAAACAGGTGTGCGCGCGTAGCATGGGAACCAGCGAATTACACTTATCAAAAGTCTTTTCGCTACAAAGTGAGCCCCGTAAATGCCTTCGATTTCATAAGCACGAATGTGGCTGTCGACCGATCTTACTTTGATTTAATGGAAAAGCGACTGATGTCCCTCCCAGTTAACACGCTTTCCTAGTTTTTTCAACTAACCATTTCACGTTTCAATGATCGTTGACAACTCTTAGGACCCGCTGATTACTGGAATACACATTTTTTTCTTCACCAGGGTTGACCACAATACACATTATGGTTAAACAATGAACAATCTATAGAGTGGCCCTACTTAAACCAAACTTGGACAGTAACGTAAGTGTCAGTTTATTTGGACAAATTTTGGAGCCTTTTTATCAGAAGTGATTTTCATTTTTTGTTATATTAACGTCACATTTTTCAATGTTGTGCGAACTTCATACCCATTCCTCATCCTTCGTTAGAAGAATAATCTGTATTGTTGAATCTCGTATCAAGCAGTCTGTAAAATATACTCGTTTATTTTGAAAAAGAACACATAAGATGGAACGGGTTTTGGGGCAAACGACATCTTGTGCATTTCTCCTAGTCCTTCCAGTTTATTTCATTTAATAGGGCAATATTCAGCATTCCAAGCACTAAATCAACTGGCCGTCTGCTACCTGCTTTCCTGGGTGCGCTCACCTACGAACAATAATCAAAATTAGATCAGCCTCAGTAACAAAGCCGTAGTTCGTTGGGGTGCCGGTTCAGCAAGCATCGAATGGAACTCAACGATTAGCATAATTATTTCCGGATTGAACAACTTGAGCTCATCACCCATTTTTTAATGGCTTCACCGCCAGGATGGGAGATTCCATTTATGCTAATCGCACCGTCTCGAGCGAACCTCCTAAGGCTGCCGGACCAGTATATAAGCTGTTGGTTAGCCGCCTGGAGTCTGATTACGATTTCTTGTGAATTGTTAGCGTACTGTTAGACGAAGCGAAATCCAAAATCCTGGCTAGGGAGTGGAAATTGATGATATGGATAGTTTTGGAAATTCCTTTAAGCGAGCTCAAATCTAAATTCATTGGATCACGTTGATTCAAATTAACAAAAATAAAACAACCATATATCAGCAGTGGATTCTTCCTGCACCGAAATTTGGCTTTTGCTGTGGTGTGTAGTCCTAAAGTTACATCAACACCTTGTAGCCGTGATTCCAGAAACGTGGTTGAGGTGGGATATTTTGTCAATTGCAAACTGAAATATGCTGTCTTTGAAGTTAAAATATGGCATTCAAAATTTAGTTTCTTTTAATTACGTTTACAAATATTCCGAGAACAAAAAACTAGACTGCATTACATGAATGTACGAATAGGTGCACAATTAACAATCCAAGATAGAATTTTCCTATTTTGTCAGTGTTCTCAAACCACTCACATGCTCATCTTACTGCACTGTCTGTCTATCGCACCAGTTTCCAGCTCCGATTCCCTGGTACGGCTCTCAGCTCAACCACGGAAATAGTGAATTACACGAAGACAAACTGGTAAACTCAACATTAGTTTGATTAACATATAAGAGGGCGGTTTGACGACGTACAGCTGGAAGTTAGTATCTAAAATTTCCTGGTTTTCGTTGAAGTGATAATTATTTGCATGCCAAAACTGCCTCTTAAGGAATTGCTCCTAATATGAGTTAGTGTTTTAAAGGTGAACACTTGGCTGGTTTAACTAACTAACTGAAGTGACTTGTTGTGCCTAACTAACCGACCAAAGTCACTGCCGGACGCAAGTTCGTAAGAGTTGTTCCTAGTAACGTTTCCAAACCTATTTTTTGTAGATGCAGTCACACGCTTCTGTGCATGGAACTCATCCATCATGGTGCCGAAAACGGATGTGTCGACATGGGGCTTGATTGCTTTCTAACAGGTCGTCAGTCTGCATCTGAAAAAATGTCATGTGGTTCCATACCAGGCTGTCATTTTTCTCCCATATCTATCTCCGAAGTACAACAATTATAAGTTGCCTGGGCTAACACGTTGAGAAGAAACAGTATTTTCTAAAGAACGGGAGTAAAACTGGAGGGAGACTGCTTCAAAAAGATAACTTTTCGCAGCGCTACGGCACAACGCACATGGTTTCACTTAACCCACTAAAGATTATCTGAAACAAACGTGACACTCGTCACAAAGCAATCATGTTTAACAGGCCAAAAGCTGACTGCGATCGTAGGCGGGTGTGACCTGAGAACCATCGTTTCAAAAGAACTCAATTTGCTTTCTAACAGCATTTTGATGAATACATTCGGCTGATTCAACCAGGGAAAATCTCTTTGATGTTCAACCCGTTTATACTCCGCTACTCTGATTTAAGCATCCAGGCCTGTCGTCCATCTCCTGATAAAAACTATCAACTGATAAAGCTAGAAGACACATTGTTCTGTTTACTTCATGTCCTCGGCCAACTAGATCTATTACAAGCGATCAATCTTTTGTGTCATCAACATGCCAAGGATGACCTTTGCTTTAACTTCAACAAGCAACACCATTTGCCGCACTTTTTCGGCATATTATTACGCGTAGTACAACCCAGTGTGCCCGACTTCACTTGCTTGTAGTGCGACATAAAATGGGACATTTTAGATGAAGTCAACGGAGTGTGCGTCCTGAATGAAACTCTCGTGATAGTACACAACATTAGGAATTGATTTGATGTATTTATTCGTGATGCCACTCAAAGTTCCCACTTACCGCGATTATCTGAATAATTGTAAACTGGTGTACGACCGCCATTTTCAGTGCTAGGAAGTCAGTGCCCGTTAAAGCGCGCCTGGTTCCCACCTGATTGAAATGTTCGAGTCACTTCCTCTTTTCTCTACATTTGTCTATGTGTTGCACAACAGTTTTGGACCGAAAGTTTCTTTTTTTCCGGTTCTCAGTTCTAAAACCTCTCAATACCGACCACAAATGTAGCTGGAGGTCTAGCATGTAAAAAGTCAATGGCTAATGGTTTCAATAACTCCAGTTTTTCAACGCCGCGCTTACAAAACAAAAGTTTCTCCGTTGAGTGTTAGGACAAAAGAGATTGAGTTTCTCCATGCTCGAAAACAAACACCATTTCGGAAAGAACATAATCATCATTTATCGATCAGAATTCTTCCAAAGAATATTTAAGAAGTAAATCAACATAGAGATCACCTGTACAATATTCGGGTCAGGAATTTGGCTGCTGTTGATTTTGTGATTTAGGCATAACATTTCCGGACATCGAAAGCAACAGACGGTATGCAAGAAACTCAAATCATAAATTTCTACACAACATAGGTCTTTGGATTTCTTTTAGTCGTGGAAGAAAATACCGAGACGTTACAAGCAAAGAGTCCCTAATACTTCAACATGCACCTTTAAAGGGATTATTCTAGAATATTGATCTTAACATCGGTTAATTTGAAGATCCTTCTGTCACGTGTACAAACAACATCCCATCTGCTTTTCATTGTGCGCACCATAATTTATGAAACAGTCTGGGTAATCCAGCATTTTTGAATATCAGCAAAGGGTACCTTGTAAAAAGTGCTTCAAATATTGTTCGACCTTTATATTTAAAAAAACCTTGTATTTTATTGACAAGTGAAATAATTTGTAACAAACAAGATTGTTCCTGTTCCCGTGTATACATTTCCATTTAATTTAATCCAATCTCATCAAACCTCAGCGCTGTTGGTTTGCAACACATCAGGTGATCACTGTAGACAATGTGAATTTTGGTGTCCAGGAAATTGAAGACCACTTAAAATACCCTGCGTGACTGACTGAGATTAGATACATAGCGTCTTAAAACTGACAAAACTGCTCTATAACTTCTGCCGGGTCTTACAAGTGACATACCTGTATCAAGACTAAAACAATCAGCGGAATTTTACTGTCATTTACGAGGCACAGCATGATAAACCGAACGCCGCAAAGACACACCATCTCTACTTCAGTTTTGTGATGGTTCTTGATAAAGTCCAAGCAATTTTCAAATTTCCCTTGAGTTTGGATCATTTTGAAGATTGTTACCCAATGCTGCAAGATGACCACAAGATATATTCAAAGAAACAATCCACGCTGCTATGACATCACAATGGTGTACAGCAGATTGCTTTGGACTGTGCCAATTGCAAAACCCAAAGATTAACTCCTGTATCATGAAAGTAAATCAACTGCCGAGGTCAGTGCAGATTGCCTTCAATTGTGACAGCTTCCTCATATACAATTTTTCAGTCTTATTGTTTTTCAATTTCCTTCAGGAGTACATTGCAAAAATTTTAAGGGTTTGATTACTTTATTGTAAGAAGTGCGTGGTTTTATTCTGGTGCGTTTTAATACAGCAAGCGTCGCAGTACGTTCTCGTGCACTTGGTTGAAATCGGCGAAGGTTTTACGGCCAAAGCTTTTCTGAAATATCCAGTCGACTCGGAACTAAACTAGTTACTGTAAGCTGTTGTTGCCCGTGTTATGAAATCTAACTGACTCCATTTTGCTGCTTCAAGTCTTCAGCAGGCTAGTTCATGCTTTCTCAACGAACTTTCGTCGGTTTGGTTATCAATCACTTGTCCATAACCATCGGTCGACTGTGATCATTTTGGTCTGTTCACTATTGTGCTCAAATTAGATAATGCCCGAGTTTGCATTAATCTAAGTTTTTTTATTTCCGTCAGCTTGTAGATTTTACACAATTCAGTGCTTTTGTCTCCGAGACCGGTTGACGTATACCAGGCCTCCCAGAAGTCGTTATCGAGTTGGTATTCGTTTAACTGTGGATTTCAGTGACTTTTGGGTGATCAAGGATTTTAACCACCGTAGACACACCAAGAATTTAGTGTACTGGAAAAAGCGAAGAAACGCCCCAACATACACGGAACCACCATCGGCTCACTAAACGGAGAATAACGAAAAGCATCCAACATCGGCAAAGAAGGTTGCTTGGGGAAAGCGATGCAATTATTCAATGAGAAGATCACCTATCCGTGCTTCTTCCGAGTTCAACACACAACCGGTCAACATGTTCAAAAATACATCGGATTAAATGGAAGCTCCTGGGTAGTTTGACACGAAATGACACAGCAAAATGTTAACAACTTAAGCAAATTTTCTGTCCTACTGCATCCACCAAGATCCTTACCGGGGATATCGCAAAATAATCCTAATAAAACACTATAAAAACAACTGTAACACATTGATAAAAGAGCATAAAAACTCAGCAAACCGGTTTTGCAATCCCTGAAAAAATTCAGAGGCCAAACTGGAGGAGGAAGACTCCGACCTGCTGGCGCCGCGAGCTTCACATTGATTGACCTTCCTCTGATCAAAGAACTTGCAGGACCTGTGTTAAACAGAAGTCCAGGAAAGTCACTACAGCACTATAAAACGGTATGGATCTACGTTGTTTCAATTCAATGGCCAGGTTTACGACAACGAGGTTTAGAGGGATAATCGATTACTGAGTGTATTGCTCGAACAATTAGACGAACGTCTAAAACCGTTGTGCAACAAAAGCTGAAAAATACCTCGAATATGACGTTTCAGTAATATATTTATAATACCCGAAAGCAACGATATATGTCTGAGTTACTGATACCGATCAGGAACCTTCTTAACTGCAACTAAATTACCGCGAAGATAAAAAATGACGGGATCCTGATCTTCTTGCATCAGAACCCCGGTATATCGTAAACAAATATGAATGAACTTCACAGCTGTCGCGAACAAAAATAGCGGCCGCTTCCGGATTGTGGTCAGAAGAGCAGAAACTTCATGGAATATCGAGAAACCCACGGAGGAGGGCAGTATAAAAGTCTAGTGTGGAAGACGAACACAACTGGCTTCCCTTGCTCATCATTAATATGTACCGAAATAAACACGACTCAAGCATCAGAGAAGATTTTTGTACGACTTCTGTTATCCATCTAACCAACCCATAACCAAAAACATTGAATTTAAAGACGTCCAATAAAAACGAATGGAGGATTTGGAGTAGAGATAAGGCTGCCGAGCTCCCATCCTCCTAGTTCAGACGGCAGAGTACTTTCTGTCTCTGTACACGCCGTTTCCCCCGCTGGTTCGAATTCAGCTGAATTTTACACTTTCTTTATCTGGTATCTTCAGGATAGAAGCGTTCATTGGAACGGCGCGACCGACTTTATAGGAAAGCAATGTTGGCAAAACGGAGTTAACTAGTTTTTAGATCATCCGGTCACGGTTGTGAGTAATGCCTGAAATTCTGCAAAGTGTGATCTAATTAAAGTCTCATGAACGAACCTAAAAATCGCTCGTGCTAGCCCATCAAACAACCTTACTGAGCAAACACTGAATACGGCCAAAATAGTACAGTTGAGTGTTGCGCTTCAAAATTGTGTGAAAAATTATCTGATGGTTCAGAGGTCCTCAGGAATTAAAAAGGACAAGACAGGCACCCCAGTTTGCAAGTGAACGGTCACTATTTTTTATGTTTCGGCAAAAACCTCAGTCGCCTACAAGGCCGCTGCGGGGTTAGCACGACTATAGTAAAGGCCAATACAAACATATTCGTTATAAATGAATCTGAATCGACTGGCTGTCTCATCGTTAAATAAAGCCTTTATGAAATGTGTTTGGGATTGTTGTCACCATTCGTAAACAACTGCTTTTCAATGACTAAGTTTAATTCACAATACGTAGTAAACTCGGGTTCAATATATTTGATGCAGCAATACGGCTACACATTAATTAAATTATGGCAGAGGTGATTAAGAAATTAGTGTCCGAAACTTTCCGGACTTGCGTAATTTACACGTGCCACCCTTGATTGATTAATCATTTTTGAACTATCCATTTATTCCACAGAGCTACTCATTGACTAACACCAATGGGAAGTAGTATAGTGAATCAGCAGACAAGCACCGATGTGTTTGACAAACCTCTACTCTTTCGAATACTCGATGGTATATATAATTATATTTGCCACTTATCCATTGTTGATCACATTTAAGAGTGAGGTGCCATTTTTATTGAGTCTGTAGACAGGGTATGTGGTTTGTTATATGTGCTCGTTCAGTAGTTCCGCACAGCTAGTTGTTTTAGTACAGAACAGATTAAGGTAGTCTGCAGTTGATTTATGCACACGGATTTACACACAGCTTTGTTTCCATCATTGATTACGTTTTGTAGGCATAAACGCTGTCCACCCATCAGCTTAGGAGTTTTTAGTCTACTATTGCCTTATACATTTAAACAACATAACAGAACTTCAGAGCGTACATGCTTTGGCCCCATTTCTCAGGAACAGCCTGAAATATGCCGTTTTTGGAACCTCTCTTTTTGTTTCTTTGTTTAAGCTGGAAAAGAGATAAATTCAGGACCAGGGAACTGCTTTAATTTTTTCGATCATTTTAACAAAGGCACAGAAGACTCCTCGGTCACGACAACCAGGCGCTCCAAAGCATAGTGATTGTTCTGGTAGTAATGTAACAGCTGGTCACAATCGTTTTCAGTTGACGGGATGGTATACAGCTCGTCGACTGACAGTCTGAAATCCCTGAATCACCTGGAATGGATTGCTGGCATGTGGTATAGAGCAGTTTGATGTTTGTTTTTCCATACACACAAAAGACAACTTGTTTTCATACGTGTATGTGGCTTCTTGTCAGACCTGTCCATCTGCAGGCCATACAATTACTGATGTACACTCGTGGTATTGCTTCGTTCTTTGACTGATGAACATAAGTGAATACATTTCAGTTGACTACTCAGAGTACACAGAAAAACATTAACTTCTGTTAAAAACTGACAGCTGCCAAATGTTTTTTTTCTGACTGCCAGAAATCTGCGTATGGACACGCGAGGTCAAAATCCCTCTGGTCAATTGTTGTTATTTGGCGTTATGTATGTGATCGTAAAATATGCAAGCGTCCCAACACCTATACTTTTCCGGCAAAAATTAAACAAAAATTTGTAATGAAAAATCTGATGCGTTGCATAAGTGCAATTTTGTTTAATATATAAACGTAGGTACTTTTGTCAGCTACGGAATGGTAGTTTGTAAAAAATTGTTGACGAGAGTAACTTCCATCTTCCACAATTTAATTTCTGTCACAACCATGGCAATTCACACACGGAAAACCTTAGACAAAATATCCACTCAGTAGTTAAATTTTTGCTCATATAAGAGAAGGATTTCCTCCGGAGGTGAAGGGAGATTTGGGGCAGATAACGCCTATCCATTTGGCAAACACATGCCGCAAACGAGTGCACATTTCTACAACTACAAATTAGTACAATCAATTCTGGTAAATAATGGGGGTTTTCGAGTAAAATGTGCAATTTCGCTTTAATCACTGTTAATCGGTTGTCCCCAAGTCAGCAAATAGTCAAAACAGAGAAACTTTACGTCCCCTGACTACTCTCTTTGAAAAATGTTCTGGACGTTCACCAGTAAGTCCCAAGCAAATCTGACACAGTTTCAAATCGATGTGATCCATCCAATCGTACTGCAGTTTCGAGTAATGCCTAAAATTTTCGTAATTGCATGCACATATGCACACATACGTGGTGTATCTTGCTCAATTGCCACTTCCGAATACACAGTTTTCAATGCTAGATATCACTACGAGAACTTCGATCGATAAAGTTTCGACAAAACTGATCATCCTTACAGTGCAAGCCACCAAAATGTCACCGTGAAATGGAAAGTTGTTATGTAACGATTCTCAGCAAGGTGGTTGTCCTGGAAGGACGATACTATCAGGATATTTCTAAGCGAACCAACAAATGTCTGAACGTTACCCCAAGGCCAGTTGGTTGAACGAAATAGTACCCTCGTTCAAGATTGATTTAACTGGTGCTGAAGTTTGTACACAGTGCAGTAATAAAAAACCAAGCTAAGGAATTTATGAAAATCAGTGAGAGATTTAGGTGCTTATCATAAACGAAGACGTTCAATCTTAACAGAGCTGCTACATACCTCGGCAAGACTTTCTGATTATTTAGTAGACTGATGACAACATTTCGACACAACAGTCGGTTTTTTGTTGTACATTCCACGTTTTTCGCATTTCAGGTGATCGCTGACAAGATTTTTCGGGGTGATGGAATAAATGTTCAGCAAACCAAAATCAATAACATCAACAAAACTTAAAACCAGAGTAAAATAACCTGTCTCATATGAGTTGAAACGCGATAGTTCCCGAAAAGGTCAGCGTTTGCCGGTACTTTCAGTTGTCATGCAAGTGAACTCTAGCAGGAAAGAAATTGAAGTGGTTTTGTCAATTTTTGTCTACTGAAACTGCAACCACTAACTGCGTGGTACTTGTTTTACGGCATTCGAGACTTTTAAGTCACAATTTGCAGCAAGCAATTGACCATCCACAGTGTTTTCTGTCAACCTAAGCATCATATTGCAAATGCATCTTATGCGTGAAAACTTATCTGTCTCTCCCGAGTAGTATTTGAACTAAATTGTTTGAGCAATGAAGACCGCATATTCCTGATCGGAATAATGGTACGAATAATAACGTCGTACCTGATACACAGATTCTGTGGGGGCTACAGTTATGATCATTTTGTTTAATCACCCGACTACCGGGAAATTTCTGAACCATAAAGTGTGCTCTTACATTTCATTCGTTTTGTTGTCGCACAATTTGTGACGAAGCGCCAAACAGTACTGACATTAGAATACTATTTTGCACTATTCCATAAAAGGTTTTGATGGTTATTATGTTCTCAGTAGCACACTTCTATGCCCATCTTGTAACCTACGAAAGTTGCAACGATAGATCAATCGTCAAGAATACAAACAAAGGACAAACTTAATATCAAATCTGTCGTCATAGAGCTACAAAGTTTACTAAGACTAACCTTAGGGCGAACACCCTAGGCGCCGACGCGTTACACGTCTGGTACCACATTGGGTTCATAATCAACAAGCCTACCTAAATACCTCAAAACACCTCATCTTTAATGTTGGTGTTTTTAATCCATCCTGTGTCGAAGTGCACTCACTTGGTGATTACACACCCATGCCTAAGTCCAAGTCTGTCGGTCAAGTGCCTGAAATGAAACTGATTCGGCATTATGCTTTCATGTTATGGAATTTCATTAACGAATACTTAAAATTTTATGCGCAAGTGGATCATTATTACTATTCATCAATGTTTTACCGATTCCAATAAACCGATCTTCTGACTGCATGTTTTTCCGTGTTTTCAAACATAACTAATACTCAAAAGCTACATCTGTCCTCCCAATGATACCATAAAATTAATGCAGATAATTCCTTGTGATATCAATTGTCAGTATCAATTTATCCTGATGTTTGGTGGGATTCTTGTGTTGTCATACACGAATGTTCGACTTTCAGAATTGTGTTGATGATCATGAATTCGGTAGATATATCAGTTCCGTGTGTGATTTTACAATACGTACGGATAAACATTGTTTCATCCTAGGAATGTCAAAGAACATCTTTTAACATCATAGATCCTGAGCAAGTGAACGATGAGGTTCACTTGGACAAAGTGAACAATCAATCACAACTGCCGTTTTCCCAGAGGTATAGTGGAGAATATCGTGTATTAAAGGCAAACATTCTTGCATTCAGGTGATAGAACAGATAAGCCGACGTGGTTGATAAGGAATTTGTTGAAGCAGAGAAACAAGTCCTATTAGATTCAAAATACGCAAGTTTGTTAAACACATATTTCACTGAGAAAATAGATAGATAGATAAAAAATACGTTAAAAAGTGACCCATATTTCTTGTCCAGCTGTTACTCTTCAGAGACAACAAACAGTTTTCATGGGATCTTATGCTTGTTACCGATAACTGACTACACCCTGCACTTGATGTGTTACTTGGAAAATACATCATAAGATGCGGTTAGTTCGTTCACAGAAAAAAATACTGAGGAGCAGTAGAAAAAAATAAGAATTTGTCCTGTTGAACTAAGATATTAGAGCTGAAATCTAAAATATGCAGCTAAAACAGCCTGGGGATTATGCACATTTTCTGACTTGAAGGAGTAAGTTTGGATAGCTTCCGGCAGACTGGAAGTGAATAGTGGCCTGCGCTAGCAGTACAATCCCTCCATTAATTAGAAAATTAAGAACTGGACTCTAAGGTGAGTGTGATGTATGTACCGCAAATTGGTTTTTGGGTGAACTAACGTGGGAGCTACGAACACAATTTTCATAGTGATTTAAATTTGTCCTCTTCTCTCAGCAGGAGCAGGTGAGACAGTTTGTGAAATAGTGTACGGAATAATTTGCGAATAGAGCATATACTTTGAATTTGTTGGTTGGAATGCAGTACAAAATATTGTACTGTAGATAGTATCCGAAGTATGTGTAGGTATCTGATTAACCTTATCACTCGGTCCCATCAATCATGGAAGAAGGTTTCACTGGGACATGTTTGATGTGTCTATGTAGTGTGTTCCTCGGATTTGGCAAAAATTCACCGTACATGATATTCAATCAGATACATGTATACTTATGAGTAAACATATTCATGTTTTCCCCCAAAATTAATTTCTCAGCCATTGTTTGCGCATACACCACAACCCATATAGATAATCCATGTATAACCTTTACATCTTACTTTAACCAAACACTTAAATGACTATTCTGGTTTCCAAACACACACCGTTTACCTACCGCAAAACCCATTTGTTAATATACGACAAGAACCTAAAAGACCAGTAAGTGGTTTTATCGCGTGACCTACTAAAGCTCTCATTTTTGACAGTTACCAGGTAGATATATTTAGCTTGATAGCAGCAGATTTGTGTACTTTCGAAAATACTGCAACCTAGCTAGGTAAGCAAAATGAACAACAACAGTGACAAGTTATTGTTCAGCTTGTTTTCTTACCATACGATCCGGTACGTCAACATTTTCTCTAATAATACCGGATCTCAATACTAGTTAGAATACTGGGTTATTCACATATTTACAGCTAGAGTACCCACTCGTCCAGTGTAATGTCTAACTAACGGAATTCACATTAACCTCCGTCATAAGATCGAATATTCCATTCAAAGTTTGGCTGTGAGTTACGGTGCTCTCCAGCATAAAAAGCGTTTAGTGTTTTTGTCGCCTGTTTTGCATTAAACAAGAACTTGAAAAGTTCACCTTTCACAAAAGTGTTCATTTTTAGTGTGGTACTCTAGACGGGATACCCACGAGTTTTGCCTGTTGACCATGTGACGGTCGAATTATGACTGATTTCTTAATCCTTCTTAGATTAGATAGCCAGCTCTCTAAGTCAAAACGGATTAATTCAACCAGGTGAATGATGGTATTTTGATCCCGACTGCTTTCAAAATCTTTGTTGCATCGACGAGTCTCAATATGATCTGCTTTGTTTTGATTAAGCAACCAAAACGTATACCATGTGGTTCACATCCTTCAGCGTGAACCGTTCAACTGACCTTACTTTGGGTTGACCGGCATTTCTGTTCTGGAGGAACGTATGACTCGTTCCGGTAATGAGTAGTAAAATTTGAAGGCTGTGCATCAATTCCATAGAGTGACTGATTGGTCATGCCTTCAAAGCGCACTTATTCATCCAAATGACTAATCAAAAGCCGTAGAACCATCGTTGTATAGGACGGGTGGGTTTATTATAGAATCTTGCACGAAAGTTGTTTGCCAACTTTCCTTACGGCTGGCCTTCTAGATTACTCCAGTCTGCATATTGTAAAAATCTGCGTGACCTAAGCAAGTACAATCATGATCGCTGATCAGTTGTTAAAGCCAACCGGCAGCCAAATCTTCGGATTTAGTGAAAAATCTATTGATAAACAGATTGAGAATAACACAGCGTTACGAGCAAGTTGTAATACTTTACGTTTCAGCCACCTCGGGTGGCTTTCCTCAGGAGGGTTTTGAAAAATCTAGTTGCAAACACTAATCAGGAGAACTGGCACAATCCCACTGCGGATTGTGGGTCAAGCATTAAGAGATTAGTGCAAGCGCCACGATAGTGGGACTTCGTGATGAACTTAAGATGAGTGGTTGCATTGGTATGTTGCTCAAACAGTTTTTCATTCCCTCCCTGAAATTGTTTTGAATCATTTTTGTTTCATGTGTATAGTAATTTCACGGCAAAAGCCAGCCCCTTGTTTGCTACTGCGACTCAGACTAGAAAACACGAAATTGCTGTCGATTCCAAAAGAACATGGAGGTCACTGGATGTGCGACCTTGAAGTGAAATAAGAGTCCGTTTCACGAACCTAGAAACAAACCGGTCGGTCCAAGTATTGGGGTAATACTAACTTATCTATCTCTTTAGGATCGCTGAAGTCTGGCAAGCAAGCGTGAACCACTCAGTAATCAAATGCTGAAATAACTTGAAACATTGTTTAGTGTTTACTCATTCCAACTACCCAAAAAGAAAGTGTTATGTTAACCTACAGTTTGCCGCCTAAATTCGAAAAGTAAAGTGCGCGATTACCATACGTCAGGTTGATGGGACAAAACAGCGGATAGACACGCAAACAGTCGCAAGAAGTAGCACGTAATCAAAGCCACAGGGCGCTGGGTAAGCTGGTTAAATTAACTTAACATTTAGTTAAGTTTAAATTTGTCTGGCCTTCAAAAACTCCGCTCAGTTTTTCGTTTTTGTTCGACAGAACAACACACCTACATTCCGAACGTTGCAATTAATTGTCCTGGCGTGATAGCGATTTTCCCCATGGACAGAATCTTGAACGGACTGGTGTTGAAAAAAGAAACTTCTCCCAAACCAACCTGCATCATACACTATTGGGCAGACAAATCCTACAGCTAACCACTGACGTTTAAAGTGAGCTAATGTGACCATTTTATTAACAATCTAGACTGGCAGGTTGAATTCATTCCAAGTGCACGTACTTCTATCTGCAGCTCTGAAAACGGGATAAACAAAGAAGTGTGTGCATGCACAAACCCATCAATAAGAAGCAAGTTCATATAGGCTAGTCATGAGGAGCAGCACTGAGGGTTGTAAATATTTATGATCCTTATGCTGTCAATGACATCTCTGTAGAAGATTTCAACCCCCATCTAATGCGCTAATTGTAATCCGTCGAAGGCTTCAACAAACTACTATTGGTGTTCGAATAGCGTGTGTATCTCTCCCTCAGTTTCATCGGTCCTTGAACATCAAATGGACGAGCTCCACGGTATTATGTGCTGAGCAGCACGGCGTCGTCAGACGCATTCAATACGTTCATGTCAATTGTTTAAAATTCCCAAGGAACCTAAGACGTCAACACCACACAGTCAAATCCATTCGAGCTATAACACTAGTTGCATTCGGATTAAACTAAGGCAGGATGAAACCTGCAACCGTGTGGGCCACCTCAACAAAAATCGAATAAACCGAACAGTGACTGCATATGGTCGTAACCCATGCACTGAGATGGATTCCCTTAGTACTCTCTGATAATAAAGAACTAGACTTAAATTCACAGTCGTAGAGGTTGTCAGTGATGTACATATTTACGAGTTGCAGAATGATACTTCTGTGCACTCTTTATTTCCGCAAATAATAATCCGCAAATAATATCCGAAAATGATTGTCTTTGCTTGGAGTATACGACAACGGAGATAAAACAACCAAGTACTTTGCTAGGGAGGCATTTTGGGTAAACCACCCTAATGGTTGTTGTGGTTACTCTTAAATTTGCTGCAGTGTGGCTAAAGCAGTCTGTTTCTTGAGACCCGGGTACAATGGAACTCAATTATTTGCCGGTGGATATGATGTGTCTTGGTGTTGATTGGTTCACAAGACTCTTTTTATCCTTCCCTTTGGCTGCAACACTTGAAAGTCGTTTACAATTATCTCGCTGACACTTTCAAATAGTCCTTTGTACTTCTTCGGAGTGTAATATTAATAGTGTGACTCAATTCCTTTGAAAGTTGAATAAATTTGTACGTTATACTTTCTGGTGTGTTTCTGCTTGTTCGATGATATTTCCACAGGTTTGACATACATGATGTCCGGAGTTCCAAAACAAGTTTGCGTAAAAAAATGCAGTACTGGTGCATCTGAAGCAATAACAGAACTCATATATATTTTTTTGTTACAAAATCATCCAGCCCAAATGTCTGTGTGAATGAATAAACTGTGTGTGGCACACAGCATACAACTTACAAGTGATTTCAGACAAAATGGGGTATTTTATTTCAACTTCTCATGTTTTTTCCAAATCATCAGCATTTGTCAAACATCATTCGAATTGCAAATAACGAGCAGACCTATTCAATGCTTATTTTCACCCAAACCAAGCCATGAACGAGTCACAAAACACAACTAACAGGGTCGTAATCTTTTCCTCTCGATACAGGTACGCGGACCAAGCAAACAAAAATGGTGTTACACTTAGCTCCGACAGACTGTTTCTGACTACGGTTAGGTCGAAATGCTTCTAAACCGGGTCCTAACTGACGAATACTGCCTACTGATAAGTCCTAGCTAGGTCCAATGTTTGTTCCCAGAATCGGCCGGTATAATCAGACTAACAAAATGTGCGTGATGTTTCACTGATAATACTCTCGTCTGAACCGTTTAGTATGTAACTAACTATGCTTGTAATAAAAAAACGCATAAATGTGACCCATAGAAATGATGATAAACCGACCAATAAACTGGTGCTTCACTTTGTGTTGATTTAATTTTTTAACATACCCCACTATTTCTGTGGCATTGCAAAGTGTTACCTCGAATTCATGTTACTCAGAAGACAAAAACCGAAAGCACTTACGCCCAGTTTCCTCAGCTCCCTCATTGTTTAAAACCAGGTGCTTAAACATATTTAGAATCACGGACAAAAGCATGCCTTCTCCGAATGAAGCAGGGTACCTGGGTGGATTTAAGTTCAGCAGACTGCAACGTTTTAAAAAATGTTCGTTTTTTCTAGTGAAAAAGTTTTGGAGGATGTAATGAAGCACTTGCATGAACTGAAAATAGAAACATTTAAGAATTCTTATTCGCAAAAGTAACAGTAACCTACCGCAAACTGTTAAAAATATTCAAGTGTAATACTTTCGACTAGTTGCGTCTGTAATTTGACAAACGCAGCAGCACGCACAGTGAATTTTGAATTGTTTGTTAGCTGAGATGAAATAAGTTTTAATCAAGCCGTGTTAATTACCTAACTATACTGGTTTTGGTAACGTGTCAGTTACACGCACTGCTTACTTGTAATAGCCCATCGTTCACTTTAATAAATAGGCAACGTAGACAGTTTTATTAAAATTCATCAAGAAGATTCGTTGCTCGTCGCACTGGTCTGATACATACTAAGGCAACAAACGTAATTGCTTCATCAGCTACGATAAACTAAGATAGTATAAGAAAAAACGCGTAGCAAACAAGCTTGTTTTCAGTGCTTCATCATCAGGATAAATACAACACATTTATATGGATTCGCTGGGGGTAGTATGTCACTACGGTGAAGGATGATGATCATGAATGTTCAGTTAGTCAAACTCGTGAAATCTAGTTATGTAGCACCCGTGACTTGGGTTGTAAACGTTTTCGAACAATCGGTACTCCTATGTAACAGACCGATCCGGACTATCGATACACGGCCACGGAAGGTTGTGTTTTGACTAGACGTTTTTGTGAGCATAGAGAGGGCGAACGTAAGCCGATTGCGATGGCTTTTTCAATGGCTAGTAGACGATCTTTCACCCAGTTTGATTGCGCCCCACTGACTCAATAGATAAGCTTAAACGAATCGACCGGGTTGATCAGATGATTCAATTTCACCTAGTGAGTAGTGACCGCTGATGAGCAAACATTTATCGACCCTCGAGCTAGCCACGTTTGAGAGTGATGTAGCACATCCACATGTAGCGGTTCGGAGTGTGCTTGCATTCATAATGATTCAGGTTTTTTCAGTTAATCTTAGCGTTAGGCCTTACCATATTATCCGTCAGTTGCAGTAACTGTCTTCCTGAGCTAGCAAACCATCTGTTCAGGTACCTGGCCATTTCTATGCGTATGTGTAGTAAGAACCTCGGTAACCAAAAATTTCTTTTCTCAGGTTATCCAGGCCTGTGATTGCTGTCGTACACAAATAGCTGGCTAATACTCGCAAAACAACCTTAAATTACACACAGCATATCCAACCATGCATTGAACTAATACATACTCAACTAGATTCGACCGAGAAACCTCCAGCATGAAAGATTCAGTATATTAAACGACTGACCATTTTCACATGAATACCCGAAACCTTTCCTCAAAATGCTTTACTGCACCATCCATATCAATGAATGCTGTCCACTACAACTGGGAACACACGCGCCTTGCCAAGCAAATATAAGCCAGAAGTCATAGAGGTAACGTGCGATATAAAAACCAACCTTAGACGGACGTCCATCATCGGCCAGTGGGAGATCGATACAACTGGTATGGATGCAGGTAATAATTTCTCCATAATGACACACACGCCCAACTGTAATTGCAACTCTTAATTGATTTCACACACAAGAAATATATGGAATAGATTGATTTTGATTTGGCGACTACGCCACTCGGCCCAAACTTCAGTTTCAATCGACCTTTGATTGACAGCCAACAAATCAGTGCCAATGTGAACCTAGCTAAAAAGTATACTCCAATTGATTGCAAATTTATGATTACTTTGAGGAATGGGACAGGTAAATCATCTCAGTGATTTATGTTGCTTGAAAAGAGGTAGACCAGATCCTACACAATCGCACCATAGTTTATAAGTACTATGTTTCACATTTCGTTGTTCAACATATCGACAATTAATTCTCACCTCCATTGAAAAAAAGGATGTGATATGTCACTGTTTGTGCGCCGTGGATTAAATAATTTTAATACCGTTTCTCAAACTGTTTATACAAAGGATGTGCGGACCTTTTGTTTCGAGCAGGTAAATTGTTCGAATATCTTTCCACGATCAGAGTTGGGATGAACAAAACATACGTGCTCCCTATTTCACTAGACACCAAACTTGTAGACAAGCCGATTGACATCTCTGCCAAACTGTTAGTAGCTGGATTTCGTAATTGTACACTTGTGTACTATTCTGTACTTTTAGTGGTGCCTATCTGTTGTCCTTACGGATATTCTGATAAATGATGGGAAATCCTAAACTTGTTTTGTGAGGTTTTCCTCTGGAGTAAGCGTCGATTTCTATACGAAGGGCATTTAGCAGATCCCGCATCAGAATTTTCCACGTTTGCGAACAAAGGGATTTCTGTCGATTACCATCTGCTACATTCAGGTTAGTCCCAGTTTACAGTAAATTCACCTAATACAAACTTGTTCGATTCGCTTTATTGAACTACACTAAAGCAAAGAGTTTCCGGTAGCCACTAATGTCTTTTGTACGAAACCGTTAAAGTACACTGAGAAGATTACTGCACCCTCGTCCTAGCGGGAACACTATGAATAAATCTGTTTTGAAAAGTTTCCTCTAATTCGTTCAAACTGTGTACTTGTAGAATTTGAATTTTCATATTTCGTCTGAAAATAAACAGTAAACTGGCTTGATCTGGCCTATCTTTCTGGAAATAAATTCTTATGTCTCTTCGAGCTAACGATATAACGAATGAGCAAGATGCACTCATGAACACCGTACTGACAAACGGAGTGAATTATCGAGTGATTGACGATCGCTTAAGTATGTCAGCTATGCCCATCACATAGGCTTGTCGACTTATAGAACAAAGTACATTTAGCCCAATGGAACGTGATATGTTCGAACAGTATTTCTACAGATTTTCACGAAACAAGACTTATATGATATGTTGAAAATAACAGTCAGAAATTACTCGTATATTCAGCTTATCGACAGCCACAAATATATTTCCGCTCACAACATTGGCGGGTCTGTGATTGTCAGAACAAAACTTCGCCTCAGAATGATAACTTAGAATCAGTAATTTGAAACCCTGAACGTTAGCAGACAGCCACCGTTTGATTCAGCTCACATAGTGGCGTTCAACTCCCCCTCCCCCCCAGTTCAGTTTCCTTCTGCGTGTTTTCTGAGTGGACCTGAATCACAACCTGAAGCTGACCTTCCATCCAGTTTTCTGTGTAGTTTCACTACTTCCTCCCACTAGTGCTGTAAGTTCATCAACAAGACAAAATGATAAGCGTTTGTTTTCGAAGACCCAGCAACAAGTGAAAAATTTTACAGTTTAAAACATTACGCAGTTGCTTATGGGCGATTGGACTACATGCTATTGAAGGCAATTCAGATTACTCAAAAGGTGAGCAACATAATCTGGTCCACAGTCACCGAAGATCTGAAGAACCAAATAACTACTTTTGCATGTACACATTGGAAATGAGTAATCAAGTCTTAACAGCGTTGGCTCTCTTAAGACAGCGCTGTTGGATTGATCTCAGAGGCTTACAGACGTTTTTTAACGACTCAACTAATTTAACTCATTGATTACTTACTGGTGAGTAGTAGGTGAATTTGACTTTACATAAATTGGACATCACTCACATTGATCGCAGCTACAGCAGTCTCAAAGACACTCCAGACAACCCCCTTTGGGAAGAAGCACTAGACTCAAGTTCCGCTCTTGTCAGACCACGTCGGTCGTGTATATCTTTGCCACCGCCGGAACTAGAATTCCAGCCACAGTTTCACGGGGCAAACCTGAGGAGTATTTTGAGTACTGTTTTAAAGAGGCTGACTGAGATGCATATGGGAATGTGACAGCCGCGACCAGTTGGCAGTGATGTTCGGTTTATTGATTAATGGTTTGTAGATGAGTTTAATCCATCAGTTTTCTCAATTCATTTCTTAACCAGTGTGATTATCTCGTCGTATACCAAATGTAGAGCAAGTAACTGAATAAGCCAGCCTAATTTGAGCATAAAAAAGCAACTCGCCTCCCAGGTAGAAGCCTAAATGAGCAATCAATAAATAACCTCTCAATGGTAAGAAACGGAGATTTCTGACGAAGCACGTTCTGTAATGGGCTACTGAAGAGATCAGCGACCCGACTCAGTGAACCAACTCCACAAGAGATTGATAGAAAATAACCTTATCTTCCGCTGTCACCGTTTGGCATGTTACTGGCATCATCTGCCCTAATCGTTGGGATGAATTTCTCTGGATAGCTCTTTTCTCAAAGTATGTCTCATAAACATTCAAAATCAAATCACTCGTGTCAATTTTACTCACTCTGCCATTTAGACAACGAACCAGATTTCGTTCTCATCTGAGCGAAAACAACTGCTTGAACTCTTGTATTGTCCGCTCAGAGTTGACTGGTGGTATACAGCCTGCTGTAACTAGCCGTTTGATCGCCTGGACAAATTTACTACAAAACTCTGGAAACACTATTCATTGGACCCCTGAACTCAGTTAAATGGGAGCGTCAACGTAGCTGGCTAACAAGAAACGGTGATGTCAAAAATATAGTCCACGTAGCGATGGTAAAAGTGCATGTCATTTCGAGTAGAAGGGTTTTTCAGTTTTCTCGGAAAAATCAACAGGTATTGGACTCCATGAAAATATCCGTATTTACACAGTCTGTTTATTGGTGTAACTATCACCGTATTTCGAAATTTTCTAGACTTACAGTAAAAAGTAACCTATTCATGATGTCGTTTAGCTGTAGATGCTACTATTCACATCTCTAAATATATAGGCGATCGCACAGAGTAATTTTATTAGGGAAATGGTTCACATGGTTATAGAACCTGGAACAACCACTTCAGAAGAATAAACTAGTGTGAGCTGCTTATGTCAAGGTTTCCTATTCTTGTACGTTTTTGTTCACAGATAGTTGTCAGTCCGAATAAGCAAAGAAACACTAAGTTTGTGGGTTTGGAATGATCAAATGATGTTTGACTGATTGGCCTCCAACTTTTAAAAAAGCCTAATGCTGTTAACTGAACTATCCTCAACTACAGGTTTCATACGCTTTCTGCCCTTCACGTGACCCTGGCCTTACTGAATCTGCCGTTGTTTTCCAGTTCCTGTTCTCCTGTTCGTTTTGAAGTACCAGCGACTAATTTCTACTCAGACAAATCCCCGCCACTAACGCTCATTCAAAACATAGTATGCTCGTGCAGTGCTTCAGAGTGTACACAACATCGATATTTCCAGTTAAATTGTCCAAAATCCTTCACATGTGTGTTGTTCTATGGTGGTTTACTAGTGATTGCCATTAAGCTTAAACTCCTCCTCTAAGTAAAAACAAAGTGGCAACAAATATTAACGAATGTGCTTATAACGGTTTTAAGCAAGATTACTGTTCATTTGACTGGTTATATACATTCCGTAGGGGAGAAAAATTTTTAATCGTCCGCCGAGTGTTAGCAGCTAGATGAAGAACAGTGAGATCCCTAATGGTGGCTATTGCTAAACCCATTAGTATCTGATCCTGTAATCTTGACCTCTGCGGTCGAGAGAATTTCTTATGAACAGTGATCATCCCCGGGTCCACAATTCACAGTCCGGAAAATCTAGTGGCCACTTTCTAGTCACCAATTTAGGTTACTAGTTTCACATTGTGTTGTGATTAATTTGGGCTTGAAGCAGATAAGTTTTGTGCGCCACCTTGCTGTTCTTAAAGCATCCGTTTCTGTGGATGAACAGGTGCTTTACACTCTGAAATTGTATTTAACAGTTCGCATAGTACTAAGCATTTACTCGTGCCTGTAGCACAATTATATGCCGGATATATATTCACGAAAAAGTGAACTTCCCAAGTCCGTAATATGTATGGAGATAAATAGGGCCTGGAATGTGCACGGTATCAACTCTTCTTAAACAAACCACTGTTGTTTACTTGTACCAAATTAGACTTTAATTTGTTTTCCGAATTGACTTGGGTAGACCTCGGCCGAATTGCGGAAGTCGCGATCAACTGCAAGTGTTTTACAGTGTTAACTAACTAAGCTTAACGCTTGAGTAAGCAAAATAATTATATTACCGCCCAATTTGTGGAAACCATTATTATTTACGTGTTAATTTGCAAAAACCGTAACTGAAGAAATACTTCAGAGATAAGCTGTCGGTGTTAATATTACACATAAGTAAACGTTTTATCTGACAGACGAACAAAAAATATTCAACAGTTAATCAAATATATATGACAAACTCACAATTTGTCACTCTGACCACTGCGGTAACACTGGAAGGAAAAAATGCCACCGAGGCCCCTCCATGATTTTCAATAAAATTAATTCATATGATTTTTCTATCTCATTTCCCTAAACTCTTTGGCTGTTTTTATTTTGATATCCAACCATCTTTCACAAACAGTCTTCAGATCACAATCTCCCTAAGCTCACTCCTACGCTGTCCCTTAGGCCTCCCGAGGTCTGGTGACGACATTGCTGAAGGTCCCAGTTATTCCTTCATTTCCGGTAGGAAGTGTAATGGACAGGTTCGTAACATGTTCGCCCTCCTTGTTGGCTGACTGAATTGGCAGACGGGACCGCCAGTAGTCTTGTTTTATAGATCTCTAAAGGGACTAGACAGGTTAGGGTGAGGAAACTTGCAGTGATCCGTCGGACATACCTTATTCTTTGTATGCAGAAACAAATACTCATCCACATCTACCTCTGGCAATTACCTTTTCAGATATGTGGACCAATATCATCAATGATGACAACGACGTCATCAAAACACATTGCCCTGTTCACTGTCTAAAAATAGCTTGTGTCATTTTCTCTGCGGTAAGTAACAAGAGGGGAACGACCTGTGCGGGCACACGACATTTTGCGTTCTGTTGCTCCTTCTCGGAATTAAAATACTTTCCTATATATGTTTAACAAGTTTGCTGTTATCTAAATTTTTTGATCAAGGTGGGTTAAAACTACAATGAAAATCTTCTTCCGGAGCTGTGTACTGTGATCCCTTCAAATAATTTAAGGCCTTCTTCGTGTGAGAGTTCAGATTATGGCAGATAACCGCTTTGGATAAGATCAGTGCAGCCCTTGCTTTAAACTAATAAAATGAGGTGCGGAAATGTGGACTTTCAAAACGGCATAGGAATGGGCTGCGCTGTTCAACTTGCTATTGCACTACGTGATTACCAGTTGAATGAAATAGGACAAAAGATGCCGTTTGAAATGAAGGGCCTCGAATGAGGGTGGTGCAAAGTTATGTATCCACTGTTGGAAACCAAAATCGAAATGAAACTTTGTTGAGATGGAATCACAGTCCACTGTAACAGGTGAAAATTATGCAACATGTTAGAACATTACTGACAAAGCCAGGATACTGAGAGGCATGAAAGTTTTTTAAAACGGCGGTAACGCTTATGGAAGTTGGGTACAAAATAATTTGTCCATAACTCATTTCTGTTGCTAAGGGAAGCAGTAATTACAACGTTCAACTCACCCAGAAATCAAAGAAACATGAAAGAGATTATCCATAATAAAACGTTTGCAGAAAGGACAGTTCAGATGATGTTTTCCCACGATATTCCGATAACCGTGTCAAAAACTACTGCCACTAAACTGGTGGAATTGGTTGACAATGCTTTATGGTGCGTACTAAATTCACCTAATTTGGTTGACTATTCATTTCAGTTAAAGGTGTCGGTAAATTGCAGATACTGTGTGAAGTATTGGAACGTCCCTTGTAGTCAATTACTCCGGTTAGTTCGACTACTCCAATATTGCTATTTCTATCATTTTTGGGGGGAACAAACTAAAGTTGTTAGTTCCTCTAACTAACAATGGATTCGCCGAAAATGTGACACATGTAGACGTACTCAATCGATAATAAACAAGATGGGATACGAATAGAATGTGAAGCTCAACCTCTTAAGACTCAACTTAACTTGTATTCAGATAGAGAACGTTCCCCAATTTTTGGTCTACAACTTTAACTCACCGACCAACTTTGGCAGGTGAAAAATTAATCAATTCAGTGCCCATAAAAATTCCCATAAAAATGACCAACTAATTCCAGGTGAATCCGATGTTTTGTAAGATATACTATTATGTTCCCAGAAACAGTTTCACTATTATGTCGAAATTTCGATTAAAACGCTCTTAAGACAAGTCACCTGAGGCTGTTGAGTATTACAATTTGCTTTTAACTTTGTGTTATAGTCAATGCATTTAACAATTCCTTGTTGGACACGACGCTCAAACTGTTTGATTATATTCGTACTAAATTTGCTGCCGATACCTTATAACTTATTATTGACTGGTATACGTCCTGTGGCCAATCGAAGCCTCCATGTCATCAGTTATATTTTGGTACACAGAAAGACTGGTATGTCTCCGGACTAACCATGGAAAATTCTGTGTAGTTAACAATCGGGTGAATGGAGCGATGCATACATAACAAATATAATTTTAACGGGGAAGAAGATGAGACTCCTCGGTGATTTTTCAAAAGCAAGAAATCAACTGCACAAAGTTTCCTGGTGGGTTTGACGAAAGGGGTGTGTCTCACGGTCATATCATTCTACTGGTCATATCAACATTGATTTCCGTGGAAGGTCAAGATAAAAATCAATATCTGTTATGTTTGATGTTAGGCCAGTGGTAATGAACTTGTTTGGCATATCAATTTTCAAACGATTCCGGATAATGCTGACTAGCAGTCGGGAATTTCATTAAGTGCAAGGTGAAAATCACTCATAACCAAGCAAAGACCTCGTGTTTAGATATATACTCCAGCCAGTCTGTTTTGAAAAGAAGCATTAGAGCCTAGTTTCGCTTTTGTTAAAACTCGTAAGTGATGAATATCCATGCTATGGTCGGGACTAGAGCTCCTGATATGTTTCCACTTGGCAACCGTTTTCATCACGATGCCAGTTATTTCGCTTTGAGCACAGCGGAACCAGCATAGCTAAACGCTCAACCAATAAAACCACGACAGTACACTGTATATGAACACACTGCTGTACGCAAGGTCGTAACACGGCAAACTCACACTAACGTTACACATAACACATGGACCTGAAAAGCAAGTTAGCGTGGAAACATTTCATTTCACCGAAAAACTACACAGTAAATCAACCCATCCTCCTCCTAGTGGAGTCGAATCATGACTACTAAAGCTGAGCTTGTAATATAATTGTTATGATGAGAGTACGAGTTTGCTCAATTGCTTCATTGATATCACGTGTTAGCTACTGAACTTTCAAACGCCAACGAAACGGTCTAATATGGAATTGTTGAACGTTACACAATTAAGTTGCACTTTTAGCGTTATGGTGTGAAAAAGTGGATCAATACAATGGATGAACCTTCAAGGTATGTAAGTAGTAAAATATATTCTGAGGATCACCGCAACTATCGGCTATTCACCAGCTACGCTGTCTGTACAGAGTTTCCATACGCCTATAACTTGCGTATATGTGCTCTTTGTTTGTCGAATTTTTGACCATGGATTAGCAAAACGGATTACATCAGTAATGAATTACCATGCGTATACCCGAACGAGCAATGCCAGACTGGAAAATATGTAACATAAGCATGTACACGTGCTCATTTTGTTTCATACTGCATGCAATCTTGCTGTCAATACGTGGAAATGGTTCATCATTGTAGATATCACTTCGATCAAAACTGCTGTCCTCTGTACATTAATGGAATCATTTCCACTATCAACGCAACTTAATAAGCGACGTTTGTCCATAGGTAACCTGTGCATTTTGTGATGTGGACAACCAGAAACCAGAATAACTGTTTTCTGCATCCGAATTTATCCATGCTATGACGGGCCTCATCGTCGCATGGGATTTACTCCATGTTTACTGCAAAGGAGTATATAGTGACAACTTTAAAAATTTTCCGTTGTTTTTTTCAATCTTATTCGAGTGTACGTAAATATATGGGAAATTCCGTTATTTGCATATTTTTCGGAAATAAAATCAGTATCTATGATTTAATGTGACGTTAATATCGAAAATGATGCTTGTATCACCCCAACATTTGTGACAGATTCGACATTATACACGCGCTTATAGGCTGCAGTTACTGACTGCTCAACAATAGTAAGTCAAACGCAACCAGCTTACTCTGTCCAGAGTGTAAAATTTCAGTGAACGATATGTATGAATTAACTGAACACGAAGATTTGGTCACGTGTTCAGCGTGAACACATTCACCTACTTTCTGAAAACAGCTAAGTTAAAATCACTCATTTATGTAATCTCATATAAAACGCGGTTTAGAGTTTATCGTGGTCTGTTTCCGTGACTTTTGAATCGTCACGTCAATTCACACCTTGTAACAATTGAAGTGATTTACAATAACCCGTATCCTGCGCTTTGTAACAATCATGAAATGTACATACTTGTTACATCACTGTTCGAAAAGCTATCTACCACGTGGAAGCATTTGCGGTCACGTGGTAAAACGAGTTGTTTACCTAGATACGCTCAAGCTTTATAAGGCAATCTGTGTCCGACTGTGAGGGAAATGGTTTGGAATGTAAAATTTTGGACTGCACTACTTGTTCATGTGTATTCCTCGTCCAAATGGCGATTCTAATGGATTTTAAACGGTAGCGACGAGAGACGTCTAGAAGGATTCGCAAACCACAATCCATCATAGTTAATTTCTCACAACCTGTTTTCCGGAGAATAGCACCTCAGACCTCACAACCACGGCACCAACGTTTAATTAAACCACCCTTTCTCAACTTATAACGGTAGACCTGATTACTTGGGAGTGTCCAGTTGTTATGATCTCCAGACACTTTGGTCGGGTAGCCTTCATCTGCTAACGAACTTATATATCTGTAGAAAACATCGGAATAGGACGGCTTTAGTAAAAATTGTGAGAAATATTCACTAACCCGCTCCAATTGTACTTCACAGCACAGTGATCGATGAGGATCCAGTCAGCTTTCGCATAGTGTTCAAAGGCATGGAGGAAAAGAGGGGAAAGTGTGAACATGCATCAATGACATACAGTTCATGCAATAAGTTTCCTCTTGCGATTCCGAGAGTGCAACAGTTTGTTGAGATTTCTAAACCGTAAAACGGCTATCCTTCTTGAAGAGGTTGAATAAAACAATTAAATCACCGAGGATGTTAGATGCACCCTTCAGACTGACTCATTGGTAAGAAATTTACATGAGTCAACTTCATAAATCAAATAAACGAAGCTGCGGCTATTTAGCCAATGAACTAGGAAAGGTCAAGAGGCCCAATGCTAGGTGAGATTCACGAACAACTGCCTCTGAAAGTATACATTCATCCTGAGTCCATTCATTGCGACAGCCACAGAAAACCATGAGAATCTTGAATCGGCGTAAGACAGTTGGATGCCGAATGCACATGGTGCCTAAATAACGTAACCAACGTATCTGACGTATCTGACGACCGTGCACACTGGCTGTTAGCATGTTATAACGACAGTTTCGTTCTCCGGTAAAACGGATCTTTTCATTAATTAGGACAGTCGATCCTCGTGTACTCAGTCGGAAGAAAAAGCTAAATATTTCCGACCTAAGGAGGTAGGCTTTTCGGTGATATTATATACTGATCCAGCCGATTTCAAGGTGCGTGCGAGAAAACGTTAGTGAGCTGAATCAAGGGTTGCTTGACCCCTGAAGAACTAAACAATTGTCTAATTCCGTGCCACCTGAGAACAACGATATCATTAGGGCACGGAAACAGCCAGTACTCAAAGTCGTCGGGACGTGTTATCGACCTACCTTGCGCGTTCAGCATTCTGTCCCCTAATCCTGATTCAAGGTTCTCGCCGTTGACTGTGGTGATTGCATTCGTCGGAATCAAGCAAAACTTGTGTGTTCAGAAAGGATGGTTTATCAGCCTGCCCTCTTTAGCTGTATCTAGTCCAAATATATATGTTGTAGTGCATGTGCTCATAAATAAATACGGCCTGCTATTTGTTTATAGATAAAGTAATGCATGTACTATAATTGTATTAAAAACCGAGTATTGGTAAACGAGACCAATCTGTTTAGAGTGAAATTCTTTTGATGAATGATATTGTCTTACACCTCCAACACAGATAAAACTGAAGACATGACATGGTCTAAGATGTTTACAAATGGGTTACAATGTTCCCCTTTCTTACCCGATCGAGCAGTCCTAACTTAGGTTAACTTACAAATGACTGGGTCAGCCATCTTTGTCATCTAGATATAGTCTAACAGTTTGCATCAAACATTTAGCCTGTTGCTGATCACTTTCGATTTCGTAGCTTGCTGAATTTGTTATCGTCGGAGAGTATCTGCTGAATAGTTTAGACTTCGTTCACATTATTTGCAATTATTACGTAATTGCGGACTAGTCTGCCTTATACTGAACAAAACCCATATTTTCTTACAGTTTTTACAACAAGCAGACTTCCAGTTAGCTACTTTCACACAGAGACACTGAACTTCAGCTTTTTTGTGGTTAGAGCTCAACAGTGATGAATATTGTTACCTAGAGAGGGATTCAAATCCCGGCACATAGTTCGCATGGGGCTTCTCGCCTAAGTGGTCGGTATAAAAAACCTTATAAATATGAATAATATAGTCAACTGTGGATGATACTATACTTGTCTTATACACCTTTCTACTGGTTATCAGTAATCAGCTTGCTACTCTTCAAGCTTGAAGAATTCTGTGATGTAAATTGAATAAGTTAACCCAACAGCACCATCCTTACTAAATTTCACTAGTACATCTATTGTGCCTCTTCATGATGCTGTTGATCCAATCAAAAATTATACACAAATAAATGTGACCGAAAGATTAGCTTTAACATTTCAAGACAAGTTTACTACGGTATGATCGGCGTCTTAAATGAAGGTGAGCCGGAGTTGGAATCCTTGTCGTGTCGGGCCTATGCGCCACTGATGAGCACCAACAAGGGGTACAATAAAGCTTATTTCTTCTTATCAAAATTATCTGGCTGGAAGCTTTATCTGGATGTACGTTTTGTGGCGCCATGTGAATAAATCTCAGTTTATAACTTATTAAGGATAACTAACCCGACGATGTTCTCTGGTTTTTTTTACAAACTTCCCTTCCAACTCTGGGTCCCTCATTGAACTCAACAAGATGTGTCCTCGCTTATCGTATTTTTGTGGTTGTCAGATACGATGGAGACACAGAGTGAAATTGGATGGTGGTTACACATATGTGATTTTAACCGTTTTACAGTGGAGCCATACAAAATGTACAAAGCTTCTCTTTTATCACGTGTTGTCAACCAAGTCAGTAACCTTGAGTGATGTTTCAAATAAATGGCCACACGAGAAACTTCGTAAGTTTAGGAAATTAAATGAACGTCTAGTGGAAAAAAATCTGCATACTAGCTAGTAATCAACACGATGGCTTTACGAGAAAATATAACTATTATCTTGAATCTATGTGTTATATGCCGTTTCTACACAGCGTCAAACAATCGACCGTCGCCAGCAGTCCTCAGGATATAACTTCATCAAGCTGTACTTATCTGTAGCTGCAACTAGTTCAACTGTGAAATTTTCATTGTGTGGGCCTGAACGCGTTTGTCCGCTTCGTACCAACCAGAAGAGAGCCGGCAACTCATACTTCCCTATCAGAATAATTTTCTTACTTAACTACGAACTGCATTTCTGTGTATGCACAACAAATTACTGCGACGCCTACGGCTTTCAGTTACAGTAGGACTGTCCTCGAGGCAAATCAGGCGGAAGCAAAAACAAACCTCTCTGCTGGCATGGCGACCAACAAGCTAGAAATTTAACTCACTAAGCATTAATCAGTCTAAAACATGAGCAGTCTATAAAAATTGTTCATTAGTCCACTGAATCGGGCTTCATAATCAAAGGGAGTTCGTGTCCATTCATACTACCTGTCCGCCGATTCCCTGGCATAAGAGAAAAATTGAATGGAACCTACAAACTGCCCAAAATCTTCACGGAACTCATGTCCATTAAGCTATCAGTTCCGGTACCGGCGAAGTGCATAACTTTGGTCATATTTATTACTCATAACTTCAAAGTGTCTGCAAAAAAAGCGGCGTGTAATTTTAAAACCGAATAACGCTAGAAATATAAAAGTATACGCGGGTTCTACTGACATATCTGTTTCGTGATCGTGGATGGGAATATAGAACAGTCACCAAGTTAGTCATCTCGCAACGGCTACCGTCATTGATACACGGCTCAGAAGCTGGTTAACTGATATCGAAGGCTGAAACGGACACTTTTGGACAATCACAGATTTTCCATTATGTGGATATTGATAAATTTGGTGAATCTGAAGTACTAAAAGCGGACAAACAATTCAGTAACAACAGGGGAGAAGAAACAGTATTAGGACAGAATTTTTAATCAGCGAGAATGTTAAGGTCATTCGAGCGAGCAGTTAATCTTGGTCAACTTACGAAGATTACTGACTTTCGGTCTGATTTGGTTACATTTTCAACGTAAACACATAGTAGTCAACGGATATCTGTGATAAAAGAAGTCGCGCTCATCCTGGTGTACAGTTTAACAGAGCAGATGTACACTTACAGTCATATCTAACAGAAACTGTCCCCATCTGTAAAAACTACACAGAACTTACGAAATTCACTTTCCTAAAGTGACCAACATTTGCCTAACTAATTAGAAATTGATTAAACACTTCCTCGACTGACTTCTAAAACGAACAATATACCGACTTAGTTTTAGTGGCTGACTGATGCCTGATGAACGCCAGTCACCCTAATTGTTTAACGGCGTTGATAACTCTAGTGAAAAAACCGTGGATGTATGAAATCTGCTGCTTCGAACTAATTGACCTGACCCAGTCTTATGGATTTTAATTAGAACGAGACAGAACAACATACTTCCTGGTGAATTGAAAATCTTCGATTTCATTTAATCAGTTTAGACCACAGCTTAGTAATGGAGTTCGTTAAGTGCAAAATGAACATAACCGGCAAATGATCGTATCTTTCAGACTGAATTTTCACCCAAGCTCGAGCTTTGCTCCTGTGACACCACTCCATTAGTGCTTATCATCACTACGAGCAGTAGGCGAAACCACACTACGCTTTTGTTAGACATTCTTTATACTTATGACCTTAATGACTGCAAATTACACCGAACTATCGCTTACGAACGCCCAGCCACTTTGCTCATAATTATTAACCGGTTTCCTGGTTGTCTCCAGAGGGTCTATGGAGCTCTGGATTCAGCCGGGACTCCTGAGTAAATTCGAGATCTTCGATAACACTTAACCCGCTCAGTCCTTTCCGGAGCACTGATGAGCAATCAGAAAACTCGAGGATACTGCTTCCTCCTGAACACAGCTGGATGAAAACTTGATCTAACTGCTAGGGCAGCGACCAAATTTGAGTGACGTCCAAGGTGAGATCAGCGAAATCTTCCACGGCCACAAAAGCAATATCGTCTGCTCCCCAGTCTTGAGGCTGGTACACGGAATTTTAACCACTATCTAGCATGTGTTGTTGAATTTGACCAAAAATTGCGATGACTTTCTGGCTTACTCTC
Source organism: Paragonimus westermani (assembly GCA_008508345.1). Lineage (NCBI taxonomy): Eukaryota > Metazoa > Platyhelminthes > Trematoda > Plagiorchiida > Troglotrematidae > Paragonimus > Paragonimus westermani. Next base: position 11,500 of record QNGE01000785.1, on the reverse strand, counting down.
ATTTGCAGAGAAAAAGCGTAACATTTGAAAAACATGCGCATTTTCTGGTCCGCGTGAACATCAATGAACCCGCCTGATAGGAGCACATCAGTTTCCTGTCTGTTTATCTCATGGTCCTGTGAAGAGGACATACCACTGAAATCTTTTCTAACGGATGACAGGACGCTGCGACGAGTTGGAATTTTACATTTTGTTTATGTAGTTCAATTAGCTCACGGTTTTCACAAGAGAGTATGCAAGCTTCAAATGGACCTTTTTAGTAGTGTTGTCAATTACAACGTCTAGTTTTATCCTAAGCCAACGGATTGACGATTATCAACCTGTCGGTGTAAGTTCCAATCCTCAATTTGTCAACATAAGCATTCAAATAGTCATCTTTAACAGATTATTCACAGCTAACAATATTTTCGTTTATCGAAATAAACCAGGATATGAAGCGACCTGGAAGATAGGGGGTAAATTACACTTAAGAATTACAGTTTTCTTCTGGTTGTCCATACACCACTTTAATTTAACAACTTCGTCGAAAACTTTTACTCTCAATCAATTTGCAACATTTCAGTTTTTCAGACAAAAGTCGAAGGGGCTTTCTGTTCGAATTTAAAGAAGGATAGACGCAAGGCCCTCATTTTGTTCAACCAAATGACTACGGAATTTTAGAGACAAAAATTCTCCACGTGTTTTAACTACACATGATTCAACTATAGAAAGATTACGAGGGTTTATGTGATGAGCTGTGCTTTAGCTTACTACATATTCAGGAAGGTTGTTGATGTAAGGAATGTAGATATTCGGTTGATTTCAATCTGACTAATTAACTCATTGTTATATAGTGGTGCAGCCTGTCACGTTCTCTTTTGCTCACTTTACGTGGTAGTCAAGTTCGCTTGTTGCTCGCATCCGGAGGAATATGTCGGTTAGGACGTTGACCGTCTTAAATACATCGATGCCAGCTGAGTTACACTAGAGCTGCTAGACAGGAAACTGGTATGCTCAAATGGACGTATTTCGCGTAGGAGTACTTTATTAGTTGGGTGAGAATGTAGCAGCATCTTACAAAATTATTCTCACAGTTGCATTATTACTGTACTTCGAGTGTGGAAGAAGATGATGGAAACTGTTTTCAAAAAGCCTGACACTTGGATCGTTCAGCAGTTGACACTGATAGTCAGCGTATTATCTGGTGCGATCGAACACTTACGGTGCTGCTGTTGTGTTTGATACGGCTTTGAAAACGTTTACCGTATGCAGCAGTAATCGAAATTAGACACCGTTCAATTATTCACTGCTCCACCAAGCAAAGAATGCTGCTTACCATCAAGCAAGTCATATATATGAACCACTAAATTTTGGTAGGGTCCACAAAAAGATCTTATATTCAATTGCCTCAGAGATAATATATTTGAGTTCGAAGCTCTGAGCGCATTTCTGCAGCATGCTTCAAATCTAGTTGCCTCTCACACTGGGCTTTGAGATGAGAGATTTCTGGTTAGGTCTCTGGAGACAATCTCTTTTCAAAACATAGCAGAAAAAATGGGTGTGTAAAATTATCATTCCTCCTAACTTTCCAGTCCAGTCATTTTCACCTTCTCTTTCATCTACTCCGAATTTTCATCCGCTCAAGGTAGAATAACTGGTACATATGTGCGATTTCGATGTTTGTTTTCCTGCATGTATTCTATGTCTTTAAAAAGTGCCTTTAAGATCATAACTTTGCTTTTTACTTCAATCCCTTCTTGGACGGTGTTTTGTTGCAAACCTTTTTACTCAAGGCCCCTGAAAACGCTTCCGTAAGACAGTATAATGATCGTTATTAGGTATGCAGGATACTTCACTTTACCTAGCTTCTTTTGTTGATAACTCCATGGCCATGCTAAACCGACTGAATGATGTGGCCTGTCTGTTTGGTTTACACTTTGCAACTTCAGAATATAAAGTGTTGCCACAAAATTGGGCTGGCTTTGATCGTATCTGAACAGTGATCACTAATCGGCTGACAATAACACCGACAGTATGTTCACCAGGATGGTGCGAGCAAGTATTACATACGCCAGCCTTCGTCACCCGTGAGACCACAGTGACGCTCACTCGTTATTTTTGTCGTTTGTATGGCATCCCGGGTTCGTTTGTGAACCCCAGACTTGCAATCTTTGTACTAAAGATGCACGTATACCCACGTTATACGAATACTCTTGATTTCGCTATTTAGCTAGTATAAAATGGACCGACTATATGGGCAACGCTCTTGACGCGTAGTTGAGAATTGTACAGATTCGTGACCGACAACCAATGTAGTAAACATACGAAATCCCTGCTAGCCGTATCACTTACTCTGTATGACGAATAAACGTCTGTTTGCAAACTGTACTGTTCAGTGTGGCTGATGGTGTCTAGAACAAACCGAAAGGCTGGCAGGATATAACTCAACCATGAGCTTAATCATGATCTCGTAGCTGGGCAAAAACGCTAGGTATCATCTGTCAAAATGGAGACTACGTGACCAACCGGACAGTTGTCTGGAAATGGTATCGGACACAGAGGTGTCACAGTCACCAACGAACATGTATCTACCGGTTACTCAAACTCTTCTTTCCACATACATTTCAGCCCATTTTATTATGTACTATAATATATATATATAATATAATACTCTGTTGCCTCATGGTCTACTCTCAGGTTCCGCCGCAGCTCCAGGAGTAGCATCTATTAACATGGCTCGAAATTGAAATAGATTACAGTTAGCACACATTGTTGAACACTGCGAAATTCGTAAAACTGAAATATATCAGCAATTCAAAAACTGCTGGTATATTGGTCAGTTGTTTATAATGCATCCTTTGTCAATTCCATTCACGCTATCGTTGTTGTTTAGTAGATTGTGGTTATTGCCTAATTATCTATCTCCCATGCACAACGAATTCAAACATATTAGGACAAACATCAACCACGAAGAGGGTAATTATTGCAGAAGCGTTATTTTACATCTGACGGAGAAGTAAACTGACTTCCCTTCTGTATCGATCTCCGCCTTAGCACTGTGCAAGCATCCAACTGCAACCTCAGGCTGTTTAGTAGATTTTCCAGTTGTATTCAGTCATGGTAATCGTGTTGCAGTTATTTACCAATACTGGTCTATCCCGCGGTTGACCTTTATGAGTATTGGAGTTGGGGAATCTACCACCGATATAAGTGGATGCACTGAAGCGTTATGTTCTTCTTGTGTTTGTCATAAAGCAAATATAGTGTATGCACACTCCCATTCTACGTGAACTTGCCGTCTAACCAACGGCTGAAATAAGCCATCTTGTAGCATGGCGATTCATACGTACTTCCACCTAGTCAGTGTACTTAACAAACTCAGAGCATAACGATCAAGTCTGACTGGACGGCCCATTTACAGCCTAATCATGGGTTATTTGCTTACTTCGCCATTGGCCTCGCGTTAGACATGACCGAATTATTGTGTGGCCATATTCGTTTGTGAGCAACGTGAACGTCGTAGTCAATATGCAAATGATGTCCAGTGTGCAAAATCACGTTTATATCAAGAGGTATTATCATGTAACTTACATTTTAAACAAGTCACAAAAAATTACAGGAAAACAAGTAGCAACGAATCGTTTCATTTTTCACTCACTTATCAATTAAGAGGTTTTGTGAACTTTGACTCTCGACTGATTTGTGAAGTGGATCGTTCCGAATCCTGGATACATCGTTTCTGAGAGCAAGATGTGATGGACTGCGCCGTCGAATTTTGATCCCCTTAACTGTGGTCAGTGGCTGATACTTATGTGCATTCGACTGACTGCCCTAATTGTGCCCACTGACATAATCCTACAGTTCTCACCTGCCTCACTCGCCTGTTTAGAACCGATTATGTTCGATCAGTTCAGCAAAACACATCAGTGAGTGCATAGGCTTAGTCAATTTTCTGTTTTGTTTTCCAGGTGACAACACAGACTCTGTTACGAGTCGTAACAAGTTCCGAGTGTCCCCGAATCTGACATAAGAGTTCGAATACACTAACAGTTGTATTGTTAAAAAGTGTGGACTCTGTGAATAACTGTTACAACCTGTGTACAACCAGTTACTCCAGAGACCAAACACACGTATATTTCGATCCTACTGCGTTCTACTCCGTGTCTTTACTTTGTGTACATTAATTCTGTCATAGATTCTCTTCGTGTGGTTTGTCACAAATAAGATGGTGAAATAATTAAAACAATTTTGTAAACAAACAATATGGCGTGAAAGTCACACAAACCATACCTTACATAACCCAAGATGTTGCTCGCCAATCTTTACAGCGATATCAAAGATCCACACAGAGCACCCGTACACATAGCATAACCGCTGATGGAACGAACAGTCACGGCCGGTCAACTTCTGTTGGGCGTCGCAGAATCAACATCATAAGTTCACAACTCTCATTTCCATTTCGCCTGAATTTTCCGCGTGTACAATCGTTTCCTAACGCCAATACTTTATCTGACCAACGCCTACAACCGTTTCCCAATCAACTGATCCATTTCTACTTTAGTACATCATGCTTATATTATCCGTTCGGAGTTAGATACCGTGTCCAAAACAATCAGCGTTACTGACAAGCCAGGTAGTGCAAATTCACTCCCTAAATAGAATCACTGTCTTTGAATAGAAAGTAAGGGGTTTCAGCCGGTCCTGATCATGCTACCCTGGAATAAATATTCATTTTCAGCGGCTAGAATTGACTTCAAAGTTGTTTTCTCACGTTCAGTCCTTATATATGAAACAGTTCACAGTATGACCCAGATTGACTAACTTACTCCCTACATTAGCTGATGTACGGCGCGTATCACGGTCACTGTGCTATGAAAAGGTAAACTGGTTTACTCGCCGACCCTTGAGTTTCCAAAAAATTATTTCCATCTTGAATTTCTGTGGTAAAAATATAACTCGTTTTTTTATTGTGCATAATACAGAATTTTATCAGAATTCGACCAATGCTAATCAACATGAAAAGCTCAATGGAATTATGTTAAATCAGAGAAGATAATGAATGATTGAGTGAGCGGTAATCCGCAAAGATCACGTTGCCAGTCGTTACTTCGGGCAAGCAGTAACACAATTAACAACATGTTTTGTTCAGTCCGAGTGCGTGGGTGTCTGGGTATGCACGAACTAGTTACGAGTACCATCTGGGATCATTGAAGTTAAGTACAAGTCGTCTGTCGAATGTTAACTACCTCGAGCAGTTTTTGTTCCAATCGAACGTACCTGTTACAAAATCGTTAGGATTAAACCTCAGAGGATAAACTGCTTCATGAATAAATCAGTGTTGCTGAACACTAAGTAAGTTCATATTCCAATGGTCATTTCACAAGAAATGCTGGGTTACAGTAGCAATACAAGCAAAAACGTTTGATACCGATTAGTTAGTACCAGAAATTTAGGGCAAACTAACGGAATTGGACAAACGAAGTCAATCCTGAACCTACATTATCTCTGGACAGGCTGAGGTAATGGTCATTTTACTATAAATGATGAAACTTCAGTCAAAGTTAGCCAAAATAGTTAAACCGATTCAATTTGTTAAAGCCCCGTAGGAATTCGTTTCAAAACGCAGAGCGAACGTAGAAGGGTCCCAACTTCAAATTGTAGGTGAATGAATAAGAAAGTTCGACACGTCTTTTTCAACAGGAGTTGGCATCTTCGTCCACAAGTGTTAAGAGTGTTTTGTCACTAACTGATGTGTCAGTTCAATGTAAACTACCTCACCCTATCATTCTGATCAGCTCCATCCATAGTATAGTTAAGTGAGTGAGGTTACCGATGCTACTGTTTTCTTTATATCTTTCTCCAATCTCTTCCAGCCAGAGCAAGAAAGAATAGGAAACTCTTTTCCTAGATTCTCGTGACAAATCAAACCAGTTACAAAAGTAACGCGAACAGAGTGACAGCCGTTGTCTGTTTTAAAGGTCCATACACACAAAACGGGCACAGATACTGATTCAAACGAGTCCGGGTAGTGGAAACCAACCGTTAATCACTTTTAGTACACAGTACGAGAATGAAAATTTTCCAACTCGGCCGGACTTATTTGCTGGGTGACTGTGAATGATGGTCGGAGGAGTCACACTTCTAGGACGAATGTCACGTGGGAAATGGACAACACGTTGAATGGTTTCTATCCCTAACGCAGTGTCGTCTGAGTGTTTCTTCGTGTATCGTTGCACTAGACAAAAGCGATTGTTACATGGTTATCTAGAGTAGGTTATCCATTGAAATTGACTTTTGCCTTCCCCAGACATCAGAAAGAAAAAGTCAAATACTATCTGGGTTCATAAACTAACGTAGATGGTTTGCACCGGTGGAAATGTAGTGTATACCCAGATCATGGTAGTGGTGCAACGACTAAGTAGGTTTTTACGGAGCATATAAGAGGGAAGTAGAATGCTGATGAATGTATTTGCGGTATACGATTGCAGACGAACTTCAGATTGTTTGAACAAGCTTGGCTTTCACCTTCCCGTTAAGCTTTTTATCATACGGCCAGTCTAGATTACCTTTTTTCGTCAATTGTAAGCTGTTTGTTCATGTTGATGCTACACAAGTCCGGGAACAGTTAGACTGCAAGAACCTGTAAACCATAAGTGAGGAAATTATTCAACGTAGAGTTTTAACGAACGCAGGGTTCTGGCTTCAACGTTATGACCAAATTCGTATTAGTTTCACTTGCGCTGAACCACTATAAGGCCAATTCATGAATAACACAAGAACAAAAACGTTGATGTGTGGATTTTGCGTCCGTGTTCTCCGTTTCAAAAACTTTTCTAACAAAAATCGTTTGCTGGTTATCAGATGGTTCACCAACCATACAAGATACAAGTTAACTGATGGACACAACGATTGAAATACAATCCACTAGCCACTTTTTCCATCAGGTGTGAATTTTGGGTTGTTTGGTTGTTGCACAACGAAGGAAACTTAATTGCATTCGGCCGTTTCATTATTCAGCCCCGTTAACTAATAAAAACTACCTCTTCAATGGGAATTTAACAGTCGTCATGTTGGCTATTTGTTATTGCTTAGGTGAATGCAATTATGGTGATTCGCAGTCAGTCAAAATACCATGCACGGGTCGTTTTGTGACCACGTCCAACAGGCGCGAAAATTAAAAGATTCGCCAAAGCAATAGATTTAAAAACAATTTAAAAAATCATCCTTGTGTTTTGCCACTATCTTTCTTTGAAGCCGAAAATAGAACGGGTTACAAACAATCGATCAATGTATGAAACAATATGATTTGTATCAAACAGCATATTTCGAAGTGATCAACAGAGTGGTTCACATCAAAAGTTGTTTCACGATATTTTTCATACTTTCTTAGCAAGTCGGCGAGCGTTACTTTGAAACACGCTTAAAAATCGAAAATATAGTCTTGATCTCTCAAAGCATTGGGTTCTTTCTAGCCTAGATTAAAGACGAAATCTTATGTTCTTTTCTGGTTATTTATTCACCTGTTTTGCCAAAATTCTAGAAATAGAAATCTTCAAGGCATAACACACACTGAAGACCTCAGCTTAAAAGTTTAAAGAACATGAGCCGAGTGGTATTTTGGAATGTCAATTCTTGGCTGACATTGAGGGAGGGTCAAGCAACATGTTCATCATCGTAAGACACCTACTGACTGCAAACCACAAAACTATGATTGCCACTCCGTTATGGCTGAATTATCACACCCGTAGAGTTGAGGCATTCCTGTTCACTTGACCGGTACCTGATCCATACATTCACAAGCTGACAGTTGTCTACTTTTTATGCCGTAATTTTAGATTTGAATACCACCCATGCACAAGTATACCACTTTGTTTGATTAACACTTGATTTCTCACTGTTCACACGTTTACAGTTGAGAAGGGCATGCGCTTCGAAGTCAAGATATATGTAAACTTTGGCTTCCCACATCAGGTGTGGTACAGCGTTATTATGACAAAGGCAGCGAGAAAAAATACAATCGGTTAAAAACGATTATTTAATTAAACGTTTAGTTATATAACATGACGGGTTAACTCATTCGTTTTCTTCACACTTCGATCTAGTGCTGTTTCTTGCTATGCGTAGGACTCGAAATCCTACACATAAATCATGTGCTTTGTTAATAAGTTATGCCCAGTAAGTAGGTACGATACTACGTCCAACAAAATGACTGTGAGTTATCTATCATGGTGTGAGTAGTTTGGCAAGATCATTCACACAGTCCACTGTAGACAACTTGACACTTGTAATCAAACTTAGTGGAACTGTATGTAGTAACAATCGCAGAGTATATTCCTCCAGGGGGCTGAATGATGTACTTACCCATGTCGTCCGCATATACCTGCACTCACACACCACGCACTGTGAAAACTTGAAGTCAGATGACCTAATGTTTACTCCTTGTAAGGTCATTTTACGAAGTTAGCCCTCAAATACCGACACTGCAAGTGATTACTATTGTCACAAGACAGCCCACACAATCAAACGTGATCGAATAATGGCTGCAGTTAAAGCCGCCATGATTTTACTGTTCTGAGTTAATCACAGCCTCATATGAACACGCTCCTCTTCTTCCGTTAAGGGTTAGAGAAACAGAACCAGTAGACCGTGTGTTCGTGTCCATATTGCAAGCAAGAAGTTCGTGGTTACCTCTTTATCCTCTCACCGATTTGATTCCATTAGTGTTGTACACTTCGTACAAATACACCTTGTGAGTGACTGAACACAGAGGGGACTAGACTCAGCACACCCTGAAAATGACCAAGAGGCGATCGGGCAGATAGACAGCCATCCTGAGGACTATGAAGAGCACGTATGTAAAACGACTAAGTGAAGTATATTACTTCCAGATTGTGAAGCATAGCATTATAAAATAGGGCCGTAAACTGCCTTTGCAAAATCCGCCATCGATGTTCAAGTGGAAGTCCACTCACTGGGTAAGGTCAACGAATAAACTGTATTACAAATTTTAAACTGATATGGACTCGAAGAAAGGCACTTAGGAGTATGAAAACATGATTGATATATCCCAAAATCAAAAAGGGCATATATCAGAGACTGGAAACATGTTTCCTCGATTTCATTTAATTTCCTACAGGAAGACAACACAATTGCCTACTCGCATTCCTCTCGTTGATTAGTCCTATTTGATTGTTTTTCAACCGTTTTATCATTTGGTTTCTAACTATCCAATACGTGAGGATGCTTCAATAATCCGAAGCTTGACCCCCACTCCGACGTATACTGGCTTGGACGTTTGAAAGCTCCAGCGCTCAGTGCACTGTTCCCATCACTCTGCATGGTTTGACAGGCGTATCGAGTGCAAGCGCTCCCCGGTAAGCGCACGTCTATGTTCATGCGGCCTCTGGAGTATATCAACTACATGAGCCTCAAAGTATAAATTACAGATTGTTCCATGTTATATTATGAGAACGGGTGTTTTAGTACAGCTACTCTCCGCGCCTAAGTATCGGTCCAATCGAGAAAAAAGAAAAAGTCAGACCACCATACACGAAGTTCGCAACAGTAGTCCAGTTGAAGGTGCACAAATGCGTACTTACGGAATGATTTGAAAATCGCGTTCTTCTTTAATGTGGGCACTGAAATGGGCAAATCATTCTGACCGATGTTGACGACTAAACCAAGGCTGGTTCTCGGTTGACCGCTACCACCACAACGTAACTTGTATCAGCACAAGTGTAAACGACAGAAAATGTAATCGATGTAGTCAGAACAAAAAAATACATACTGCGAAGTGTTAACATTTCGATTTACTCCCAACAATCGCTAATGCAAAACCAGCAAATGTTATACAAACTGCACATAGCAACGGCAATCAGACAACATCGACCGATTTGGTGTGCACAGAATGCGCTGACACAGCCAATCTCTGCGCCATGGAATTGCTTGCACTATTAGTGCGCGTAAGGTCAAAATTGTGTGGCTGGTACGTTCACCTGTTGTTGTTGTTGTTGTTGTTATGTACATTTTATATAAAAACTGCTGTTTTTACGTTAGCGACTGGTGCAAACAATTTGAAATGTTAACATCCCACATGTCTCTTCTTAGTTCCCACTAAATGCATAAAGTTTCTTAAATAATCTGTGCAGTTTATTTTCAACTTGACTGACAATGTTTACACATGTCAACTGGGAGGAACCTTACGTTGTATCTATTCTAGAAATTGTTGGTAAGTTAACCACCAGGAAGAAGTTTTTAATCACCGAGTGGACGGAACCCAACCAGAAGCTATTCTTACTGAGAACGTAATCACTTAAGCCTGGAATAGACACCCTATGTATCAGTGTATATTGCTTCAGTCAGGTTTCTCAAATATATTTTTCGTCTTCTGTTTACAGTTGATGCCCAAGTTTGTCCACGGTATACACTGTCGATCATTTGGGAAGGCGAAAGGAACCACTGATAACAGAAATCCAAAGACCCGTCTTGACAGCACCGGGAGCAAGTTAACGATGCAGAATTTTTGATGTATAGGAGAGTTTCTTCTTCGTGACTTTGCCCAACATACGGAACTCCGTGTACGTTGTTTATTGGTGGGGAAAATACACAGTTTTGTTGGGATTTACAAAGGTTAGACGTGTAAATCCAGCAGGTGCATCTGTATGAGAGCAGTGACACTACTGTTTTGTGTACGTAAAGGGTTTGATTCAGGTACCGCTCTACGAGAATGACATTGTCACTGTGTATTCAGTTTAAGACACCATTTACGCAAATTCCCACTTGTTTATGTTAAGGGTTCTGCGTGGCAATAAGTGATCGTATTCAGAGTCGGGCCTGACCTTCAGTTTGAAGATAACAACAGTTTCTCATTTATGAATCAATCTAGCTAAACATAACAGTTTCGTTCGAAACAGTGTGAATCAGTAGTTTTCCAAAAGGAACAAATACTGATCAAAATACATGAATCGACTCTGGGTATGTTCAAGTGATCTAGCACATGCTTTTGGATTAAATAAAATGAACATCACGAATAAATAATCTCGGTTATCGCATTACCGTTGACATTCTAGTTAGTCTGTTTTGGAGTAAGACATTAGACTCAAAAATGCTCTTGTTGAATCCCATCTACTGTGCATATCTTCGCGTAAGCTAAGACCGTGTTTACCACTACGCCATTTGCCTCACATTAGACTGGACTGAATTACCACATACAAATCTCAGCCACGTTCGGTTGTGGGTACTGTTCGGATCATCTGATCACCCTGTTATCCACAATCGATTATCCCACGACTAGGACTTTGTTCCGAGTTGAAATCACAGAAAGTGGTAACATTTTTGGGGGGGGAAATTTGATTGCTGGTGAGTAGTGAGATGGTGCTGAATCCTTGGAATCACGTGTGTTGTTAAAATGGATCAGTCTCATCGAGAACGCCCTCTGTTGAGTTCACCACCGACATGTTTACGCCAAACCATTCTCCCTCTCGGTGATAGGTCTTCAAGGCGAAAGAGCAGTTGAAAGATA
>QNGE01000784.1:216305-226898 GCA_008508345.1 Paragonimus westermani | reverse complement strand
AAGTTGGCCAATGAAGGCTTTTAACTTTGGATCAGTCCACAACAAATCTTTGAGTGCGCCCGTCGCTAATTGTCTGCTTTGTGCCAAGTTGGCAGAGGTGGGCAGACTACATTCCGAGTTGCCTTGTTAAACTGACCAAGGTCATAATAGCTCACAACTGTGAGTGTATCGCTTTGTGATTTTTACTCCCAATCCAAAACTTCACGACTGTTTTCGTCCGCGTTTAGTGTCAGGAAGTAAAGGCGGACAGATAGTGAGATCGGACCGATAACTCTTCGTGTTGCATCGCCTATTTGCGCCAACTGAGTTTTCCCTTCACGCAACCTGGATGGACATTCAACCTTCGTTTTGTATTTACATAATTAATCGGCGAGACACTGATGTGCATCCGTTTTCCTTAGCTTAGTCTGGTTTATCAGAATATTACTGCGTATTTTTAAATGTAAAACAGTTTAGGATTGTGGTTTGCTTGCACCAAGTACATTCGGTAGGTTGTCCGGTCATACATTGCTAGGATTCAAACTGCAGCTTACTGCGGCATAGATGAAATAAACTGTGTTAATGGAGAAACGGAGAGAATAACACGGAAATCCTGAAAGTCATGAAGAGTGTTGGGGTTTGAAGATCATAAGATGAGTTATCCTCTCATACTGGTTGATGTTTCTAATGTTCGTTATGGAATGTCACGACGATCACACTCAGACTGGAACTACACTTCGAGGCTCAACAGCAATCATCTGAACAAGATTCGAGTCACCACTCAACTTTCTTACAAGCTGAGTAAAGCGAGCCGGAAAAAGAAGGAAGGTGGACGTACAATGCGGTTTTGGGGAGGAGCTCTAATAAATAACGCAGTCACACTTTCGTGTGAATTTTCACTACGGCTAGTGTAAGTTGACAACCACAGGTGGGCTGCATCTACATGCACTCCGATCGTGTGAGATAGTCTCAAATTAGTTTCCAGCGTTCAGTACAGGTGAGGACCAACTCCGGAACTGACCAAAAAAGATTAATCATATTCGCTGCACAGACAGGTCAAGATTGCGGTGTTTCTTGACTAGGTAGGTGAAATAGCTTCAAAGTTTGCAGCACTAAAATTATACTAGGCGGAGTTGAAAAGCTGTGTGTGTACGGTGTACATTTTCCAAAAATTTCAGAGTTGAACCTGTGTTGCAAATGTACCTTAGATTTTCACGTGTATGCTCAGAAGTAGATTCCCGTTGCGACTGTTCAGTGGAAAAAATATCGGGTCTTTTATAGTTTGCTCTAAACCCAACTGAGTTCCCTAGTCATCACTGAGATTAAATCGCTGTCACTAACATCTTTTATCCAATCAATAATTTTGACTACTTCGGGTGTTATGGATAATATTTGGATGAGAAACCATGAAATTGCTATGTTCCTCCAAAAACAGTGGGGGAACTTATTAATCTTCTCAAGATGCCTGCTTGTTTTGAAATGTTAAGACTGATGACTACTTAGAATTAGTATGACTTTCGACAATCAGATTGTACAGTGCGTGCCACAAACGACAGCCTGGTGACAGAAATAACCAAAGCATGGTTATCCAAATATCTCGTCCCATCATCTTCTCACCGAGAATAAGTTACATTCCAAGTTAAACCTTCCAAAGCTTGGGTGGCGATTGTTTCACTAATGACAAGCAATCAGCTTAACGACGTTGTAAGTCAATTGCATCTCTGCCCAGAAAGCATGACTGGCGGTATGGCAGCGCAAGAGCCAATACAGTATTTTGCAAAAAGATATGCTAGCGAGCAAATTCAGACGAGATTCTGACGCAAACAATAAACAGGGTAAAACGCACGTGAATGACAATCCTTTACATTCCCTCTTATCTTCGTCAGGAAGCGATCAGTCGGTTGTCACTAACTTACCACCTAATAAGCCAGAGTGCAGTCATTGCAAGCGGTTGTTTCACTGATCAGTTCAAGTCGATGAGGCGAGTAAACTTGTTAAGAGAGGGGAGTAATCAAAGTGGACTCACAGGCCGAAACTCTGTATTCAAAGTGTTGTGTCTGAACTATCTTTACGGCAGTTACAAGTCATAAAGTTAACTTCTTGATGTGCGTGGTATTAAGAAACCCAACAAGAGTTATGCGGTCTCCGCGAGGGAGATGGTGATACTTTTGACTAAGTATGACCACTAAGTGATCACCAGTTTTATATAAACAGCGCCTCGTATATATGCACCTGCGTGTAAATATACATATTAAGCAAGGATGTAACAAAGGTGCCGGCCAGCTAAAATTGACGCATGGACATGGAAATCGAAAATGAGTCCGTTATATATCTATATATAAGATGGTCAACTGAGAAACAAATTAGCATCTTGGGTTTAAGTCACTCTTCTTGTCCTCGTCAGCAAGTAATTGCATATATACCTGGCGAAAAAATGACGAATGAATTAGGCGGGCCAGAATTCCGTCCACTAAATGGCACCTTTAAGTTACAATGACAAGAATTCATTTCATCTTTGTTGAATAAATTTGAAAATCATAAGAAAGTCTAGTTTTCTTAATTCTAAAGGGATACTGTATAATATTGGAATACTTCGCGGAAACTTCCAAGCACGAGATTATGGACGTACCATGTAAATGTGCACATATTGTGTATAATCATCACTGTCTGTGTAAAACAGCAATGAAATTTTTCTAGTTCCGATAGTTGGGGAACTGGGACCACACATCTGAATGCCAAATCCAAACTGATCCCAAGGTGAGTTGTCAACGGATGATTGGTAAACCAAATAAACGAATCCCAAGTCTTCGGACCTCACATGCGGTGATTTCGAATCGGAAGATTCCACTTTAGGGTCAGAAAGATTTTGCCACTGACAGGATCCAAACAATGCGGTCGTTTCGGCTGGTGAATAGAGAAAAATGGAATACAGACAGTCCAGTCCGTATAATTTTAACGTGGCTAATATGTTGACCGATAATTTGAGCCAGTTTTCGAAAAGGCCGCCAATTTTAATAATAAAATGCGCACAGCAGAAAGGTTTGACATTTCAGATAGATTGTTTCTGTTCACCGTATTGTAGTAGCGGTTCAGAATGTACTGAGATATTTCTGATGCGTACGTAAGATAGCTCATACTTTTAACGCTACTATTTATTCCCGTCTATCGAGTTTGGGGGGGAAAAATTACGGCCAAGCATCGTGTCCCTTAGTATGTACTGTGACACAATTTATCTCACGATTCTGGAAACAGTGTGAATACTACGATAAAGGTGACTTAGTGGCAGACCCAATCAAAACCTCACTCATAAGATTAGCATCGAATATCTCGTAAACCGCATCCAAACTTCTCAATGCTTCGAACGAGAATGTATAATTTCGAATACACTGCCGAACCCAACACTGCGACCATGGGTTCTGGTGTCGAATGTAGAAAACGTAGATTTTGGAGATAATCGCTACTGAAAAAAACCCCGACGCTCTTTTTGAGCTAAACTAAATCAGCCTCGCGTGCTCATGGCGAAGACAATGGATACACTATTCTGATTGCAACAAATGGATTATAGTTGTCGTTTGATTCAAGTGTAGTGGTATTTTTGGACAATTCGACAAGAGGAAGCGTTAATAACATAAACTTAGCAGGTAATGAACGCGGCAGTTTGCAAACGTTTCAACGGTAAGCATGGATGAGTGCGTTATAAAAGTCAGTTGCAAGATTGACTGATTGACTTCTGTTTACAGTTCAACTCAGCTTTAGTAATTTCACTTAACTAATACCTTAGTTTCAATATTGTGTTTCCAAATCTTGGGTAAACTCCAGTGTGTTTTCAGAGTAACACTTCTGTTGGATCAGGTTTAGGCCCCCTTAATATCGAACGGGGCAAAAACAAGTCATTGTAAGGTATGCAGTTTCTGTTGGTGGTTCAAATCCAGAAGAAGCCTGCAAGTTCTAAAAATGGATGACTTCGAGATTAATGTACTGAGTCCATATTACTTATAAGTAATTTAATGTAGTCAGTTTTAGAAGTCATGAACAAAAACAAACACTCTAAACATGCTTTAGTTTGTAGGATTTTCGGAAGGCGACAAGTGTCTGTGTGCATTTTGTCTGAGAGGAAACTCTGTGTGAAGAAAGATCGATGGAGGCTGCTAACGGTGGAAAATAAAAGCCACGATATACAAGAACACGAATTAGAACAAAGCGACTGAAGAATGAAAGAAAGTCTGGATGACAAAAGACGTCCAGCTACAACCCACTAAACACACGACAAGCATATATTCTAAAAATAACCAGGCGACTGAGAAATAGTGTTAAAGATTTGTCTCAGCTCCAGCTTATTCAAATTATTCGTTGTACAAATTATCCGGAGGCTGTTTGGTTTTTGAACATTTATCGATAGCGCGCCCGAAATCACGATCAAATAATGCTGTCGTCATACACTCTGGATGGACGTTCCATACTCGGTACACCTGGACGCCGGATAAGCACTGTCTCTCTCTACTACGTGGCTTGTTTGATGCTTCACCTCAGTTTCACTACCTCAGTGATAGCGAGTTTAGCTCCGCAAAACTAGGATTTCTAACAAGTAGGTTGGTTGACAACGAAAAGTATAGCCCATAATCTTGTCCTACGTAGAGTGACAACAGTGGGTGAGCAACCATGTCAGCTTTGACGTAAAATGTGAGTTTGTTCAAGAACAAATCGTGTTGTCCAGCTCTCTCATTATAATTGCTTACCCGCCTCAGTAGGGCCAATGATTGACACAAGCTACAAGTGGCATGTTTGAATACTAACCTCAGGGTGAAGACTTATCAGCGGGTCAAACATAAGATGGAAGCTTTTAGAGTGCAAAGTCACAAGCAATCTTCTATGCGAGTAACTTATCAAAATTGGTTTTTCAGAATTAAGCTGCAGTCTACAGACAGAATAAAACCACCTATCTCTGATGAGTTCATGGTTAGAGTATGTACAGTGATGTATCAAATAAGTAATGCGTACAGTAGGTCTAGAATGACGTATTCTCTTAGATTTCGACGTGATACGTCTCGACTGATGACTAATAACCCAACGGTCTGGAATTTCCAAGTCCAGCTGCTGTTTCCACACCGTGCTGTAATGTTAACCGCATACCGCGTTTGGAGTACTTGACAGTAGTGAACTTCGCATAACTGAGCTCATCATGTACAACTAACACACGTTTCTCATAACCTGATCGTATTATGATAATATCATGCCACTCTATTCAAAGAGACATCCGTTACCTGTTATGTTCACCCATCATGAAATAGTTACACAAATTCGTTTTCAGCAGTCGTTGGGAAAGAAACGAAATTTTAGGGTATTGGATATACTAGGTTCCAATACCTTGCACTTTTGAAGATGGTTTGGTCATTTCGTATCAAACGATGCACGGAAGCTCAAATCTGACACAAATAATAAGAACGTGATTTCACCGAACTTATTTCTGTCTTTCTATTCCGAACCAAATTTGAAGGGAATGCAACACGTCTGCTTGCGAGTGCCAACCGTAGAGCAACAGATATGCACAACTTCGGCGTTTAAAATTAATATCACTCTAATATCTCATTGTGACAATCCATATCTATCCAACCGATTAAATGCAGCTAAATTGAAACAAAGGTCATTCCTGTTTTCTAGGTTTTCATACTTGCTATTTCTGCTTACCCTGAGTACAGTGTTGACCTTGAAATGTGGTTTCCTGGCAGTCACAAACAAACGACTTGCTAACCCGCACACATCGTCCACCATTTCGACACAAACGATTTCTTGCTTCCGCTGTGAGCCAACCGCGTTCTCGGTTCGTTTGACTTGCTTCACAAGACGGCCGCGGATAGTTCGCACACCCCGGTAAAATAGCTGATGCGCACCGTGAATCAACCGAGCCGTTTTCGTTGACAGGTTGCAGAGCGACATGCACAAAGTCTATCGGCGGTTCGTCAGCAAATGAAATATCTCCAAAACAACCCTTTGAGTAAATTACAAGTATGTAAGTCAAAGTTAGCATCAAATTAAATTGGCAAACGTTAAGTTATCAGACCCAAACTCTTTGTATGATTCAACCTCAAGTGTCTTAAATGTTTAGCGTAAATGTCAGAGTCAAGTTAATGACGCATTCTCAACTAATAGCTTCATGGCTACATAGAGGTTTCTGTGTAGAGCGACCACAACTATCTAGCAGTTCACAACATCACTACCAACATTTCGTATCAAATTCATCAAACGTATCAATCAGACCTAAACACGGTCAAATTTTTCACCCTACAGCTGGTCAAATCCAAAAAAGCTGGCCACTTAGTCAGTCAATAAATATGACCAAATGCAGAAGCCTTGTTTCATAGAACTAAGTAAACTAGAGTCATATCCGTTAGCAGACCGAAAATCAATAAGACTGATTGAAAAATGCTACTCAGGAGCTAAATCAAAACAGAAACACTGCACACCACCAACACATTAGCTTTTGATACAAAAAGCGGAAAATTACTGGTTGACCGGTCGATCTCAGTTTAGAGTTAGGCGTGATTTGGAAACAATAGGTTAGATAAAACGGAGAAATGACATAGACTTTATGCAGGACACCAGATATCACTTATTAGCATTTGAGTGGTAAAGACAGTTACCACAGTAACAAACACGAAGATGTACTATCCTGCAGACAAGTAACTAACGACTTACTCCAGAGATTTCAAACTCTCACGGTTTCTGTTCGATTAATTAAGCTGAGACCTTCTTACTGCAAGTAGTTGGGCGCTATTGACCGGAATATTTGCCGACAGCGTTTAACACAACTTTCTTTTTTTTTAAACGACCATAGTTTTGACATAGATCGATAAAGAGGAACTATTTTTGTTGGCATCCACCATCTCAGAAGGATTTCATTTCACAGATTTCAGTTTTGGTCGCAGCCTTTTCTTCGGTGATTTTTTCCATAAGGATTTATTTTTCTGTTGCGGTGAACTGCTGTATGAGACCATTTTACTTGAAACAAAGTGTGACTGTAAGGAGTGACTGGATGAGCAATAAGGTGGCTGAGGGCAGAATCAGTTTCGAACTAAAATATGGCGGATTGTTCCTTAGGACCATGAACAGCATTAAATACAGTCATCCATCTGTACATTACAGAGCCAAAATGCTTCTAGGATTGGGAGTGTAAAATCTAAGCTTTCAGTTTCAGGTTAACCAACAACTAATTTGGTCGACACCTTGGGTAGTCAGCTATAGTATAGCTGAGGGCAGTAGCCAGTTTCTTTTCACGACTCTGTGTTTTTGCGTGATGGTGTTAACAATTCCACAAGTACCTAGGCACCTCCACGTGAATTTCTAAGACAGATAGCTTCGTGCGTATGAGATCTGTCAGCACCTAATATCCTTTCTGGTACTACTTGGACAGCAGTTTTCGTACCAAGATACTGCACATCACAGGTAAGGAGAAAAGAAAAACCAAACGCTTATTGACTGCATAACGCCCGGCAATTAAACGCCACCGTTAGTATTGTGTTAAAAACAAAGATATCGTTTAAGTTCACCTGTTAATTACTGAACGAATTTTTATACATTCGGTCTTTAAAAACGTTCCCGCTAACGGGGTTTTACTTCCTACTTTAAGTTCTTTGTTCATAATGACTACTCAAACATTAGAGAACAAAAGAGAACCCGCTCGGTCTGTTTATCTTCAACGTTGATCTATTTACACCGCTCAGTGCTGTCAATTTAGGGTTTACAGCACATTCCTCTGGGTCTCTTGATTGATTACACCCAGAAACACAATCGAAACGATTAGTATGTGCACCCGGAGGATTTCTTTTCATCGTATTAAAAGCCTGGAGTTATGTCAAGCCTAAATGGTAAGCTCTCGGTCTGTATGAGTACAACAAACTCTGTGACTCCGCCAATATATCTGAGATCAAAATACTGTCATGTACACCGAACGATTTTTTGAAGACACAATACTACTGCTCCCAGTGAATGTTTCATCCTCTTTTTCCGCCACATTACGCATCAGTTTACATCTGGTAAAACATCGATCTGTCCATGTTCACTTTTGGTGCGCTCAGGGGTAATAAAGAACTATGTCTCGATCTGTTAGAATTGCATATTTAGGTAGATTGCAACACCCGAACGATAGACCCGCCTTAATAGTGAGCGTAGTGCTGAAATAATTAAACTGAGACACTGTATACAGACAGTCTGACTTGAGTATTGATGCATATTAAGTGGTATCATAGCTTTGCTGTTGATGGACAGGGTATAGTATAGTATGCTATAGTACATAAAATTGTTAAAATTGTTTTAGGCACACGTTTATTGAGGTGAAGCTTCATTACATATTAGTGTATAGTTCGATGACAGCAAAACAACGTTCATTAAGTGATAATCACGTAGTGAATGACAATCATTCACGTAATTAATAACTGTGTCTGAACAAGCGAGGCAAGGTCACAGCATACAATCTGATGACAGAACCTACCCAGTTGTTCACTACACTCTGCTGAATTAGATAGTGAGATATCTGAACTGTGCACTACAGTCGATACTACATTACAATATGCATTGTAATTACTAGTGAATAGCCGAAGGCATAATACAGTTGAACCTGTCTTTTTCAAAAATCATTTCCTCTTCCAGAACGTGACATAACTTACCTTGAAATCGCGATACGTTTGTTTGAGCGAATTCCACGTCGCGAACGTCCGCATTGGTATACGACCAAAAAATGCACGGAATATTTTCCACTGCATCATGCCTGATTGGATGCGTAATAATTCCCGTTTGCTGTGTGTACTGTTCTTGTCCAGTTCTAGTATAATTGTTTCTAGATTCAGCCCCTGACTGGACAGAACAGTACAATAAAATCGCTGACTTCGTGATAAAGGATTATAGACGCATGTGTGAAGAACAATGGCAGAGTGCAATGAATATCGTCACGATGTTCCTGAAGTTTCACTGTGGTATTCTTCTTGCTCATTCTGAGTCTGTGATTTGTATATCATCTACAAATAGGCCCCAGATCAGCAGTCCAGAATCATAAGCTAAAGGGGATATTCATCGACCAGGAGTCTAAGAATAAGCAAAAGTTAACAGACCGACAAGAGTTGCTTTCAACTATGAGAGGTCCTTGAGGCGCACTATGTCCTTTGCAGCCCGTTTTTACAAAATGTAATCATTGTTATACACTGTTGAGAGCAGTCGCCTACTAACATGAATAAGTTTCACTTTTGGTTGTGTTGGTTATACCGTGGGAAAGTCTGAAACCAGATGGCGGATCTTATATTGCATCATTGTAATATTACGAGGATGGACGAAAAATTGGCTCATAACCTGCATTTCTTTAACTACTGAATTCCCAGTTGAACTGTATTATCCTTACGTTCAGTAAACAATACACGTAGACGCGTCGTCTCACCTGATGGCTAACCGTCAACCTTAGTGTCGCTCTGTGACTATCTGTTGCGTTTGTGTCTCCATTCTTCACACCCATAAGCATGTGGTGTGTACCACGTCACAACTCTTCTCTGCATATAGTATCCAGACTTTTCAGCCCACTTTTCAAGTTGCCATATCGCGAAGACAACCACAATTATGACATTTTGCTTGTTAGGTATTCTCAGATTATTTAGAATGTTTCTTAACGGTGTTTTAGTGGTTAAGACTTAAGTTACCTGTTTATTGCCAAGACAATTTTCTGATGACTTATTGTTTGTAAACGTTAGTGGTCATCAAGAATTCAAAAAATCGCTTTCATTTGGCTTTATAGATCAAAAATAGGAGTAGGATTCAAAATAGTAATATGAAAAGGCTCAAAGAGATTTCAAGAAGTTTTCGCTTACGGGCAGATATCAAACTGTCAGATGAGGTTCACAACGAAAAACTGTAAATTGCGTGGACCTAGTAGCAACCAAAACTTTATCAGCGATAAAGCTGTAGCGGTGTTACTTACAGAAATAGCAATTGGAAAAGGCGGTTAAAATTACAATACACACAGAGATAGACATCAAGTTAAGTCAATCCAACTTGAAAGCCTGCTTTATTATGAGCTCTTTGGCTACAGGCTGTGCAGATGGAACTGTCACCCAAAGGTTCGTTTGTTATAATCGTGTAAACTGAGATCACCAATCCAGACAAACACTTTTCCTTAGCATTTTATACACTGACAATTTCCACCTTTCCTTTGCATGTGCAACGCTAAACCAGGATCATCAGTTGTGCGTCAATATGTGTACAGAAGAACTCGATTGGATCCAACTGAGTGAGGCATAGGAACCAAACCAATAGCCAGCAGTACATCGTGAATAATGCGATGAATTCGTCCATGGTTCAGCGATCTGTTTAACGACTGCATCATCAACGGTGCAGGTAGGGATGTAGAAGTGCCATCACTGCACATCGTGGACAATGAAAATTCTAACCTGAATCATTTGGTGGATTCCATATGAGACAGCAAGACGGGTGGGTAACAGAGTCCAAATGTGAAATTTCCAAGCTCTCGGTGTGGCTTCGTAGCTCAGCTGGTAGAGCGCTTGCCGCGTTGAGGCATGCTGTGTCTGTCGCTGGTTCGAATCCAGCCGAAGCCCTGACTTTTCACAGTTGGGTCTCATC
>QNGE01000784.1:182983-216155 GCA_008508345.1 Paragonimus westermani | reverse complement strand
TGTGAAATTTCCGAGCTCTCGGTGTGGCTTCGTAGCTCAGCTGGTAGAGCGCTTGCCGCGTTGAGGCATGCTGTGTCTGTCGCTGGTTCGAATCCAGCCGAAGCCCCGACTTTTCACAGTTGGGTCTCATCAGAATGTCTTACAGTTAGTTTAATGAAGAAAAATGTGAAAACCATGCACGCTTACCAGAACTTTTTTCGACACGAACCTTTTCCTCATTCTTTCTTTTTTTAGGTACGAAAAAAAATGAATTTCCATTCACGTGATTTCACTTCCAGAGATGCTGGTAGTGCAACTTTCTTGCCAATTGGGAAATCCTCTTCATTTCGACAACCTCATTCAAGTTTTTCTAATTTCACGTCGTTTTGTTCTCTCATTCAAAACGCCAACGTTGTCCTGTTTGTTTCGACCAGTTAGGGGAAGCGTTCTCTTAACAATGAGACTATATTTATTTTTTCCTTTAGGTGGCTGTGTTTTAATGCACTACAAATCCTTCCAGACCACCCTCAATAACAACCGATTTATTAGGAAGGGAATCTGATAAGCCTGAGAGCTGTAACAACACTCACTGTCCCAAGTTTTACATTATTCTTAACATTTTTAATCCTACACGGCATATGCTGTTCCACATATAGTTTAGGAAATATCTGGCAATCATGGCAAAATCATTAAACTAAAATTTCAACTGGCTTAATCTCAGTCGCAATATTTCTACTTCCCTAGTGCTTCATTGTTTGCAACGAACTTTGTGAAAGTCTTCTACATGATTCTATGTATCCTCAATTAACCACAGTATTTCGGTCATTTTGGATTGCTTCATGTTAATGTAAACACAATGTTGGTAGAATCGTGCATCAGCTCAAATGACTACTTGATGGTATGTTGGATGTGTTCACCATGACCAACTTTTCAAATGCTTTCTAGCAGACATTTGGATTGAACGACGCGGTAGTGAAGTAAACATTTCAGGTCACGTGGAATTTTTGCTTGACTTACATCCGCTGTCACAGCGTTGCTTACAAAAGAACATGTGGACCAGCGTGGGTTTAGAAACATCGGTATCACTACAGCCTCAGGTGATAGAGCTTATAATCGCGAGTTTGCCTATGGGGAGCAACTCGCTGCAGTCGGTTATAAAAGCCTTGTCGGTCACCGTTAGAACGTTCTTTTCACTTCTTAGGTGTTTAGTTTTCACGCCGAGTACCGTGTAACACTGAGTTTGATAACTGCCGCCGGAATTCAGCGCAAGTGCAACGTAAGCGTTTTTGTATTGAGAGTACAAAGCAGTTTAACAGGCTACAAAATCACAATGTATTGGGACCCGTGTTTTCCGTTTCCTCTTGTTTATTTTCGAAACTAATGGGTCGAATCATGATGAGTTGCACGTCAAAGAGAAGTAGAACGCTACTGATTCTCAGCGGACCTCTTCAAAAGTAAGCACGCTCTACTTCTGAAGTACCTCTCATGAAAAGCTGGAAGAGGTTTGTTGTTAATGCTGAAATTGCCGAGGCATGGATAGTATAAGATTTCTGGTTGAGAAGTCCATCGTAATATTTTGTTTTACGTTCAAATTTGACGGGTTTCAATTCAGCTGCTTGGGTCCACAAGTCTGAAATGTCTCTTTGAGGGACTCACAGGACGCCACTTTGACTGGTCGTGGGAATATTCCAATAATGGTCGTGTTAGACCCTGAGCGTCAAAATGTTCATTGGGCGTGTGGATACATATCACAAGGGAGAAGCATTTACTTAGTGTGCAGCAAAAATCGTTCTCATAAAACGTGTTACGTCACAAGGCACTCCACAGCAATAAAAAATGAAGGGCGACCTTCTACACACTTTGTACAGAACTCTTCACTTGCCAAGATGGTTTAAATTTTTCCACCCATCGGAATATGTGCTTGTGTAAGACTTCCTTCAGACATGAGGAGTAATTTTCCTACGATGATTTTCATTGTGCCTGGCGCTCAGTTATGCAATCCAGGTTGAACTATTACCGACCACCAGATGAGGCCGGCACTGACAGTCTACCGGTAACATTTAGGAAGATCTTCCATTCAACAATCACAAACACTGTGGCGAGCCTAATACAGTAGTCCAAAGAATGATATATAAGCAAACAACTACCTACACTGAAACATGCACAACGTGCCATCTGTCATCATCCAAGCGTTTTTCAACTGTAACACTGTCCGATGACCTCCCGACGCCCAAGTGCATTAGTCTCAGCCTTCCTTGATCAAGCCCTATAAAAATGGCTTGTTGGTTGTCTTCATTCATGCCTATGAACAATGCACATGTGTTGGCGCTAGTTCGAAATGCAAACCGTATAGGAAACCACGATACACTTTGTCCAAGTCTTGAGTATGCAGCAGAACAACTGTTATCCATGATTTGAAACGGATATGCAGGCTCGTAACTTGCGGCTGGCTCCATCATACCACCTGACTGCACGTCCATTTCAACCAGCCATTTCATACTGTGACTTTGTGTTTGCTTCAAGAGTTGTATGTCGTTAGTAGCGCCATCCCTGACAGTCCATGGAAAGCTTGCCAGATCAATGTTATTGAATAAAAAATGTTTCATTTCACCAACGAAGTTGAGCAACGTTCTCGGAGCGTTAGATGCCGGCGAGTATCGCGTTGACCCAATAACAAATCCGCTGGTTGATAGGTAACTGTTACGAGGATCAATGCCTAAAAGAAACAAGAGACACGTCAATAACATGAGGTAGCAAGCATTCAGTCACTCCTCGACTTGATAGTTGTGAGGATTTCGACTTAAAAATAAATCTTAGCAAGCTTTCCATTAAGAATTTTTTTCGACTGGTACTCCAGACAAACAACTCGTATGGATAACTGAATTGCTTCGACCGTTTCGAGCACCTCAGCCAGAAACGACCGAGAATATTTTTGTATAATATATGAGAAGGAATTCTTGAAGTGTTTGAACTAAGTTTTGCAACAGGTTCATACACTGGCGGAAAGCTACTTGACATAGCTCCGCTAAATCTGTCTTCCGATATATGAATGTCCGATTTAATCCACAGGCCGAAGTAAGAAATCAGTGTTTATCTACTGCGGAATCTGATGAAAGCTTCTTAATATAAATTGGATGAGAAGGTTTTTGGGGAATGTTGGGTCGTTCTTCGAACACGCCATTTAGTTTGCAGATGTTTTCATCACCAAAGTGGTGCATGAGTTCGAGCATATAAGCTTATGTTCTGTTTTCTTCATCAAATTCAGGTAATTGCAGCGGTTAAAAGAAAACATTAAAATCAGTTATTTCAACGAGACCTAGGCTGCGCCGGTGGTTGGCTATTTTTAATGACCATTCTGACTGAATTCTATATATGGCATTTCTTCTCAGTTCTTCCTACGATCATTTTAGCATGGTACGTTCCAGCAAGAATAGTTTACTCAACTTCACGTTAAGCGCCACAACAATTGATAAATGAAGAGCAACCGTATATAACATTACTATGCAAATTTTCAAACCGGATATTACACCGTGATCGGATTTTTATTGTTTTGGCTCAGTAACATAGAGGAGACGACTGGACTGCGACTGAACTCAACACACTAGGTGTTGAGAACCTACTAACTACAGTTCCTAGGCGAAACATCCTATGAGTATTGTTTGGAAGTGAGCAGTCAAAACAATTCTTTTAACACAACTACAGGTGATTCTCATATCGTCGGTTTTATGGTGAGCGATTTTTCTAACAATAACGCATACGTCGAATTTTCCATCTTCGGTCCTGCTACCTCTTTCTGATGTAACAAAACAACAGACTCTTGCTTAGTTCAGTCTACTGTCATCGTCTTTGTCTTTATCCTTAATTCATTTCAGTTCAGACAATGAAACACGAACAAGTGACTCGGTTCCAACAGTCCATGTTGGATACACGTGCATAAGTGAAACCAGACGCAAGAAGCCAGGAGTAGGATTCCGTCAGTGATTAGTTCCTTAAGATTGTGATGAGCATGGACACCGTCTTGGTTTACTATGAATTGCTTGATAAGACCAGTGCTCTGCACAAAAATGGGATGAATGTCGAGTGTCGGACGAAAAGCTGTCAGCTTGTTGGCAAAATGCATCATATGACCCTAAGTGATCCGGACCGACGGGTGTTAGGAAACTAAGCTATGATCCCTAGGGCAGAAGCATTCAATTCCAATTTCGTAGCAACGTATATGACAATGAGGTAAGTGTCAAAGCCAGAACTTCAACAAATACAGTTAGCTTCACACTCGGCTAGCTCATTTGTGTGTGCATACTCATAAACTTACTCATTAGTAATCTGGGATTGATTGCAGCGTTGCTGTTCTCGTAGATGTGTGCATCGTGGCAGCCGTTGTCCGGAATGAGTTGCAGCTAGGCAGTTCTTGCTGAGTACTTCTGATGCTTATTTGATCTTTGATCACTGGCTATCTGTAAAACATCTACTTGAGTGCTAGATTCATTTCACTGGATGGTGTAGTCAACCAAGCGTACTGACGATTATTGAATCTACATTCTGCCTGGGAGGGGGTAACATTTTACTTGGGTTTGATACGTACCAAATTTTCTCAATTGTACGGAATACATGTTTTGTGCTCATGTCTTGTGGTCTGTTGAGATGTTATGCTGATGAGAGGACTGAGGTAATAAACCACTCCAGGAACCCGTAATTAAATAACAATTTATCGTATAACCTAGTTTTGGGGTCTTCAGCTCCTTCACCTTATTTGACTGTCAGTGTTCATTGGTGTAACTCATCGGTGTTTCGGGGTTTCAAAGCAAATCGGAAAATCGATGCAAATCGGCTAGAGGCAAGCACCACACTTAAACAGACTGACAGTTTAAACGTTATAACAATATGTCTGAATCCAAATGCTATTGAACACAGCAATATTTATGGAAAAAATTTCGCAGAAAATAACAAGAGGTACATACTTCGAAGAAATTTTTCACCATCTATTTCAATCATCAACTGGAATCCTGTGCGGAACAGTTTGAAAGTGTGCCACTCCCCATCAGCAACAAATTTCTCCAGTTCAGTGACCTGACCGTGAATCATATGGAACATCTCGTTATTTCATATACAGTCAATGTGACAGGGTACAGCATCCGAATTCAGGATACAGTATGTAGGTTGAACGATGATGTGTCATATAGTTACGGCTCAGTGATCAAGAATTTCTACCGATTATTGAAATCGTGAGATTATATCACCTCTGTAATCTTGATGTCGAAAATTACTTCAGTCTGAGAAAGACTTCAATTATGTCGTTCTTTCACAAGTTATCAAGTTCACAAAAGAATCAGACTCACTTCCCGCAAATATTTTTCAAACAAATTTCTAGAAACCAATTTAAAACAAGATTCAAATTCGGATAATTCGAACGACTGATGGTTGTTACGTGAAATACCTGCTAACAACATTGACCGTATGACATTGCCATCAAGGCGGCCTTTGTAATTAAAAATGATGATTCTGTATTCTAACTGTTAAGTAGAGTTATCCTATCACCTGTTTACCTGAATAAGTGAACACTGTTTTAAGAGCATATGGTCCCGTTGCACTTGTGGAATAAGGCAAAAACCCTCAAACAGAAGACAAAAGGTGCCGAAGGACCAGTTTCCAGAACAAACACAGTAGCAAACTTCGTCAGTTATGTGATTGGGTACGACAATAAACGAAATTGAGAATGGGATATACCACGTGTGTGAGGATAGAAACATCCGACCGCCCGAGGGTGATTTCCATACCAAATTCTTCCCATATATTAAGTCGCCGATATTAAGTGATCAACATGAATTAGTGTATCATAAGGGTGTCAACAACGTAGATGGGACGCGTACGAATTTCCTTTGATTATAGAGAAGTAACCCATCTTCCAAATGATCCTGAATAACGCTTATATGTAACCATCGGTTCCCCGTAGAATCGGTGAGCACTTTGTCCAGTCTGGCGTAATATTTTGCTGGAATTGCAATGGCTTGATAGGGAGTCTGCACTGAAGGATAACAATTTATCTAGTTCGTTTGACTCGAAAAAACTGCGCAATTAGTGAGGGTAGTCAGTTCAGACATGAAAGGTTTTTACGTTGTTATGTAAGTGTGGCTAGTTATAAGCGTCTCCATTCTCAATCAGTTAACACATTAATAGCACAGGGCTGGTACGACATGTTGAAAGACTGCGGGATGACGTTCAATTAACATTACCATCCAAGACTGCCGGAGCCACAGTAATTAACAAGCTGGGTGAACAGATAAGAGTAAGCACATTGAACAAATCTGAATCTGGCAAGCCAGTGTATACTAAAATTCAGTCGTCTGAATCGACTGAAGCAAAACGGACTGTTAATGTGATAAATTGAACGTCCGTCGCCACTGCTCGCATTTTTCTTATCCCATAGCTTTCTTAGCATGATCTATCAGAAAGAGAACTTTGTACCACAGTTCTGCCCCTGTTCGAGTTCTTTGGCATTCTTGCAACCAAAAACGTTGCATAGTCTGAGAAATAGTTTCACTAGACATTCGATATGTGGTAAAGAAAAGTAAGCAGTCATGAAAGTAAACATCAAGTTGCATCAATAAGCCTCAGTAACTATTTCGACACCTCTGCACAGTACACGATCAGGCTTTTAGCTTCTGGTCTTCTTGGCACCGAAAGTTTTTGATTAAATTACAGTGCTTGAGTTGTGTCACACTTCTCAGTGATAGCTGCATCTTACACAGAAGTATAAATCTAAGTCACCTAAGTGTGATCAAGCATTCCGTCTGGACCGAATTCCTTCAGCCAGAAGGAAACTCCCAAGAAAAATCTCAATCGTAGTCCCTTCTTATTTCATTTGGAGACAGAGTGGTTAGAGGAGTTACTAGAGTCAGTCACAATCTGCATGGTACTTCCAGCTAAGATGGGATTCTTATAAACACGTACATCAGGTCACTGGTAAACAGGCTTCTTATATGTTCCCAAATAAATCGAGAATCGTTTTCTACTAAGGGCACTTGGAAGCATGCGTAGATAGGTTTGTCAACTTCAACACTGTATGTTCAACGTGATTTCTCCTCGAAGTATTTTACGGACGGACGCAAGGTGATAGCAACTAGATCTTTCCTGAACCCTCGTTTAACACCTAGTTTTGTTGGCGAAGGCACCAAAGAACATTAAACTACTTGAAGCTTAACTGCAAACTCTTTGAGAAAATTTTCTTTCCCACCAGAGAAATTCGGTCTTACACACAGGTAACACAAAAATATATTGCAACTTCTCTACTGTCAGAATTACCTCAGAGGCGTTTGTTCTGCAGGTTGCTCCACTACCTGCAGCCAGCTCGGAATATGTATCAAAATGGATTCAATGGGGACGCTATTATGAAAAATCAGCCATAACCGGTAGGTGAACAAAATTTTATATGCATAAAAAACTGTTGTCCCATTTTGTGTCGAGCACGACAAAGCAGTTGTTCCGTCTTTAGCCCCTCTTGCAAGTTCAGTTTTCAGGAACATTTTGTAAGTAAACGAGAAATCAGACTAGCTTCAGCCGAAGTAAAGAAAGGTCTCCCTTTTATGCTGCACAAAAGTATTCAGCAAACAGAAACAGAAGACTTGCTCGTGCAATTTTCGCCCAGAGATTGACTGACGTATGTGTCCGCCGATAGCCGAATTTGTTGTTTTTCGTCAGCTGTTCCTGTAGTAAGACCAGGCTAAATTTGGATCGAATCAACGAAGGCTAATATGTATTTTTCCCAGTTGTCTTACAAAGGGACGCGTAGGCCTTACAACGGTTTGTTAGTTCAAACACATTAACGGAAAAGGTCCGCCTGATTTTTGGTGAACTTAACTTGCTAACCTCATGTCCTATATATTTTAATGTTTTACGTTCGTGACTGAAGAGAGTAAACGAAAGTTACCATCTCGCGATGTATGTCTTCTGTCGCTATTGGTGAAGTTAACATTCATCAATGAGATAACCATTAAGCTGACAGCTCTACTCGTTCAATCAACAATATGTGTATTTGTTTGGAGCCTGGCATCACCTGTTCAGAACTGCATAATGACAACAGCCGGTTTATAGTCTCATCCATATGTGTTATCAAGTGAAACTCCTCCACAGTTTACGACTCTTACGGTAGCGGTCGTACTGTCCTTATCACACACTGGATCAGTTCACTGACAAAATCTACTAAAATGATTACGTGTGTGAGGAACCCACAGAACTTCGCAACAATTCTGAATTGGATAGATGAATGCTCACTTTTGACACCAGTCACCGAGCAGATTTGAAACTTCCCATACTGTCTCTAATACCTGATCATTTTGAGCACGTCACTATTTTTGTCTGATGCAGAAATCTGCAAGCCATTTTACGTCCTGTTTTTAGTGATCCGAAAGACATTTTTTGTAGAATTCACGGCCTAGAATGCTCCAAGTCACAAGTTCACTTCTGCAGTATGACGTTGTAACGGAACGTCCATATATACCAATTCATTCGTAACCCGCGTGAGCCAGTGGCACGAAGGTGAACACGGTTATCGCCTGAGAATTCGGGCCGTAGCTTAACTCCCGTTCCTGTACTGTTTCCAAAAGAACAGAAGTCAACTATGGTGGTTATTTCTGACTGAGGCTAATTCAAAAGCCCGGCTGAATACAAGAACTGTGATCAATTGTGAGCTGTGTTTAACCTGATATTAGTTGATATTCCAGACTGCTTGTTGCCTATCAAAAGAAACTCGCTGGCTTTGACTACTTGAAAAGTGCTTTCGCGTAGTTTACATCTTTATGTTCACTTCAGTGAAGTACGACATTCTTATTTCAACTCTGTGATAATTGTTTAAGGCTTCACGCGAGTTAGATCTGAACTTTAGGCTGCAATTCGGCCGAAGGTTTGGACAGAATAAATCTTGGTGATTATCTACATTACATAACCTTGATCACTACCTGGCACGGGCAGTCCACGGAGGGTTGATCATTTCGATTGACCGGAATCACCAACGAATTTTGTTATGATCATTTACGATTGCTTTCACAGGCGACTGTGTGCTAAGTTCAAGGTCCTGCAATAAATGAACGCGCAGTTTTTCAGCTGTGGGGTAGAAATTTGTTGTGGAAGTCAGTTCTGTGTAAACGACATGAACGTCCTAATTCTGTTTTGAAAATAAGCAAGTGAAAATTGAGTTGTCCCAGCAGAGTTCGTCATGCCTACCATCACCAATTTCTAGGATTTTCGGGAAAGCCTGCATGGTTTATATAGTAAACGCTTTCATAGTTACCTCAAAGGTGCTTAAGTAAGACATCACGAACATAATAGTTTATAGTACAGTCACATTAGATCCGAGGCACAAGCAAGCGTTGAATTTCGTGGTTTCTCTCTGGGAGAGTTTTCACCGTGGGTAATCTCACAAGAAGAAATACTAAGGATGACTGGAAAGTTCATGGGAACACGACGGCTGCAATCATTTTTGTTACGTTCAATCTACCTAACACATAACCCAGTAAAATTGTGATTCGACTTCCTTTCGTCCAACAGCGAAATCACGCAAAGATATTAGGTCATGAAACAAAAAATAACCAAACACCGTTTTATCCAGAGGGTGACTAACTACGTGCAATGTTCATTAAGCCAACTGACATATACAACTTGATCACCATGAACAAAATACTCATTTGCATGTGATGATTGTCCTGGTCCTTACTCGGATCAATAGTGTTTGTTTTGGCATTTGTTCCGGTTGCAGATATCTATCCATAGTTTTGTACGGACATGACGGATTACGAGTTTGTCGTTGTACCACATAAGACACATATGTGATACTCACTGTGAGCCTCCTGACCCCCTACTACTCATTAGTGTTATGGGCATACCATTACGGTCTTCATTGAGTGGTGTTCATATTGCCGGGTAACAAAGAAAAAGGATGTTTACAATTAACACTCTCCGGCTGTATACATCATCTCACACACAAAAAAGTGTTATGAATTATTTCAATTGATTATTTCACCTACTTCCACTCGGTGCCTTTTCTGCCCTCAAAATGCGAATCCATCCTGTTCGAAAAAGTATCAAATGCCTGTCTGCATTTTCAATCCACTTTGACAAAATCAAAAACATCACACTCCAAAACGATGGGACCTCTTAGTAGTCAGCCAGCTTACGTGATCAGCACGGGTGAAAAGAAACACTTAGGAGCAATAATATAACCCTAATATCTGATTGCCTCGGGGGGATACACACGAACTAAGTAAGATTGTCACCACCGTAACCGCTGAGTGAGTAACTCCAATCACCTTTAGACGAAATCAAGACAGTTGTCAAGCATCTGTCACATCTTGTGACAGCCAGCATAACAAGCCTTCTACAACTGAAAGATTACCACTACTGCAAGTTCCGTCAACGCATCAAATTTTGCTGATTCTGCTGACTAAGGGCATTCAGTTGATTTTACCATAATATACCGTAGTCTTAATGTGAGTTGTGGTTACTTTGCAGCCAAGAGACATAAACCTGGCAACTGAGAATTTTTATCCATTTTTGTCATTTATGGTAAAGACGACCACATTGGTAATACATATCGAAGTTTGCATCTTGGAATATTGCTTCACCTTTTGTTAGTCTTTTGTGTCAGAGGCATTCAAACAGTACTTTTGAAAATTGAATGAACCAAATGGGTGTTTGGAAATTAATCTGGTTGCGATTAACATAAGAAGTATCAGAATGCATACTATTTTCCAAGTTGCAGCCACTTTAATTGAAGGCTGCGTACAGCTCAACAATATCATGAATACACAGTCTATTTTATCAACACAGTAAAAACAGCCTACAATTGTACGTACATGGTAACGAGATAAGTGGGGAGAAACACGAATTCATTGGACATTTAGTGCACAGACAGCATTTACCGCATGCTCGCGAAATCAATTCGCGTATCGTTTAAATAACAATAATCAACCCTATTCGGTAAGGCTGTGCTGATCAACTAATCCTGTTTGTGCAAAGACTGTTTAGACAAATCATTTACCCGTTTTGGAACTGGCCGGTAGATTCTGATGAACTCGTACATGAGCAATGTGTATTACAATTTGAGGAGGTTTTTCAGCACCCAGCTGTGTGGATGAAACAATATGTTTGAATTTCATTTTATATTCCCCTGTGGCATAGAAATAATATTAGGAAGACGCAACGTTTCAAAATATTTTCACTGGTGTACAGTTGGTCTCGCTTTGACTGTTTTAAACATTCGGTAAGTTGACTACAGTATACAGGAGAGCTCATCGTAATATTATTCTGTGAGTTAACGCATAGACTGCACCAAAAATACACTAATGTGAATAAACGAGAGCTGTTTGCTGCTATGGCAAGTCATATTAAGATTTCTTGAAAAACTGTACAATACTGGCACTGGGTCAATGGGTCGACGTCCACAGACTCTTTGAAAATGGCAGTAGAGAATCTGTATCAAGAATCCTATTGTAAACTGTTGAAACCATAATTTGAGAAGTGACGGTTTTGGAAGGCAACACATGTTACTGAAAGTTTGCACAGAGTAACAGTTTGCGAAAGACAAATGAACAATCATCCGTTATTGACGCTAGTAGAAAAGGGGAGATTTTCACACATTTACACATACATCATGCTAGTGTGAGAGTCTGGAAGTAGAATAAAAACCAACGGTACGTAGTGTGTAGAAGGTTTTAGATTGAAGAAGGCTGAGTGAATGAAAATGAAGTTCGCACTGGGCACTTACAAGCAGCCTTAAGACTGCCTGTCAGTAGCGGCTAAACACGGGATTCATCCCTCATGTTAGTCAACAATGAGTACACCTGCTTAGCCTCGATGAAAGCGGAACGTGGTTTTAATGACATCTCCCGGAATAAGCCAGAATAAAGATCTTTCAGACAGCATACTATTTTGCCAACTGTAAGCAGTGTCCACCCGCTGGTCATTCCAGATAAAGAACTAATAATTATCGGCACTCCTGTATGAGTTCACATTCACATTGGCTTAAACAAAACTGAATAACTGGTTAATTATACATTGGATATCGCAGCGGTGCTGATCATGGTATTGTTTTTCTGGATGGCAAGAGTAAGCAGATCACGTATCGAGAGAAACCGGTTAACTTCAACGACAATCTCACTGGACTGGAAGGAACGCTCAAATAGTAAACAAACGAGAGCATATCCCGCCTCGTGTGCATTCGTCCGTCGGTGAAGGAAACGAGCCAAGCCTAATTTGTTCTCGTGTCAGTATATTGTCTGTTTTTACCACCAACGAAGTCTACAGAATTCTTTCAATAATTCCGATCATTCTATCTCAATAGATTAAAACTGGTAAGTTGCATGAGGTTTAAGTTCTTCATATAGGACCTCACTGTCCAAAAATTCGGTGTTTGACTATGTTTAAAGAAGTGAGAGCTTTTTTAGTCCCTCAAACCGCATGTCTTTTGCTAGCCCGATCAAAGTGCCATGGCAAGATCTCAAAACCCGTAAACTGGAACTGTTCTTCCCTCCATCAGTGTGTGAGAAGGAACTCAATGGATGATCCGAGAGACAGACTTCCCAGGTTGTATCACTTTGGAATTCACCAACACTGCAGCTGAGTTTTTAAACTGGAAGCCACTTGGTGGAATTCTGCGGCTGACTGGAATCAGAACATACACTGAATACAACTCACAATCACTCTTGCTTCTTACATTCAGATAATGCTTCCTGTTTGATGTGTGCAGTTCTCGGAACCAGGAGTAGAACGTCATTTATCAAACATATGAAATAAACATGTTTCCCCTGTGTCACTGACACTTCTATCACAATCGTTTGTGTATCATATTCCTCTCGCCTGATCGTCCCAAAACTTCCACTATATAGAAAATTAAACAGTCCATACATCACTCACAAACAATCTTGTCTTCAAGTCAAGATATGATAACTCAGGTGTGTTCAATATTAAATCAGTGCGCATATGTCAACCTGTCAGTCTTATCAGCACAACCATTAAGAATTGGAACGAGGCTGATGTGCAAGAAACACGCCGACGACATATTTGTAATCTACAAATTGCTCAACCAACTATAAACCATGTGCACGCTTCTTAACAGCGTGCACTCCAAAATCACATTCACGATTGAAATCAAGGAGGGAAATCAGTTAATCATTTTAGGTGTCGGGTTCACTAGACATAAAGATGGGTCACCCTCTAAAGGCAGTGTCCGAAAGAAGACGGGAGCTAGCCAGTTATTGTATGTCAGCCTTTCCATTATTCGTATACCAATGCGGGCTCGTGCGAGCATCAAGCCACTGGCCTTGTAAAATCCACTCAGATGGGCACATTTCTGAGAAGCTTGTTTTTATTCAACAGATTCTTATCCAGTCCGTTTTATCTACGGACACTCTGAGCCACTCGGCTCCAGACCAGACCTCACAACAATACCGGGGAAACCTGTGTTCATATCTCTATCCTGCAAAGGTGAAGGTGTAACACTCTCCGTGGGACAAAGAATGAAGACAGCAGCCATGGTAATTTTGCAGTGCCGAACGGATCACAATCCATAAACTCTGAGAAAATACCCGGTGTCCAAAGTCACCAAACCAGGTAGTATCTACGAATTTGCCTGTACCTGTGGTTTGCAGCACGTTGACAGCACACTGGGATCTCGGAACACCTCCACAAGTGGCTTCTGAGTGTCAGAAGTGGAACCGCGAAAAGTGCAGTTACAAGATATTCACAGGAATATGGCCGTCGAGTGCACCCCTTTGAAGCATTCCTTGTTACCTGCCAGACAACGAACACACTCTATAGTTTTTGTCGAAGCGCTTGCTATACACCATCCGAAACCAACATCATGTATTCAAAAGTAGATGCAGGTGAATCTGTCTATACCTCGGCAATAATTTACACGGACGGAATGTTCTTTCCAACTTCATTTGTTTATTCTCATTACATTTTTTTATTTATTACGTCCATATCTGTATCTGTTATCTGTATTTTCGGTCACGTGACCGAATGATGAACGACCATCTTTGAAATTTTGCCGGCAGACTCCCACATCTCCAAATGTTTAAACAACATTTTGCGTACGTTAGTGAAAAGGGCATACGAACGGGTTATTGAATATGCATCTTACATGACGATTCTTGAATTTTTCACATATCCACTAAAGTTTAACTCGCCAACTGGCTACCTGCAAACATGAGACAAACTACAGTTCAGGCTTTCTTTTTGAAGAATACCAGACAAAAATGCATAAATGTACCCAAACTTCAGCGAAGTAGCAACTGGGATGTCTATTATATGATACACACAGAAATCACTTGCAGTCCCACATTTCACTGTTCGATGTCTGAACAAAACCTGTTTAAAACAACCTATAGGATTAATTTGTTTTATCACAGTTATAAATATTTTGTGTTCAGGGACCTGAATTATTTGTGAAAAGAGCTATCTTGTCAAAAGTGCGCATTTTCAAAAGCGACGCCCGTTCACCATTATGGTTCTATCTTAAGCCTTGTGCCAAACTCGTACTAGGTTACTCATTCTTCTTAGGCAAGACCAATTTTTCCTGTAACAAATTTGAACAAATGAAGCAGAAGCAGGTTTTGCACACCGTCCTTCTTGAGCACATTTGGCTGCATCTCATCAGGTACACACTGCCGTCTGCGAGTTTACATGGCAAAGTTCAATCGATATTGTGGAACTGCCCTTTTGGTTGCAGAAAGACCTGTTCATTTGTACCAGACTGTCCCGGCAACTAGTGTGCACTGATATATGCATGCGTATGTTTATGTAAGTGCTGATGTTGTACTTTGTTTTTACAATGTCCATTGAACTTTGCAAACTAAAGCTGCAGACTGAAGTATGTATTTGATGAGATGCAGCGAAATGTGCTCAAGATGGACGGTGTGCAAAAAAAACTGTTTCTGACCCCTTTGTTCGCAATCTTCTTAAGCTTTTCTAGTTTGTAATCATTTTTAACTGGTTTGTTTATCTTTCGGTTCATTTCAGTGTTACGTCATGGACCAAAACAACTTATTCCTAAGTTAAACCACTTTGTGGCTAGTTGAAAGTTTATGACTGTGGTTAGCTCATTATTTCGACAGGCTCGTAAAAATCCAATAATCAGTGTTTCTCATCTTACCTTAAGGAATATAAGGTAGTTATTTGGATAAACACAACCGCAGTTTACCTGCATGTTTGTATCATCCTATTAGTAAAATTGACGTTCAAGTGAAATTCCACCTGTAATCACGAGGGAGTATGGACTCACCGATTCGCTGCTACCGGAAAAGTGGCGTAAACGAAGTTGGCCTAATGTTAGGGAAAGTTCAAATCCAGTGGAATAGTTTCGGTACAGGTGGTTCAACAGGAGTGAGACTCTTGGTAAGTTAATATGTTGGATCTGTTCGATGAAGTTTACAGCACTGCTCCGAACCAATTCCGCATAGGTATGTAGAAGTATCACATGCGTTTGGATTGTGCGAAACGAGATCTGAATCACATCGACTGCCGAATGCTGTGTGGTCGGGAAATGAAAGTGAACTAACTGGCGTCCATTGAAGACCATGTTGAAGGCGGCTGTTCACGAAAAATGACGGCAAAGCACAAGTAGTTCAAAGTTGGAACATATCTTTAATGATCTCTCTCTGAAAAACCTTATTGTTAACACGGTTTTATTTTAACAGCCAACAGCGAACCAACTAACACCGTGTGGCATCTGAAGAATTTTGTAAAACGTCATTAAATACACTTTGATAAAGGAGCCTGAAGAGCAATAATAATGTTATAGTTAATCGTAAGCGTCTGGAAAGACGTAGAAAATACCAAATTGCCACTGGAAACGAAATCCAAGATCGAAGGCATAGCACATCACCGGACAAACAACTAGGAAATTCGAGGATATCTAAATCCTATACGAAACACGGAAGTAGGATGTCTTTGTTGACTTCTGTTAATGACGGGATTAATAGACAAAGCTTTGAAATTGTTAGTAAATACAAGAGTAAAAACCCGCATGTTGAACTAAGACCATGAAACTCACGCTCTTGACATCGTACACCCGTGTACATTGTGCCTGAACAATCACATTGTGACTTTTGCGGTTTTTGTATACAAACCCCGTTATTGAGACATCTGAATGCAGTTTGGTTAGCACGAAGGAAGCCGAACGTTTGATTATCAACCGGCACACCGCAATCCATAGAATGTTCCACAAAGCCATTAGTGTCTCCACATCTGGGTTGGATAACCCGATCGAATTCGACTCTGGTGCGAGCGTGCTGGCGAGCCCGAACTGCTGATTGCATGTCTAAACCAATATGATTGAAACTGACGCTGTACAATAGGAAGAAAAATTGGTGTGAATTTTATGACGGAGGCTACTCTCAGAAGTCAGTATATTTTTTGGAATTTAAGCTATGATATGGACTGTTCTCTTGTACTTTAAAGTCCTGGAAGCCACATTTTACACTCAGAAGACGCACTATCGAAGTGGGTCAAAGGTTAACCAACACAAATTTCCTAGTCCCCTAGTCCACGTCAAAAAATCGCTGAATGTGTACGCCTGAATGTGTTTGTTGTTAATGTGATTACAAATCAGCAGCTTCTATGAAGAATCCAATTATTCAGTTCCATTCACAATTCCCGGATCTGCAAACCACACACCTAGGAAACAGAAACAAGAGCGTGAAGATCTTTCTTTCAGCTGTAAACATCTGCCAGTTAATGGACCTGAAATTAATTACGCCACGATTTAAAATCAGTTTTACATTACACAACCGTATAAACGGAACTTACCTATTTGACAGCAACAAAACAATTTAACGTGAAATTGCGAATGTGTATGGTCCCTACAGGTTGCAAGATTTCTTATTTATGGCTGAAGTAATGTAGGTTCAATGCTTTCTAGTGGTAAAATAATCTATTTAACAGGGTATGTCAGTTTTAATATTTTGTCAATAATCTGCGCAAAGCGTTTATTTTGCAACTTTGCAAGCACTGATCCATTTTCATTCAATAAATTGATCAATTCAAACCTTTCTGATCACACAGGTAACTCTCAGAACACAAAGTGACTAGCGGAGTGTCTATTAAACATCAAACAGATCCTCGTCGCTTGCATGTTTCATGAAGTAGGCTGTCACTTAGCTTTTCTGGCTGCACTCCTTAAGTCGATCATGTTTTCCTATCGAGAATGGCTAAATGTGAAAGCTGAACTCAGGAAGCGAGTTAATACTGTTTCATCAGTAGTTCTGTAGTAAGCATGTGTGATGTTTTAGCATGTACATTGAAAGAAAGTAAGCTTTCTTCGAAAGGAATATAAGAAGCAGCCAGATATTTGTGCTGCATAATGAAGAAGAGACATTCGGTTATTGGGCGGCAAACATAAACAAATTTACCTGTGTGATGCTAGGAAAAAGCGAGTGGCCTGTTGATTCTAGTACTGAAAATTTACTAATCGTTCTGATGAAAGATAATAAAATCCTTTTGCTTTTGCAAACTATTTGTCACCATCCAAAATAAATCTGGTTTGAGTAAACACTGTTTTACAACAACCTTGATGGTAGCCACCATTCAGGGCAACAAAAGTCGATTGGTAAAAATACGTGACATGTCAGAACTCTACATATAGCTGAAAGTTTTCTCGAAGAGTTCAAATGCTATGCAAAACAGCAGCATATAGCTTTGAGACAAACCTTAACGGTGATAGTCAGTCGGCCGTCGTTTTTCCACGCGTTATTTACCTATTGCTGAGTTAACTGCTGCCAAATTATTGAGAACAAAAGTTTGTGTTAAAAGTGATACTTATTAACTTGGCACCAACTTGATAATGTTCGAGAATTTGTTACAGCCTCACGGGACACCGTGTGAGTTGATTCAAAGTTTTTGATTCCATTTTTGCTGTACACATTTGATTATATGCGGGGGTATTGGTTTGAAGAGAGATTGTACAGTATGCCTCTACCGACTTGTTTCCACAAACCTTAATTTTCCAAGATGCTATCCTGTGCATTATTGAATCATTTGGTCCAGATTACTGTTTCCCAACAACTTTAATCATGTGGGCATAGACGTCTGTCCCACTACACGCCTTCGAATTGTAATGGCCGTCATTGTTTTGGAAGCTAGTCTTCTTGTCTGTGATTAAGATTTCTTGCTCGGATATCCCACAAAAGTAAAGCTTCATGTTGCGCATGTTTTGGGATCATTCTTATTTGCTAAATTCATTCACTCAGTCAAAAATCTAATCCCACATCAACTAATGACTCAAGGTGGGAAATATTTACTTTACAGGTTCGAAAATCATCAGAGTAGTCATCAGAATACCAGCAAACGAGCGGGCGAGCAAGCTAGTTATCTGTTCTTCAACATCGCATCAAATACTTACGGATTATGCGGAGCATCGCTGCAGGACTGAACAAACTATGTAATTAACAAGTTCAGTTGAGGTTAAGTACGTTATACAAATGATTGGAGACAACGCTGTGATACAGCTTGGTTTCTTTCTATGTACACCAATAATCTTTCCAACAACGCTAGTTACGTGGCTCGTTCGGTTGGGCGGCCGTCTGAGCTTACCCGTGAGCATCGTACAGCTTGAATCAATGATGCAATGATGCACCAGCATAGACTTGATACATTCTGTCGGTTAGCGTCTTACTACAAGCCCTGTCCCTTCGTTTGGTCTGAGTTACCGAATCAGGGTCTGTCAATCAAATGCCATGGCACAAATGATCGAAATTCGTGTGAATAACTTATCTCTGTGTCCGCAAAAACAGGAGCATTAGTTCATGAATCCTGGTCCAATCGATGGAGCGTGACCGACACACAGATACGAACAGCGTATTTCACGTTGTATACCGGGCTTCGGCTACACTGTCGCAAAAGATCAAATGCCGAGTCCTGTCGAGCCAAAGGGCTTTCTTGGTAATAAACGGCCGCCCAACTTGTGAACCAGTTTGTCTCCGTCCAACTATTCCATTTCGATTAACAATGACTGCCGAGGACGGATTTCGTTTGTGTTTCTAAACACAATATTCTTCCCTTATTTTTTTGATCAATAACTCTTTAACCCGCCACTTAACTTTATGTGATTATATTACTCAAGGATGAGAATTTATAGAAAACAGGTTGTTCGGTGAAACTTTGCTTTTAAAGGTTTGTCATTTTTAGTGGTATCAGCTTCATAAGTGTACATGGGCGTTACGTTCAATCTGTAGCCGCATTTGGTACGATTTGTCTCACCATACTTGCAGCTGAGTAAAACCACGTATAACATAATCATACTCTTTAGATCTCATCATAGACCAGGTATTTTGATTAAAAAATATATATCTAACCTGAGACTGCCGTTTTACGTGCAGTTAATACAGTTTGTACTAGTCTGATGAAACAAACGATTTAACCACCTAAACTGTTTTCTTCAATGTTCATGATTTTTCCAAGGTAAAACTCACTCCGTATATTACACAACATTCATGCTGGGACAACTTTTCGTTTCTCCCGGTCATTTATATACACCAGGTCATTAGTAAATCATTGAGCGCTCAGAACAAACTACGAAACTAAGCTTACTCAACTATCGTCGCTCGATTTTAGACGAATGTGCGATACATGATTGAGTTTAGAAATATCGGTGCACCGGGGAAGAATGTAGGCAGACAAATACGACTTAAGAGCTAGTGCGTAGGTGAGTAAGTAGCCCAGATTCTATGCATGATTTGACTAGTAAACATTTGAAGTGAATTAAATACAATTATATAACAAGACAAAGGTGCTAGAAAACCCACTTTAGCACACATCCAAGGAAACTGCTGTGA
This sequence comes from Paragonimus westermani, assembly GCA_008508345.1. Taxonomy (NCBI): domain Eukaryota; kingdom Metazoa; phylum Platyhelminthes; class Trematoda; order Plagiorchiida; family Troglotrematidae; genus Paragonimus; species Paragonimus westermani. Next base: position 196,356 of record QNGE01000784.1, on the reverse strand, counting down.
ACTCCCCCCAGTGCGTGTATTCCTGGCTTGGGTATTCCTTCCTCAAACAGTTGACTAAAGTTCATTCCCCCAATGAATAAATTCCTTCCGAACCAAAATGCATTTCCATGCTCCTTGCTTATCAAACTTTGTTCCAACAATTTTATGGCAACATCCACAGGCATTATTCCAAACAGGTTTGTACTTTCTAGAACCGGTCCCATATATAGCCATTCCTCATTTGGCAAGACTCTGAAACGAATCAGTGGCCATTGAAAGTAATTTCCAGTCTGGTTCGTAAACACCACCTTGTAAGCAATCTCAAGGGAAAGATCGGATGTAATTTTCACTGTTTCATTCAAACTGTAATCAGCAAGCTTGAAATCAATCCATACGTTTTGATCCGTATGAACCACGACGTAAAGACTCTGATTACGTAATTCCGCTGCAAGCAGGCGACTTTTAGTCGATCGTATATCTTCCGACAGGACACCTTTTACTCCTTTGCTGATTGATGGCTCAAACCGAGCGTTACTTCTTTGCCCGCAGAGTAAAAACAACAGACCGTTTTCTATCTTTTTTGGACGGAAGTGTAATCGTAGTGTTGACCAGGTATGTTCCGACGTGAGACGACTACCTTCTAGGTTGACATCAGTCCAGATTGGGGGCAACAGAAGCCTCAGGTAAGATTCTTGGAAGTGACGGGAAACAAAATCTACTGAGCTGCTATCCGTTTGACTGACCCGGGTGGGACGAAAGCAGGGACCATTAAAAGTTATGGTTGTACTCGAATTTTCGTTCACAGTGTTAGGCGGCATGGCGGTAGCAATTTTGAAACCATGTTTATTGACCGCCGTGTATTTAAGTAAATCCATCCGAATTCCATCCCCTTTGAATGTTGCCTTTAAAACAAGAAAGAACTGTTAGATCGGTTCAATATTCGAAGAATCAAACATTAAAAACGGTGTGCAACGTCAGATTGTGTCCAAGGATGATAGCAGATGCATATTCTAGGGACTGATATTCCGTTAAAATTTGTAGACAATTCAAACAACGATGAAACAACAGTGGAATAGCTCACCCATTACTTTCGCGTATGGCACAAGTGGTTGGTTGACGAATAACAAAACTAGTTGGATCCTAAAGTTTGTGTTGAATGAGCATCTTCCTCCTCCTCTTCTCTTTTCTTTTTTGCCTCCATCTTCACTGCCCTCCACCTCTCCGTGTTTTCCATTGAAGACTTGGGACTGTGAGTCTTGAAATCAGACACTAACTTATCCTAATTTGTGAGCCGAGAGAGATTAAGTGTCCGCACGAACGGCCTCTGAGCTCAATGGTCAGGGTTGCACAATCGGATACTAGTGACCTCGGTAACGGTCAGTAGTCGCAATCGCATCATTTTCGATCAGTTTCTTGAAGCGGTAGAAAATATGAGAAGCACACTCGTTACCGGAGGATTGGTTAGGGTATGCCAAATGAGCAACAATCGCGATTGAAGTCGTTTTGGTCACACTACTATTTACCCACGCAAGGTGATTCTCACACACACAGTTGGAAAACCGTTCCGTAGTATTTTCAATATATGACGCTCGAGATGAGCAAACAAACGAGTGCACACACCAACTGGTTTTGAAATATGGAGGTTCGTCTCTGAGTTGTGACATAATAACAGATGGAAGCCCAGACACATATGAGCTGTAGACTGGATTGTTTTGGCTGATTTCTGAGGCTTTCTTGAAATAATTTCGGCAATGGGATCTCCTTTGAAAGGAAGATTAACAAACGCGAGTTTCCCACCTACAGAATGTGACTTACGTTTTTGACTTGCCACCTGAAAAACCTTCTAAATAAAACGCGTCAGGTAGCCTTCCCCAAAAATTTCTAGCTAAGCTTGTAAAGTATCAGAGGTGCAGGCCCTTAATACTCTACCCGTCGGACGTCGCGTGAGATTTCGCTTTTGACTTGGCGGAACAAAACTGTCAAAGTGAGTATACTGACCACTCCAAATCTGTTACTATTATAGTGCGTCAGCGGTTCTCTCAAATCGTCTTTTGATGTGTCCAACTGTTTGTTGTTATGTTCGATCTAACCACATCGTTAGTCAGTGTAGTCTTGTACAAACACGCTGGTACCTGGTGAACCCATAGCAAATGATGATAATCCTTAATTGTTTATGTTCAGTTTTTGAATTACGTCGATAAAAATTGATGTGTCCCGGATACTTTTGCTAGCTCCATCCTGATGGGTTCAAGTAGACGGTCGAGCCATTTGTCCAGAGCATTGTAAGGCAAGTTGCTCATATCTCTGCACATATTCCTGAACGCAAAAGAAGTTTTTCGAGCACAATCTGCCCAGGCCCACAAGCAACCAAGCCCACAAGTCGGAACAGCGATTGCGTAACTCCTAGCGGACACGTCGTCCGTAACCACTACTGACCATTTTCTGACTCGTTCTAGTTACCGTTTCTATAGTTTTCGTGTTCTAATTAAGCTGATGACCAATCACAGAAAATAAGTCTCCTTATTTTGACGTTCTCGTGACTTCCATAGGTATTTTCAAGCAAATTAACTTATCTCTTCTCGGTTATTTAAACGTACGAGTAGATAATGTGCCGGCTGTTAGTTGAGCACTGCTTGCACTGCCCTCATCGCTGTTTACAAATGGTTTCAAGCTATGAAAATTAATAGTAAGCAGTTCTCCTTGGACTTTGAGGTTCCTAAACACAAGCAATTTACTTCTGTTTACGAGACTGCTGATGACTGTCGACTGTCAATAGGCAAAAGATGCTAAACCACCATCGCCCATGATTCATAATTCCTACAGACCATCAGTGGTACTTGAGCAGTGAAAACTACATAAACCGTCGTTTTTCCAGTGGTTTAATTCTACGTAATGCAACTAAGGCTCCTAAGGTCGTAGGTAATTAATTCGGTTCGGAATGCCAGAACTACAAGCTCCTCAAAAAACTCTGTCATCTCAACTTGATGAGTTAACCCCATCAAGAAGCTGGTTGTGATTAGTGTAGTTGGGAATTGCATCAAGAACAGTATATTGTACTTCCGTTTCATTCGTGTTTTTGTTTTTTAGGTAGTAAATATTATATATATAGATGGAATTAGAGCTGGCAGGCATCCCTCGTCGTACGCTTCAGAATCCATTAATGACTAGAAATCTCCGATATTCGTCTATAAGGTATACGTGCAGAACCTACTTCTTCATGTTTTTGTGAAGTGATCTCTGTAGAAAAAACAAAAGCCCCCCCAAAGTTGGTTTTCTCGCAATGCTTCGATTCGATTTCTATTATGCATGTGATAATCTAGACTTCTTTAAATAAGCGTGCTAATCACCTGTGTTTGAACAAACCGATTTTAAAAACACCCGCCTTTATTTACGTTTTTTACCTAATGGGTTCCATTACAACCCCATAAATATAACGAAAATTTGAATTCAAAATAAATTTAGATATATTTTGCTACCTCCTCCAAATTAATTTCGCTTCAAAAACCAGAACAGCTGTCAGGAATGGAGGTGTCTCATCCAGAAGTTTATGTAATGTTTGACAGCTGAATGTAACGTATATTGGTCAAATCAATCAACGTTTGCTGATTGAACAAAAGAGTACCTTTCAAACAATTCATTCTGGTAAATTTGATGAAGAGAAACACTTCTGTGTTTAACTAGTGCACCAGTAAAAGGGCAGAACGAGAGGCACGTATGAATCTTGAAACATGCAGTTCGAGTAGCACTCATGTTTATAAGTAGCCTTCGAATGCACATTAATTTTTCAGATAATCTCAATATTTTCGTAGAAGGCAAGTTTTTAAAAACGTTGCCGCTTCCGGTAAGCAGCCAGTTTCCCATGGCCCATGATTTGGCCACTTTTCGTATGTTTGGATTCATTGCATTTCTCTCAATTGCAAGTTAGCAGATTATTTTCAAAGTTGTTGCAATCACCGTTGTTAGCATACATGAACCGCTGTTTCTACTGTCCCGTCGAACTTGAAATAACCCACTGTTTCCTCATCGTTTCACACTTTGAAACAGCCAGTGTCGGGTAAACTCATCACCAGCTCGGAGCGTACGTATTACCCGGGACAACATTGTTTTGCAGATATGGTTGCTATTTGTGCCAGATCTAGCCAACTCAGTAATCAACCAAATGGACAGATTATTATCTCAGGTAAAACTTAAACGCCTCGAATAAAAGAATTATTTTGCTATCTTAGACGTTGTGCGTCAGTAGAATTATTTCCAAATGATATTAATATCCTATTTCACGCTTTCGGCTGTGTGAAGTATTCGGCTTGATTGACGAGGTCATTGGGTTACTGTGACAGAAAATCAGCTGATTCACTATCAACTGATCGAACAACCATGGAAATAGTCACGTATTTCGTAGTCGTAACTCAGTATATACACTTTGAGGACACTAAAGTTTGTCGAAGACGCACTTCAACCGAAACTCTGTTCAGATCCGATATAGAAGTATAAATTAGAGCCAAGGGGTAATAAGTATAACAGTTTAGATCTGACATCTTCGGCATAAGCGTGAAGTAATCCTGTATTAAAATTCTCGACATAAGACAGTCTTTTTAATAAATGTCTCAAGAATTAATACAGAGTGAATAAAAGTGATGCACCATTTATTTGACTGAGTAGGGTAGGTGTCATCTCACATCTCCTGCTGGTTTATCCATCCCTTAAAAGCGGTAGCCAAGGTTTGCAGACAGTTAAATGCTAACTCAGGCTTCTTCGCCGATCTACACTGTCGAATGGTGCATCCATTTTTATCGTGAAAATATATTTTCGTGCATGTCAATAAGTTGTCGGTCAACCGAGTACTTTGCCCACCATGACATTCTCTACTTCTCACGAATAACTGCGGTTCAAACAAGTAGCACAGTCTTAAACAGAACGGCTACTGACAATTATCACACAGCCAGTTTTTCAAAGAAACAGTTCTCATAATCGATGGACTTGAACTGAAAGTAACGAAATACGGGAATAAATGCTGAATGAACTTTTACCAACTATATACTAAACACTGGAAACAAGTTTCTACACTCGTTTGTGGTGTAACATTTTGTGACGAGGCGAATCGGACCCATTTCCACAGCACGCACACCTACCGAAAATCCAACCAAGTAACCTACCTGTAACATATGTCCGCGGAAAATGGCCCGTTCTTGGTGCTCCAGACTCACTGTGAAATCAGTCGGACCGCCAAGATTCAAAACTTGTGTTCTCAACAAGCGTGCACTCGATTTGCCTGTCTCTAACGTTCGTTCCAACAATACTTCGTCATCAACCACCACGCGTATCTACAACAGAATAACGTAAATGTTGCCTACCATTAGGGCTTCCAGCGAATGGTTTTGTGTTAATCGTTTATAAAAATAAATTTTGACTATTTTGTTCTAAGAAATAACTAACAAACGTAACGGATAAACAACTGTCTACCAAAAATACGGTTAAAATGAAAAGTTGATCGTTCGGTGAACTGCGAAACTGTTTAACTTCCTCTATTGAACGAAGTTTGTTGTGTCACGCTGGAAAGATGCATGGTTGCGGACATGCACTATAGAATAAAAACTGCCAGGAGAAAAAAGTCTCGATACGAAGTACATACGTCGACTTCGGATTTCTGCGTAAACTGACAGTAATTAAAATAGAACCCTGAAGCCAAAGAATATATAATTGTTTTTAAGCCCTAGAAGAAGAAAGACTGAGGGTAGACGTTTACCTCACCCAAATTAATTGTGACCTTCAACGGAAACTCGCTGATGATATGATTTGATTAGCAACGGCTGGGGTTCAGGAGGCGTCGCAGAAAACAACTTTTTCGCTTGTACATGCAGCATATCCTTCACCTCAAACTAGGTCCATTGTGTGAAATTAATGTTGGAAGTGAACACACCTTAGTTAAAAAACCAGGGAATAAAAATTTATCGCGTGGTTGTCATGATAGTCGGCGGTTGCATACAGTATGGTCGACAGCATTGGGTGATAATATTTACAACAATCTACACTAAAAACAAACCGCTGATTTGCAATCGACTTAGAAATTCAAAGATTGCTTGTTAACTTACTCGCAAATATTCGACGGACTGAAAAGCTGGGATTTATGACTAAGGTCACTGAGAAATTGTCTGGTTAATTACTGTTGACGCGTTATCGAAGTGACCCCAAAGTTGAGGACAAATGACGCCTCGTCAACCAACTTACGGTGATTTACCTCAAATAGTAAATGGAGCAAAATGGACTCAAAAAGCAAACCGACTTTGCTTTTGCTTAAGTTTTTATATAAGCCATAGTTTGCTGAAAACATCAAAACCCTTGACCCAACTTTGGCAAACTTTTGTGACAAAATATGTATTCAACTCATCCGACTAGCAGCTACCACTCTTTGTCCTGTTAACCATAGCAGAAACAAGGTTGATTTGCGCTTTACTGCGAATCCACCCAACGAAGATAAGTATTGTGCGGTGTTTGTAATTGTTCTTCTGTCCGATCGGCCGGATTATTGGTCTGACAGAGTTTGCTGACATCTATCCGGGCCAAGCGTTTTCCAAAAGTAAAATCTACAAAGGGTCCCATTTAAGTGATTTCGTCGGAATAGATGTCAGAGATCTGTATAGTGAACAAGATGATTTATATAGTTACAGCTGCCGGGACCAGAATACCATATTCGCTTCCAAGAGGCAACCATGTTAGTTATTGCACCCTGAAACTAAGGTCCATCACTTCATTTTTGGAGGGGTTGGATAGAAAAATCATGAGAACTCAAAACCCACGACCACTTCTGAACGATATGCAGTCCATATCAATCTTATAAGTGCAGTTGAAATACGACTTCAAAATCTTTAGTACATCAATAAACTTATTCTACCGGACAAGTCGAATAAGTGCTTAAAGGCTGTTAGGTGTTACGTGTGAGATTCGTTTCATTCTAAATCATTGGTTTTTGAAGGCTTTTTTTGTCATCTGAAGAAAAAGGATTGTTAAAAGATGTGCAGTCCCCTACTTTCTGACAGCGATCTTTTACCTCAATCATAACGAATGCAACACCTTCAGATCAGAACATCTCCTCACGAAAACTCTAATCCAGAATGTTTTTTCTTGATATCGTTTGTACACGTTGAATAAAGTGCATAACAGTAAACAGTAAGAAACTGGGCGGCTATTAATATGATTTCATCTATGTGGCTACTTATTGTGAAACAATTACTGGGTCACCCAGTCTCCGTAAGTCCACGTTACTCAAAGTTGAAGCAGCAGAAGTCAAACATGTACACCAGGAAACAAAATTCAGAAATTTCAGTTGTGTCAACATCAGGCAAAACTGAACTGCTGGGGAAAAGGCGATCAGCAGGAACAGTCACTTCATCTCATAAGGATTGTAAGTGAGATAAGACGACGTCAGTACTTCGATTCTCGCTGGCATTACTTTAAGTGTGCACATGTAAATGTAGTATGACAAGTTACATGAAGTAAAACCGATAGATGGACTTTAGGGATATGAATACAAATGATTAACTAAACGTTGGACACCCGAATAAATTCAACTAAATCAGCTGAAAGCTTCAGGTGAAAGCGAATGCTTAATTTCCAAGGTAATCACACTGTCAACACATTATTCAGAAACACCCAGGGCAGGTAAATACGACTGAGTAGTATCTTCACGGTAAAATGCGTAATACTTTGTCATGTGATCCCAAATAGCATAGAAACGGTATGGGATTGATGGCTGTGCTGACCGTCAAACAACCACTTATACTATATATTATAGTAGTTTACATCCTTGTTTTATCAAACTAGCACTGGAAATTTTCGTCTCTGCATATAACTGCTTTACAGCATGAAGGAAAAGCGAAATACCATAGTGGAAACGCATTCTCATACCAGCAATACATGGACGACCTCCTGGCAGCAGCCGAAAATCAAACCGATGAAGACCGGACGCGTACTGTAATTATTTTACGGTATTCGAACCTCGAACCCATGGTGGAGTAAAGACGATTCAGTCAGTCTTTTTAGCTACCTATTCCGAAATGTTAGAGAGATAACGGTTGGAATTAGCGCTTATCCTAAGTGTGCCAGTATAATCTTACCGGTACACTCAGTTGCATAGCGCTTGTATACATAAAGTTCACTGAGTTATTTGAATCACTCTGGTTTTCAATCTCCGCTCTTCCCACAGAAGTCATCGCAGTGCTCATTCCACGTGTTCGTGCGATGTCCGCCACGTACCTTTTGTCAAACACTGGAACTGTAGGTTTCAGATGAACAGAAGGACTTTTAAACCACTATAAGACTGATCCATTTGCGAACGCAATTTGCTAGTTAGTACATTTCTTTCCGCCTCACTCAAACCGTTCATTCGAATTAAATGTTGGATTAATGCAGCTTNTATCCCGAAATGTTAGAGAGATAACGGTTCGAATTAGCGCTCATCCTAAGTGTGCCAGTATAATCTTACCGGTACACTCAGTTGCATAGCGCTTGTATACATAAAGTTCACTGAGTTATTTGAATCACTCTGGTTTTCAATCTCCGCAGTGCTCATTCCACGTGTTCGTGCGATGTCCGCCACGTACCTTTTGTCAAACACTGGAACTGTAGGTTTCAGATGAACAGAAGGACTTTTAAACCACTATATGACTGATCCATTTGCAAACGCAATTTGCTAGCCAGTACATTTCTTTCCGTCTCATTCAAACCGTTCATTCGAATTAAATGTTGGATTAATGCAGCTTTACAATTCGACAGACAAGTGCCATCTTCGCGAGTTCCTTAACGTAAAAACCCAACCGTAAGTATGAGATACATATTAGACCCTTTTGTCCCCGGTATACCAAATTTTCTCATTCGCACATTTACTGAGTACACTCAGGTGACACCTAGGCTTGTGTATTTTAACGCCACTATTCTCACTGTGAGTAGCAGCAAACGGTCGCATGCTTGAGTGTAAAATTGAAAAAAAAAATTAGTGATTTCTGGATCCCATTCGTGTTTCCGCTTACTTAGTGGTGTTTTGAGATTACCTGCGTTTGACAATTAGCAGAGTTAGATCAACAACACTTTGGTGGGAAACGTTTGGCTATCTAACTGATAGGTTCAGAGATTCACCGTATATAACAGCCATCAAACAAAGCCAGTTTAATGATTCTTCTGAACAATGTCAGGTGAGTAATTCAAACCAGNTTCCTTAACGTAAAAACCCAACCGTAAGTATGAGATACATATTAGACCCTGTTGTCCCCGGTATACCAAATTTTCTCATTCGCACATTTACTGAGTACACTCAGGTGACACCTAGGCGTGTGTATTTCAAAGCCACTATTTTCACTGTGAGTAGCAGCAAACGTTCGCATGCTTGAGTGAAAAATTGAAGGAAAAAATAGTGATTCCTGGATCCCATGCGTGTTTCCGCTTACCTAGTGGTGTTTTGAGATTACCTGCGTTTGACAATCAGCAGGGTTAGATCAACAACGCTTTGGTGGGAAACGTTTGGCTATCTAACTGATAGGCTCAGAGATTCACTGTATATAACAGTCATCAAACAAAGCCATTTAAATTATTCTTCTGAACAATGTCAGGTGAGTAATTCAAACCAGCTTTGCTTGAGTATAGCTAGTATATGTAGTTCACTCAGTAGACGCCCTCATATAAACCCTTACCCTGTTTTGTTATTGAGAGACGGGCTAATCAGTGAATTAAATTCGCTGACTTGTTCACCTAACTGTAAAACAAATTAACGTACCTTCTGAGGTATCACCTACCAGGCTGATAATTGAATTGTGAACGCAGTTGTTGCAACGGAAAAGGAGCGAACCGTGAATAAATAAGTATATTTCAAGATATGAAACCCTCACCTGGTTACTTTATATTACATATTAATAGGCAACAGACAAAAGGTAACATTATTCTACATTACATCGTTACCTATCCCAGAAGTTTCCTTGATTGAATGAATACTAATCAAAGTAAATATATACACATAGATACATGCTGGTCGATGTACCATTGGACTTTGCAGAAGTTCCAAGTTCACTTCTCTTCAAGATGAAAAATTTGCTACTAACAATATTTGTCGTTTAATCTGAAAAGTAATTTGCAAAACTCTATTTAGAGAAAGAACAAGCGGTGTCAAAGAAAAAAGTAGCGAATTGGTGGAGTTAATTGAAATCCCGAGTGCAGTGCACTGTCTGGACAATATTGAACGGTTAATTTCATTCACAAGATTAGCAAGTACAGATAACATAGTAATGATCCAATAAAACCGTTTCGTATGATGTGTTAAAAGTAGGGAAGAGGTAAGAAGTTGGTTTCCTGTACCGAAAGACTCTGCAAAGCGTCCGAGTTTCAACGTAATGAAGGCTGACCTAACAGGGAGGGAAAGTTTTATCATGACGAAAACTCCATCAAGAAATTAGCAACGGTCCAGAATGATCGGTAGACGAATATCGGCAGCTGCACAAGCATGCAGTCCGAGTCAAAGAATAGCATTATCTGAGGAATTTTAAATTTTTCAACAAAATGTGATGACCATATGTTTGTAATGTATTGAATCCATTCAATAATCCATAGTCGTCACAGGCGGCGATTACTTCGGGCTTGAAAAAAGAGGTTGCTGTTGATGTTCGTAAGTCATCGGAAACTGTATAGCTAAGGTTGTAAAGTCTTTCCGTTGGGTCTTTGGCCACCCTGTTATATCCAATGTAGCACACGTCGTATATAATCTAGCACGTCAGGTGAATGTGAGCATTTCTCTCTGGATGACTGCAGTGGTTCCACGAACATCACCAATACTACCAATGCTAAAAATTGCAAGTTGACCTGCCGTAAAGTTTGGGTTATTCGTCAAATTTTAATCGCCTTTCAGACAACAGGGTGGGCCGGATCCGTCACGCTTGTTCAGCTGACATTTATCCGACGGTGAAAATACGCCATTCTCACAAATGGCTTACTCGACTTCTGCATGGCATCCTTAATCGATTAAAATAAGTAGCCCGGAAATTCTTCGCCAACTACCTTTGATTTGTCCGGTTTTGAAGCCTACAAGCCCTTTAAGTATCTGCTTTATTAAACACCAAAAATGACTGCACAATACATAGGAAAAATTAGGCATGGATTTGTCTTAAAAATATTGATTTCCTTCTCATATTTGGTACATCTGTGACAAGAATGTTGTCTTGTTTGTTGCTGGTAAGTTCATTATTGTATTCTGAACGCATGAGATTGCAATTTTTATAAAGCGCCCATACTTGAAATATCTCGCCTATGAATATCATTCAGTCGAGAACTTCTCATTGCTATTCCGAAAGACGAAGGTCGACCAATCGGGCCGCTAATTGTGAAGAGTCACTGAAGGTCGACGATTTCAGTGCTTGTACAAGGACACATTAGAGAGTGTTGGCACTACCGATTCATGAAAATCAACTAGTCGATCGCTGTCTAACAGCAACCACTAACAACAACAAAAACAGAAATTACTGTCATCAGTCTATAAGAAGCGACAGTTCACTGTGGCAGATGGGCTAATTCTGCAGATTCTTTTGCCAGAACAATGTACTTCGCGGGCAAGTCTGTTTTGTACTTACTGAGGACTGAAAAAATGTTGTGCATCCCTTTGTCAGAGTGCGCATGGAACTTTTTCGAGGCAATCACTGATTAACTGATGAAGCTGGTGAGAACGCGTTTGTTTGCAACAGTAAGGAAACGACCTCATTGTCTTTTAGGCCGGTGTAGTTGATAACGCTTCGCGTAATTCACGGCGTCAGCTTATTTGATTTACACACCGACTAACCAAAAGTCTCATTTTCTCACGCGAATGCAAAGCAAGCAGATAGTGTGGGATGCAAAAAGCTCATTGCCGTCTCAATGATAACTAAGGCATAGCGCAGAATAAAACAGAAAGGTTTGGACAGATTAGTAACACTTACGATTTCCCTCATTTGGAAAGAACCATCTGATATATTNTATTAGTAATAGAAAATGATTGAATCAGAGACCAGTTCGTTCCACCTGTGAGAAATGTCAGCCTCAAGTTGGGTATGTATTGCAAATGTGTTAGTAGTTAGTGGTATTTAGTGACCGTCGTGGAACGCTGTCAAGCGTTGAAGTGTTCTACTGCTTGACTATCCCCGTGTTAGTTAGTGACCCAGGTTCATCCGTTCAGATTCGATAGTACAGATTCATTATATAAAAGTCCCCAAAACTTTCTACCTCAAAATGCACCACGTGTTGAAATGTACTGGCTTTGCAACGGCCAACCTGGTAGACAGTTCATTTCAAATAGCTTTTCATATATCACACCTAAATTTCTGTTGTTTCACTACAATTAAATTTCAGTGCTACTTGAATTGAAAAGCTTCACTGAACGTGGAAGCTTCGGTAAATAGATCGGACAATCTGGTTTTCAAATTATAGAGGGAGTAGAAAGAGTTTTTGTCACACAGTTCTGCAACCTTACAAAAATGCTGCCATAATCTCCTTTTCTTGCTAACCGTCTTCGCTCTGTTGTTAGCGCTCTGTCATACTGGCGGCTGATAAATTGACCATTTGATGAGTGCAAGCCGATTTACCCGAAGTTTTCTTTTATCGGTCATTTTCCGTTTAGTTAATGAGTTGTGTACCAACCGTTGTGGATCGAACCTATATCACAACAGCGGCATTCTCAGATGGCCTGAAAATAAAACGTCTACACACTGCTCAGTCTAACAGTTTAGAGCTCTACTGCATTTGTTAAGTTCAAGTCAGTGAGAGCTGTAGCCCAAACTTTAATGAGGCCTCCCATAAAATCGGAAAACCTTCATTTAATGGTTTATTAAAAACTTACTCCCGTATCCTTATACTCTTGTGTTCTTTTTTCTGACTGCATATCCACCCCCTCATTCGCTATAATAATTTCCTAAAACTATTCACCGACGGATGATCACGCTTCCAAGCTCATTTATCGGTTCACTATAACAATCGTATAGCATCGGCGGCGTTCATTCCAGTCCTCTTGGTTGTTTCCTCATTTTGGAGTGTGGAAGTCGTCCATTCGCAAACTTTTTCCATACATCTCCTAACGGAATAGCCATGGCGCATCACGCCAGTTCGATCGGCAGGCCCAGCTTGAATAGTTTGGTCGTGGGCGATGGTATGGTTCCACTCAGCCATTCAGATTGTAGCCGTACGGTCGAAAGCCTGTGCGCTATCTGGGCTGCGTTCTCTGAAGTGGCTTTTTGATGCCCCATGCAACGTAATTTGTCCTGACACTGTGACTGCCATATATGACTGTTTCATTTGATTCGCTGTGTCTGTCGGTGATTTATGGTAATCGTTTCGTCCTATAAATTTAGGGCATCTGTGGCTTGGTTTTGTCTCGCCCTTCCAAGAAACGGTAT
>QNGE01000784.1:157469-182783 GCA_008508345.1 Paragonimus westermani | reverse complement strand
ATTTATGGTAATCGTTTCGTCCTATAAATTTAGGGCATCTGTGGCTTGGTTTTGTCTCGCCCTTCCAAGAAACGGTATTGCCGGTTTTTGGTCAAGCGACTAAGAGCGTAACCAAGGCGATAATCCAATAACTGACGGCTAAGGGTACCATATAAGTAACCTACGCGGATAATAACAATCCCGTTGGGCTAATTGAAACTCATCCTGCAGTAACAACAAACCCAATTCAATTCGGCTAAACTAAATTTAATCGAAACATTAGTGCACAAATTATCTATGATGTTACCAAATCCATACGTCAACCCGGGTTCAACGGTGGATGCCATCACAAACAGCATCACTGAATTTGTTCATGACGCCTATGTTGAAGTGACATCCGAAGCTTGGTTCGGCCAATACGAAAACGTCTTCCCAGTGGGTTTGGCTGACGTCGATGGTGCAGGAAAAATGAGATTAATTCTTTGGAAACTCAGTACGAGAAAACATTCGAGGTATATTGGTTCCATTTTTCAAAGAAACCTCATGATCTCACTTATGAAGAAACACTGAGGATACTGAAGAATATTTTCGGAGAGTAGTCATCCTTTTGCAACGTCCGGTATCAATTAATTTGGTGAAGATTGAACTTAACGATTTGTCACTTACGCAAGTGTAGTCAACCGAGAATGCGAAAGTTTCAAGTTAAGGACAATGACAGAAGATCAGCTCAAGTGTCTACTATTCCTCTGTCGCCTACACTTAACCCAGAATTTTAAACATGACTGAACAGGATCCTGACACGACTGTGGCGTCTGTTAGAGCGGAGTGTCAACGGTTGAACAGTCGGGATTGTCTACAGTACATGCCGTCTCGCAGCGGCCACGCAGCTCAGGAACCGAGAAGCGAGGTGCAAAATCCTCATCGAAGTCCCCAAATTCATGATATTAACGCGGTGTTTGGCAATATTTGCGGTTCTCTCTATTCAGGCAATCGGCTCAGGCACAAGGAGACCTGTTGCTGTCAAACCCTGTCACGCAGAAACCCGCCCGTGCTTTCAAGGAACACCCGAAAGGAACTGAAGAAATAGGGCACAAAGCTAAATTCCGTGATTACAACCTTTAACCCCAGCTTCGCTGCACACCGAAAGTACGTGTCGACGAAAATTAACGACAGTCTAACATACCTGCAGCTAGATACTGGTTCTGAAATCACGCTAATCTCACGCCAAACATGGAAGAACGTTGGCTGTCCGGTATACAGTAAAACAGAGCAGTCACCTCAGAACGCATCTGGAGAAAAGCTGACATTGATTGATGAGTTAGACTGTGACATCGAGTGTGATGTCCACACAAGTGGCACGGTCTATCTTATCAAGCATCCGAAAGTAAATCTTCTAGGCATAGAGTGGATTGCGAGATTGAAACTTTCGGACGTGCTACTTAAACACTGGTGCAGAAATATGAAGGTGTGAACCCTGCCAGCAGAAGAAAAACCGGATCGCACTGGTTAGAACATAAGTCAGAGCATGCGGCCACCATCGTACCGTCTGTATTCAGATGGCCAATCTAAACGGTTTATGGGCATGTCCAAAAGAGCCCTTCAGAAGGCCAAAGGGGATGGACATACAGCCGACATCCTCAAAGCATTTCTGCTCAATTACCGAAACGCTCCGAATCGACAGGTTCTGGAAGGGAAATCTCCATTCGAAGTTCTGGTGGGACGCGGACTGCGGACATCGAACGACTGTGAGTTATAATCGTATCAAAGTGCTAAGAACAAGTAAGCCAATAGCAAAATTACATTTCGGACAAAATCTATCAGAAACCCTTTATCATTGCGGTTTCTGATATGCCTTACGAGTTGAGTTGGCCGGAGAATGGAGTTTCAGGCAGACCGCAGTGCACTGAACAAATACACATCACACTATCCCACTCTCATACCTGATTATTTGACCGTATCAATGACAATTCGTGCCACTGATTGTCGTCCAGCCTTTGTGATTCTTGGCCACCTGGAGTTAAGCGAAGTTGTAGTTGGATTACCCGAGCCGGTTTTACCATTGAAGTCCATGGGTAGATGATATCGGGATGCAATAACGAATGTGGAGCTGGTACTGAGTCGGACTCCGCGTCTAACAACTGCATAGACACCGTTAGCATTCCGTCGTTCAGGTAGACACTCAACCATTGATTTGTGCTGCCTGTTATAAAAACAATAGCCAAAGGATCATCAATGTTTAGAGGGTGTGCAGATTACCATGTTCATGAAAATAAAGTGTAAGCTAGGTTCAAATTACCACAGGTTTTCCCAATGCAAGGCTGAAAATTAGACCATGAAAGCTGAATTCACAGGTGACAGTAAACTGTGTGAATGTCTGCAGTGCTGACGACTATTTGTGTTCTTTTGCGTTGACTAGATAGAACGATTAAACCTTTTTGTTGCATACCCGAAAAATTAAAGACGCTTTTGACTTCTTACCGGCGTGGAATAAATTTGTTTCCGACTGTTCCGTCTGAAACCAAAAGTGGATCTCCTCTTCCAGACTGGTGATTGGTCGATTAACCAAACGATTAATGATGTATGCATTGCCTGGGAAACAAGCAACTCTCGTGGAATGGATATCTGGAAAGGTTGACAAGATAAAAACATTTCGCCACTTTACCACCCCAAACTAAGTGAGTTATTGGCGTGTGAAGACTTCCTTGGGTGATGTGAGGTAAAAGTCAAACAATTGGTCTGAGAACTAGAAAAAGTTCGTCATCAGCACCAATAGACATAATGGGTTGGGGCACATTTCGCTGCATCTTAACAAGCACATATTACAGCTAGCCGTGCACAAATAGCATAACCAAACTAATCGTTGATAAATCAGAGAACAAAATCATACGCTGAGAAAATTTTCCCAACGTTCCTCAACGTCTCCGGTATTGTTTACTGAATCGTCTGGAAAAAGTTCGTTTCAGATAAATGTAACCAGTTACATCCAGTGTATACTTGTAACTATGCTGCAGAATACTTCCGAATACGTGGTGCACGCTTGTGGTTTTAATTCCGCCCGTCATGGTTAAATCAGCTAAATATTGCTTGAATCGACAAAACCATATACTCGGAAGCTAAGAAAATATCCGACTGCTTGCGTTTCAACTATGGGACAAATATAGGATTGCTTGATGCTAAGGTTGAATCGTGGATCAAAATTTCTGTACGACATTAAACAGTGGGATAGTTAAACCAAGTACTTCGCAGCTGGTTGATTCCGGATCATTGACAGATTTATGTATTATATAAAAGTTTATTTTCAAACGGTTAACTGTTACTTTGAATTCTACCTCGGATAAAACAAAGCGATACCGTGGAAAGTTCTAAATCATTTGATTGATTTCTACCAATGTCAATTCTGTAGTTTGTGTGGGATCAATAGTTCACAGAAAATCTTTAATCCTGCCCACATTTCGTACACGAACAGTTGACACTAACACAAAGTTATTATGAAAATATGAAACGTCCGATGGTTATATGAATACAGATACATTACTGTCTGCGATATACTGTTACATTTAAGTGCCTTTCACTTGGGGATTTACGGATACGCGCTGAGACACAGACAGTTTCAGCCTTGTTAAATAGAATGGGGTTAACTTTCACGTTTGGTAACTAAGTCATCCACTTCCGGATTACGATTTCCGCTTTGCTTTAGCAAGTACAGTAATCAAAAAATGTGAGGAGAATTAGGAGATGGTTTGTAACTGCATTGTTCCGCTTACCGGTCATGAACACAAAATGGTCGAAAATAACTCGGAAATGTTCCACACTGTCATTTGCATAGTTGACCAAACTGAACAGGCTAACCGGTAAAAGCAACAGTAGCCGAAAATTAAGAACTTCTGTTCTGCTTTTGAACAAAAGACACTTAATCGTTTATCGTAAGCGTGATCGGCAATCGATGGCCTAGCACACTATCATGGTTGAAGACGACAACTATCAGCCAGTAAACCGTATGTCGTCAGCAACATTGCAGTAAGATTTAATGGCCTTAACGAATTCGCCAGAGTAATCAACTATTTTGTGTCGGATTTGTTCAACCATGAACTGTAATGACGGATCAAATAACGCCCAATATGGACCTGTCTTATCGAGTATATTACCTTCTTAAGTCTGCGTACTGTTTGTATAAGAAACACCACAGCGTCGCCCAAATCTACTCGCTACCAGTTACCTTACTGTCTGCCCAAACTTTTCGCTGAGAATCACGGAGCGTCTGCTGGACTCCTCTGTAACATCAACGTTTGCGTAGTGGAGGTAATTTTGTTATTAAATGTCCAACATGACTTGAAGATGAGAATACCTGAAATAACCGTCAATACATATGGAGTTTTGCACCCAGGTTCAATTAGCAATGTCCTCCAAATTTGTGTATTTTGCAAAAACTCAAATTATTTAACACTCATAGAACATAGTGCGGACGGCAGTAAGGTAACTGACCAACATATTCCGAATGTATGTCTCACTGTCAGTCAGTGTAATCGTACGAACATTGCAACATTGTTCTCTTCAAAAGCACATCATTTTATCTAGTACCAGATTCACTCTGTAACCTAAGTTGGTGTACAGTGACAGTTATGAGTATTGTAGAGAGTATAGGATCAACGGCACCACTTGTTTAGTTGACACCCGATGTCTCATCACATTTTTGAAGATCCGAATAAGTGTTGTTATACTGTAACCAAATCAACCATTTCCCTCGAACGATACAATTACAAATCAGTGTGGACAATAATAAGGTGCTTATGCTAAAAAAAGTTGCATGTGTAGCAATTCTCACAAATACACATTATGTTCTTGGGAACTTTAGATTACTTGTTTACATTTAGAGAATGACTATACTGACGAATACTATATCAATCTCCCTCATCACACACCAAAAGTTACTGCCCAGAAACTGTTATTTTATTAACAAACACGTGTGCCATTTGAAGCAAACAACAAAACCGTTGTAATAACTTAGCGGGTAAACTCAGTTACACCGAACCAGTAGACTTAATTGATTAATCAAAAGGTAGATCTCATAACAGCAAAACAGACTATCACGCAATACGATATTATGGGAGTCATCAAAAACCCAGTCAGCGTGAAATCACATAAATTATGCCACATAATTTGTTGAGTTCTTTTGTTGACCCAGATCAGCCAGCCGACAAGCACGCATATTGCGTACAAGCAGACAATCATCGCGATCGCTAACAGTCCATATTGGAAACGTGCAATTGTCCTGAATAAGAGGCTAAGTCCAAGTATCAGCCAATCTTCCGCTGGCCTACGTCCTTACCCTCACCCTCACACCAGCATTTTTCAATCTCTCGATCCTGCTATGTCCTCCAGCACACCCTCACCCACACTGTGCCCCCTTCATGGCACGACTGCGTCCCGAACCGCCATATGGGCAATTGAGCACGTGCAAACCTGCCTCCAAATACACCGGCCTACTTCACCTGTGTCGTCTGAATGACCGACTTCCTCTTTGAGGGCCTGGAGTGCCGTCGCGTAGTTTCTGTCCCACTCTGTTGGACAAAGCGTGCGTTCTGTCGACACGGCCTTCAAATTCTAGCTACTTCAATGCATGGCCGCTTTCACCAGATGATTAATCTATAAGTTTCAATCATTGCCGTTAATATTATCAGTTAAACTAGAGTTCTCTATCTGGCTGTTGGCTACCAAGTATGAATCGGATGGTCTTTCAAAATTCAAACGTATACGCATTTCACTGATCGAGCAGCAAATGACATTCTATTCATTTGTTCACGAAAACTTTCAAGCAAACCCAAAAAATGTATCCGTTTATTAGTTACGAACAGTGATTCGAGTGGGGTCAACCTCAATGCGTTATTGGCCTTCTGTCACGTCTCCAGACAACCAAAGTAAACAAACCGCTGATATCATTTTACAAAAAGTAGATTGTGCGATCAGAAACCACGGTAGTTTCCATAGCAGTTTCAGAAACATGCTGACTGGTGTTAAAAGATGAGACAGTTCGTCCTTTTTCAGGAATGGCAGTATGAAGTCTTGATAACGAAAGAAAGCAACACCATCAATTGAGCGTTTAGTAGAAGAGCAAAACCCAAAACTGTAGACTAAAATCACTCATTTGTTGACGACTGAATGGGTAGGCATGTGGGAGGAAGTAACCGAAGAATCTCATAATTGTGTTAAACTGTGCTAGTAAACGTAGCTCGAATGGAGTACAAACAAAAGGCACCAAGTGCACTACTAGCAAATGACAATTTGGAGGTAGTCTAGGCAAAGGGTCCGAATACCACTTACCTTTCCTTCCGTTCTATCGTGTCTGGTGTGGTTGACGCAAAAATATGACGTAATAATTATATGGTGGCGATAAGCATGTACAAACAAATATGTGCACTAGGCGTTCAAAAGTGTATAACACTGTGTCCTATTGAGTTCATTCTGAATAGTTTAGGAACAACTCAAGAATGTGTTTCTCGAGGTCGTCCAAATTCAATGTTTACTGAGAAATTGTCGCTGGTGTTATCTAATTAAAAATGCACTATTCCAACTATTAAATAAGAATGAACTCATGAGTAAGCCTTCAAAGTTGCCCGGGTAATTTTTTGGGAACATTACGATAAATTGTTGCGTAGAATGGTGTGTAATATTATTAGTCAGTATTAACATTCCCATGAACTAAATCAACTCGAATGACATGAGCTCTGAAAACAACAACAGATGTAGACTCTATCAGAAATAGTGTTCATGAGACAGCCTATTTTATGTGACTCTATGGAAATGGATGAGCAGTAGGAAACGTTCAACTCTATGATTTTAAGGGGTATTTTGACAAATTCCAGCTCTGACCTCATATGACTTTACTGGGTCAGATGAGAAAGATTTTCTTAAACTACATCCATCACTGGTTGAATACTGATGTTTGTAAAACTTTACGTGAAACACTCTTTAGCTCAACATCGAGGTGTTTCGTCCAATCTTTGCGAAATTCTTCTCTAGCTTCTCAGTATCTGTATGAATGAACTCGTTAGTATTCGTGATTCCCTTGATTGTGAATCGTTTATGAGTATGAAGATGCCTCATGGTGAAGTTTATTGATGTAGATTGACTTTGATTTTTACAGGCATATCCAAAAGATTGTCCTTACAGATGTCACTATACGTCGAGTTGTTTAATGTTTTTACGAGCACACCACACATCTTACTGTCAGGCTGTAACAACTATTTGGTTCACATGTTCGGATGCATATTTTTTGTAACCCAGACGAATTATGTTGACTGATAGCACTTTTCGAAGTTTAGACGATGTAACTACTTAATACCACATTTCTTCTATGTCCGAGTAAGCTGTGTTTTACGCAAAGGAAGCAATGAGGTGGATATGGGGTTGATTATCGTATACCACTCACACTATTGCCACCCCATGTTTACGTGCACTACCTTTCAGAAATTATATTTAATATTTTACGCAACCAATTATTAAAATTACTTTCGCTTTTCTCAACCCTGTACAATTCCTCAGACTTATAAGCATGCGAAATACTTTAAAAAAATGTTCCAATTATACCTAATAGCTAGGTCAAATCATAAATAACTTGTGTAATCGATACGGTTAAACATTTCTTGTACTTTGGTAAGATATTTGCATATCACTATTAAAAGTTTACGTAACTCAAAACAGCCAACCGTATTGTCAGAAACAAACTCAGGTCATCCATCATTCGTGTTATTAGACTAGAGCCGAGTGCGAAACACGGTTAGTGCCATGAGCATTATATTGGGTTAACTCATACCTACTGGTCACATGCCAGGTTTCATGAACGCTTCACTTGGAATCGCATTACACGACACTATCATAATATATGTCGGAAAGGTAAACAAAGGCTCCCTAGAACAATAGTATATGGTACTAGTGTTTTTTCAAACAACTACCAATCACTCACCTTTGCAGTGATTGGCCGTACTAGTGTAATGAAAATTGGTGACCGAACGAACATCTCCGCAAATAGTTAGAGCAGGTTAATTGCATTAGCTACAAAGAACTGGAAGAATAGCCGAAAATGGAAACGATACTTTATTCAGGGTAAATTTCGCAGCGTACAACATAGTTTCCACAATTTTTACAGTCATATGCCTGCCCTTCCGATTCAACGGAAATTTAATCGGAGTTACGAGTCGCCACTTGCAGATAGTACTTGGCTATGTATAAAAATTTCAAACCTCACATTGTCGTCTGGAATACAAGGACGCTAAAGGTAAGTTTCCTTATATAAATATGCACATTTAATTACTGATACGCAAGAATCTCGAAATTGCTTAACAGACGATTTTAGACAACCGACATTGCCAGGATCAGTGGACACTAGTTGGGTGAGATTTCATCACTACTAGTTAAGTGTATGATGTTCATTTCCTGTATCACTCACTGGTCACCATGATGACAGTGTTATATTTAGTTAATATGGTTGTTCAGAACGTTTATTGTTTTGTATTAATGAGAAGAAAACAGAAAATTATTTCGTGTTACTGCATACGCATTCGATCGAGATCATATGTGTAAAGACTTTGTTGAAACGTCTGTAGTTATGTGTATGTTGACTATTGAGTGACATGTCTACTGGGTCGGACTTTGCCAGTTGTAGTGGTGGGGTTTAACAAGTTCAGTAATTGAAAAGCTGCAATCAAAATATCTGTTCCCATTAGCCTCCCTTTCTCTAACTTCGAAACTGTAGTTGAGTTAACCCTGCTACTATAAAACCCTATCTGGGGCATGAAGATCTCGCGTTCATGGAATTTTGTCTAATAGTTAATATGTGTGCTTCGCAGCTATGTATATACACACCAATCGCTGTATGCAAAAAAGTCTTGACATGCGCTCCGGTGTCTGTGTATGCACGTGTGTGTGTGTGTATGTGCTTGCTGGCGTGGATACCGGAACTGAGCGGATTTCTACTCATGCAGAATGAAGTAGAAGGGAACACGGCTATGTCGTGACATGACACTTGCGTTTTTCACATAGAGGTTAGACGATGGACACAGAAAATTTGAATCAGAACACTTGTATTGTTGTGACAATTTTAACGTACACGGACGCGCACACGGAGCATGGTTATTAAGCCGATTTGTGTTGTAAATGAATAGTTACGTTTGTTATTTATTGCTCCAACTCTTGTATGCAACGGGAACCCAAAAAGACAGCCATACATGGGGGCAAATAATTGTGGAACAATCGGACTGCTTTAAAGCTGAACGGTCAACAGGATATTACTCAATCAGTAGTCTGAGACAACAGGGTAGCGGTGAAACTGAAAAGGTTCTAACTCTGATGACATTTGAGAACACCCGAGTTCGGGATTACATTTTGCAACCTGTAAGGGGCAACTGTAGTTTTCAGCTTTGTATTATCCGGCCACAGTACTCAGTTGAAAAGCCTGTGGACAGGTATACGAGGATGGCTAGGCAAGAAGTTATTTCCATGTTTCGTTATGACTGTCTACAGTCACGACTACATGAACCAACTGTTTCGGTTACATTTGGTCACCTCAGTAGGCATATGGACAGAGTGTTCCTTTTTCATTGTTTACTCACTTTGGTAACGAGGGAAACTCACGTGGTTCTAATCACTCGCTAACAGTTATATTTTCATGAAATTCCGGATAGAAAATTGACTGTTCTGGTTTTCATTCCACTTATAGTAAATAGAATCAGCTACCTTGCGGATGGTTGAGAACGCTATTGTCTAAATCACCAGCAGTGTGTTCCACTGCTCTCAGTTCTGGCAGAAAGTGTGAAAATACTGGTTCGTTTATATAGTAGATTCATTTGCTTTAAGCTTTTAACAGCAATTCAATTAATTCGACTAATGTATTAGAGCTAAGTATTAAACTGGATAACCCTTATCTTTCTTGACATGAACGAGAAAGTATATATGACATGGTTGGTGGCATCCGATTCGGATTAGCCTGTCACAGTGACCGAAGCCAAAGGACGNTCGGCCAATCTGACAAGGTTGAACCCGCAAGGACCGAAGTCACAGTCAGCACAGCCCTCTGGATCAAAACAGCACGCAAGGTTGACCACCACGCCAAGGTAGCAGAAAGGGTCAGGATATATGACATACTAATCAGCAGTCAGATATAGGAAGGCCGCTGGAATATTTGGGATTAGGGTACTATACTCAGTTCCCTTTACTGGTGTTTCAGAGCTTACGCGAGAATTTCGAAACACCGGATATTTTTCCACCAATTATTCGTTTTCATGCACCGCTGTCTTACCCAACCGTTCATTAATATGGTCACAATTCATGAGTTCATACTGTTTGAACATGCTTTCCAGTTCAGCAGAAGGAAAACAGGTTAAGATGTAGTGTGCTTCCGTCCGTCTGTTAAAGTTCAACAGAAATATCGGGAGCCAACCGCAATAAGTCCATAGGTCATTCTGCCTAGAGACATTCTTAATGTTTAAGCCGAAGTGCTTATAAATTGCACTAAAAACCATCGGATTCACTTATCTGTAAACGTACGTCGTATTAAGTTAGGCGGCTCCATTTGTCATTTCTGTGCAGACGAGATGTAATTTGACCCTAGAAGGAAACTAAAGCATTAACTAATTAGCAAGTGGATAGGGATATGGTGGTTTGTAATCGAACACCTCCGAGCGAGCCTTCAGGAGAAAAAGCGCCGGAGTGCATCTTCTCTTTGGCTATTACTCTCCATCAGTGTGCTCCATTGCCGACCGCTATCTAAATCGCATTTTGCGTGGCTGAACGCTGACCACTAGTCAAAATCGTAGCTGGGCACGTTGAATGAAATCGGTCAGTTCGACTTAATGGGGAATGCCCGTTGTAGGACTATTTATAGGACTTACCAGAGTAAGCACTGTATTTTTCAGACAGTTGGGTAGTTTGAACGCTACTTACAAGCAAATGTACGTACTGTGCGATGTCGTTTCACAATCCGGTGCATCTTATTGCGCACCCCAGTGGAAGCCAGAAAGTGCATTACTAGTGAGTTTCAATGAAGACAAACCACAACCCGTACGATTCGATCTGAAAACGGACGAGTAAAAGTTCGTCGGGATGTGAAGTCTGTGCTCATATATGAGTGGTGTTCAACAGCCGTGCAGTTCCGATTCCAATAACAACAATTCTGTAGAACCACCAAGATGGTCGCCACAAATCTGCCGGCTAAGCACAACCTAACTGAGCTTTGTGTGAGGTCAGTGTTAAAAAATCCAACACTACGCTCGACCAGATGTAATTTCAGAACGTCCATACAATGAATCGAAAACGTCCGCCAGACTAGTGTTTAAACTGTTCCCAAGCATATTTTTTCATGTAAGTCATGCTGATACCTGGAATGAGTGAATTAAAATAGGTAATGTTTTGATTTTCAAGCAATTAGGTTTGAGTCCACAGGATGCTCTTAAACGTCAAAGTTTGCTATCCATTTTGTACTGAATGGTCCAGCCACCGGATAAAACATAACAAAGGGACAGAACTACCGGCATATTTTATTGTTTTAAAGTTGTTCCAACAACCATCGCTCCAAAAAACAAAGAAACACCACACGGTTAAGCTGGGCGTTTAGACAAGAGTCATCTGAAGCCGGCTGTAACAATGACCCTTGTTAGATTGCTGAAAGATGGGTACATCCACCTCCGTCATTCATAGAAAATTCAATGGAATTTAAGTGAGTCATAAGTTGGCTTCCCATAGGTATCTCAGTGGAATTTTGTCAGAGTTAACCGTAGGCACAGGTTTATTTTGAACAGTCGTAATGTGTGGAAATGGTGTCCATCACCTTGGGAAAAAGTTGACTATTCCGGTATGGGTCTACTTATATGTCAGTTCTATCGAGTCATTTCACATCTACGACTATGAACAGACTGGCGTCAGCAGGGGGCGAAAGAGAAGAAGTTTATTGCATAACAACACACTACTCATGTGTCTAACTTCGAAAATGGCAGCGTGAACACTGAGGCTTAGATATTTTCAAAGTTGCTCACCTGTAACAGTGAACTAAACTCGATGGGAACTCAATATGACATACTTTACCGGAAAGTACTAAAATCAGGCCAAAGCCTCTGAATTAACCTCTGAGTTGAGGACTGTCCCAAAAAGAGATTGTCGTTGATTTAGTCTAACAGTTCTGAGAAGAGGAAACTCTACAAATGGTTTACGGGCAAACATCTTACATGCTGCTCACAGTTTCATTGGCTTATTAACCCATTTTTCTCCAATAACTTTAAAATTACCAGCACCACAGTTATGTTTGTAATGTTTGAATATCTGTGGGGACATCAATCGAATCTCTGTGCACTAGGAAAGTCGATTCATAAGTGGATGTAAAACATTAAGCGTAACTTACCCAAATCTAGTCCGGCATCAGAGGTCACCCACATATTATTCTGCAGTACCCTTTCTGATGTATTTTTCTCGACTGAGTGATATAGTAAACCCTCGTGTTTTGGCCACAGTTTTTAGAAGTAAAAAGAAAGCTTGATTGTGTTAAACACATGATTGCTAATATTATCAGGCGATTTGACAAGCAAGACGTCCTCAGTCAAACAAGAATCGCATAGGCCAGCTAAGAAAAACTCTCCGGATTTTTCTGAAATTTTATTTGGTTAGTCAATTTTAAATAAATTACACTACCCAGAGCATAGTAAAAATAACTGCCTGGCATTGTAAATTTCGTCAAGAAATAGTTAATTGACAATAAGTATACAGCTAAGGAAACACAAGACTAATCAACAGAGCTGTTTGGCATAAATGTTGAAAAGTAATGTGTTTGAAAGTGTGTACACTTAGTGATGGACTTTGTCTTAGGTCCAGCCAGTATTAATCTTTTACTAAGAGGATAATATCGTAAGCGTCAGAACTCCGGATAAATTTTGGACTTTGCTTACAAAATCGTTATAATCGAAATCCGTTTTTGTGTTCCTTCCTGTTTGAACAGCATCACAATAAGGGATTGAAAAACAACGGCACCTGATCTGAGATGTTTCTTCGATTTCATTTGAGTTTGAGATGAAAAATGATCAGACACTACGGCATAACGGATTTCGGGACATTTATGAAGTTTAAGCGGATGCAAACCACGTGTTCGCACGAAACGAAAAATTGTGTTGCCCAAACACATTATTCGACAGAATTCCAGGAAATCCGATGGCAGACTAGTTGATGTCTGGAACGGGTGCAAATAGCCAAATCAATTCGAATGGCGTGACTAGGAACCCATTGGGTGCGCTTACCTGATATGAAAGGCAGTAGCTGGGAACGTAGTAATGGGTTCTTGGACAATCTCAGTCACCTTTTTATCGGGGCATAAATGAAACATAAGCTACGCTGTAACCTTTCGATTACTGACATCAGTCGGAAACACAAAACACGTAGATTATACACGTTAGGTAAACAGATCCGAACAGTGACTGGGCACACCTACAAACGCTCCATGTGTTATACGGTCAGGAAACGATAGCCCGATAGGTTACCTCAGGCACTTTTGCAGACGCAACACCTTCGCTTACGTTCACCCAAGTGTTATTTGTTTAACGCCTAGTTACTCTGAGCTCTGACAGCAGGATGGTAATTTGACTGGGTCAACCATGTCAACCTAGTGACTTGTTCAGACGTGTTTAACAAGCGATGACGTGGAATTTTCAGCACCTGGTTCAACAAGTCGAAGCTTATGCAGTTAGTCGTTTCGATCAATTTTAGATGAATTCGGACACTAGGTGTGATATTTGTCCATCTGTTCTTTTTATATGTGAGTATACTTCTAACCTCCGTTGTACTGGTGCAAAGCTTGAGAAGAGGACGAACTGTGGTCTCGATTGTGGAGATATGGCTCAATAGAGGCCTGAATTAATTACATCTGAGTTGGAGAAACATCTTTCTTTTGACCAGTTCGAACTGGCTCAGTGCACACGTTCACTATGTTCTCACTTGGGATGAACTGTTCAGGGTAGTTGTTTGCCAGTGTGGTTGTTGTTGCTACTTCTTACCTTGTATGTAATCTATCAGGGATGTATCTGTATGGCTCCACGAAGCAAAGTTTTGACCGAACCACGTTTGTTTTCAATCGGAACAAGGCTGAAAATGTGAAGCCCTAGAGTTCACGAAACACTGGCAGGAGAGATTATGCTAACCGGGCTCGGTTTTTGTGTGCTGAAGTATGGAAGGCCTTTAGTCACTCATTCACTGTTATGATCACGCGGCTTTCCGGACTTATCACTGTTGCACGGCTGGCCCTATCGTTAACCCGCTCGTTCGTTTAACTATGGTTACCAATAAAATTAGGATACGTACAGCGCGGGATTTTAACATTTCGTTTACTCTCTTCAGTGACGAAAGTAAAACATAAGAATATATAGCACGTGCAGATAGCAACACAATAGAAACATTCAACGATTGAGTTTACATGAAACAAAGACTGACGTCAGTTCCAGGTCAAACAAACTGCGTCAGTAAAAAAGTTTATGCATACATAGAGACGAACGGTGAGTATAGATCAACACTACCTCAGAGAAAGCAAGCAGTTTCGGGTTCTGATTACGCAACCGTACTTGAAACGAGTTGGCCGGATCAACAAAGTAAATTGTTTCCACGATATGCTTTGTGATGTATGTTAACATCTCGCGATGTATGTCTTCTATCTTTATTGGTGAACTGGATCAAGGGAACTCCGTGTTTTGATTTTCTCAAAAGAAGACTCCTCGCACACACTTATGTTCAAACAAGAGTTACCCATGACAAATGGCTAGTAGAGACTGGGTGGAAACCTAACTTTGTTGAAGGCCGCAAGCAATAGGTGAACAAGCTAGGTGTGTGAGAGAGGGTTTTCGAAACGAATTCGTATGTAACCGTTGTTTTGCGTGCCCCAATTTTTTAAAACATAAATTGTATATGTAACAAACTGACACCAACTTGCAGAGTTTAGTCAATGAGCGTAATCGTTACAAATGTCTGCCATGGTTTGTACGTGTTGTAGCTGAATTAGATTTGTTGTATTTAGTCAACCATGAAAACAATTGCTATTCTTTTCATTCTCAACCTTACTGTATATGTTGCCTGCGATGGTGATGAAGACAATACAGAGTACAAAAGCAATGATTTTATCCAACTGATCGGTCTATGCACTGTCATATAAGCGTCCGAAAGTTGTCACTGGTTGGAATGAATAGATACAATAATGATAAGTTCTGATTTTGCAAAGTTTGAAGGGTTTCAGTCGAAACAAGATAATTTTTCAGTGAAATCACCTACTTTGGAATTTGTCCATTGAATTTGTCTTAGTTTACGAAGCTTAACTAGAGAGAGCTAGTTTATGTAAGGGAGCGTATGAGTAAACATTTTAAGAGTAATACTTCTTGCAACCTGGTTCCTTCCCCCCAATTCATTCCACAGTAATTGCCTACGAAATTACTACTTTAAAAGTGGAAAAGTTAACTGGAAATTGTATTACTCACATGATTTATCAGCACTTTCGTTCGCAACGGGACTTTAACTCGCTTGTGTCTATAAATCGTTTTTCATTTATTGGTCTCAAGAAGGATGTGTTAGTCAACAATGGTTTGTTTTTGGTTACCGTAATAATCATTAAGAGCAAAAGTCTAAAGGGTTACTCGTTTCTTCGTGTAGATAACACATTTTTACTTTCTGCCAAGTGACTGGGATATTGATATTGACAACTTCATCTGCTGAACACCGGTTTTATAGGTTCTGCGTTCGAAGTCTCTTTGAAATTCTTAATGTAATTTTCAAGGATTTTACTGACGAGAAGTTTTATGCTTTTGCCAAACTAGTGGAGCATCCACTAGCCCACTGTTAAGTTTGTTGATTCTGTTACATCACTTTAGAGCACGTACAATGTGTGCATCAAAAATTATGATTCAGCTCATTCGTCTTGTCAATACGAAGCTCGTAAAATGTACAGTTAAATCACCAACAAGACCTAACACATATCATTTGTCTACAAGCCCCTTCACAATAATCTTCTGTGGATCCCTAAGTAACTCCATCTCTGGATAAGGTCAGTCCTAGTAATATTACGATATGGTAGTTCGTTGAGCCAACTAAACTTTATTAGCCAAAAATGAAATGAAAGTGTGACAGTTCAATTAGTACGGTGCATTTACCACAAATTTGACTTGGCATCGCCAAAAGATCGTCCTTTCTGTATCTGAATGTAACAGTCGTATATAGAAGGACTGAGACGTGAGAAACAAAAATACCGTCTCATAATTATACGACATCAATTGTTTATTAAGTTTCCAGTCCGTCACCAATGATATCCTGTCCAAAAGATTGATAATAAGCTGTAGTCTACATTGAGTACGTTCAAGAACTGCGTAATTCCCCGCTTTCATAGATGAGCACCCAGAACTGCACAATTACCGGAGGTGACTGAGTATTAACAGTACAAGGTTAGCAGACTTATACGATCAATAAGTCTAGAACAGTACGGTGGAAGTCCCTGTGATTCTCGGTCGTTAGAAGTGAAGTTCCCGATTCTCAGTGAAGTGAACTCTTTAAGCAAGAAAACATTTCAAACTTTTGATACATTGCTTGCAAAGTCGTTTCAAAAGTTATCGCTGTATCGAGTGGTCTTCATTCTTGAACCTAACGAGAGATTTCGATCCCACTGTGATCGCCCGAGTGCTTTCGCTGATTCACTTTGTAGGCCATTGCGTCTGTGGTCCAAGTGGAAATCTTCAGGACTAGATTTCTCATAACGTAATTTTGATAGACACTTTTCCCAAGGTTTTTGCATATTTTTAATGCATTTGATTCGCCCAACTAATCGTTGGCAAGTACACATTTTTGAAAATGTAGCAACTCCTATCAAGCAAACTGAATTAAACATTCTGAGAGATACACTTCTTAGTATCTTCTATTAACTTTCCAGTAAACATTTTACAACCGTTCAAATATACCCGGTGGTTTCATCAAAAGCTAAACGCGGCGAACAAGCTCGTTTTCAAGCTATCATCTTCAGACCCAATACAACAGAGCAAACATGAATTTAGTCGCCAAGCTACTATTTTGTAGATTTTGATACGCTGCCCAGCAGACCGTTTTGACTGTTTTCACTTTCAATCTCAATGATTTCAGCACGTTTGTTTTGCAAGGTGGTCTTCGGTAACTCGTCACATATGTTTTTCCCGTTTCACTCGCATGTTATTCTCTAATGTCTCCGTACTGCTTTTTTCACCAGAATCTAATGTCATTGGTTCAAGCGGTTTACTTCCTGTTATTCACGCGACCATTTTTATGCCACATTCTGTCAAGCAGTTCTCTCTGTAATTGTGCATCTCTGATTACGTGATTAGTGTTTTTTACAACAGATATTGAATTAAGGATGACACGTTTACGTGTGTTATGTCGTAAAGCCTTATCAGCATCCTGTTTTTAGCTTCACTATTTCCTGTATTCTTCCGTAATGATTGTTCTCCTCTAAATCGCTTCACATTAACATGGTGATATTACTGAGGTTCCTAATGCACCCTTCCATACGTGATGGTATTTTCCGTAAAGCCTTCACCTATGTTGCAAGTGTTTTTTCAGTAAAGTAAACTTGCCGAGAGCATTATTCTTAGTTCTGCCCATCTTGATTGTTCCGAGTTACCTCCAGCTACTTCCGCTTCTTTGACAAACTAGTGACATAAACCGTTATTTTCACTTACAACAACTAAGTTGCGTTAAATGGTTCATGCATCCAAATGTTACAAATCCTGGACACAGTGGAGCCTACGGGTCTGAGACTGCTCATCGATATACTTTTAAACTAGTAGAATATCTTGAACTCGTAGTTCATATTGATGGTAATATAGACTGAGACGACAGTTTATGCTCCTTAGTGTCTAATGCGCAGTAATGCATGTTCGCGTTTAAAAAACAGATATTTTCGTTGGAGTCTAGAGCAATACTTTGTTTGTTCTCGAAGTTATACGTCCATTCCTGACTGAACGCATGTGTGCTACAATGAAAAAGATTGCGTGACATTCAGACTGTTTCCACTGTGGTTTGGATTCATCCGAAAGAAATAGTCGGATTTAGGTTCGATGATGAGTTCAGAGCAGGATTATACTAGCCAGAATGACATGTGCGGGTTCGAACATAAGTACAAGAAAACCTCAACACACCCGTGGAGTTATAATTTCTCGTCAGCAGTGAGTTCAACCTGGTACATACATGGAATCTTTGAAAACCCCATCGTAACTCATAACCATTGGACCTGCTGTATATTTTGAGACAAAAGGTGGATATTACTCAGTTTGCACAGTTCATATATCCACAGTCACGATTTTCTACAAATCATAAGGATAGGATGCACTAACATTTTCAGTCGACTCACAGATTACGTGAAAATGGTACAGCCCTCTTTTGATTCACTGCACGTTTACGTGGGATCCTTTCTGTCTCAGCATCGTTCACTCAGATTCGCTTTGTTGAAAAGAATACATCACTCGATTGATCCATTTTCATATGAAATCATCGTATTTGTCAGCATATCACATGAGCAGACAAAATATCCCGAAAGAATAACGCACTCTATGAACCTCGCTTGAAAGTACTGAACTTCATTGCGTTGCTTTATTGATCGGTCAAATTATAAACACCTTGAAATGTCTCATCATTGTAGACGAGCGATAAGGATATCACATGTTCTTGTGGTATGCTTTGTGATTCAAACCATTAAAGAGGTGATTCAGAAGGACCACCTCTACTCTTCCAGTTGACCACAGAGTAGGTCGCGCGTATACCAAAAATACTATAATCTTGCATTGTGAAAATGCCTACTCACTTGCTGGATCGCTCATCCTCTGAGTGTCTGCATTTATACGGTTCCTGGAATCGATTCGTGACTCCGCAGTCCACATTCCCTACTCTCGTCGACCACTATCACTTCGTCCTCGACTGTCAACATGCCAAACTTCGTGACAATATACTCAGTGGCTTAATATGACAGCAAGTTTAATAAGTGCCGTTTCTTGAATGGTCATTTGAAAAAGCAATAAGGAAGCTAACGGTTAGCCCCCTAGTGAATAAACGCTCGGCGATTACGTGTGTGAAAGGAGTACTACTCTCTTGTCAAGTTTCAGTCGGTTAACTGGCGCTGGCTACTTCTTTCGATTTTCTAGTCCAATAGTGTATGATGCACTGACAGGTTAGAATTAGTTTGTAATATCTTTGTTATGTAGTTCTACAGTGGTGACAGGTAGTAGACTGTTCTCACTGCTCTCTATCACCAAGTCATTAAGGCTTTACTCTGATTTTTCGAAAGAGTTTATCACTCAATCGTTTATTTATTTTTAAACACTTCTGATATTTTTAAAAGTTCTGTTGCCGTAAACACTTAAATCCAAAACTGAACTCAATTGTGATTCAACTATTCTTCGAGTGCAAGCATTTTTTACAGCCCAGCGTATGATTAACCAGTCGATTTGCACAGTCAAACAGTAAATACATTACAGTATGCAGATGGCAGTGCTTATGTGACTTATGTTGACCCAGAGTTTACGCAACAGCACAAAGCCCAAATGCGGTGCAGAATAAACTTCACTCGTACTGGCCAAAGGTTGGATAGGTTTTATATCAAAGTAATATGCAACTATTTTGCTTGGTATTGACTTATCACGAGATTATGAAAAACATGGAACAGTAAGACAGTCCAATTTTAAGAAGGGCCGTTCACAGGTTTGGAGTACAATTTGCAACACATGTTAGACAGTAAAGCTTTACTACTGACTGTTAACGGACTATTGCTGATGAGGTTCACTGTGTGGCAAAAAATATACTCAGACAAGTAATCACGATATCCACAATCAACAGTTAACCGGATTTCGGAATATTCGCTAGACTGTATATGCGCTGGAGACAAAATTGTTTGCATTACAAGCAGAGCAGTTTGCCTTTCAGCAATGTTTCTTTTAGTCCACAAGTTTCAGACACAGTTTCCCAAATGATAATAGGGTGTGGTGGATAAGTATTATATTCGGTCTATGCCAGGGGAATTACAGTGAAGGATACCATTCAATAACACGCGAATTCCGTCGTCCGGTTTAGTATATCGACACAATTCAGGACTACCGGTTAGAATGTACAGTTAGATACTACACTGCGAAAGTAATAGTTCACTCATTCAGAATGCGAAGACTAACTTGAAGGTACAATATCAGTTAGTCGCAGGTCATTTATTATAATTAAGCATATCATATGATCATGGTCATAGGTTCATTGGTAGAAATGTTATAACCAGCAAACTCTGTGGCTGAATAGAGTTGAGCAGTGGTTAAGGAACAATGTAATTCGCACGACTCATTCAATCAGTGCTACGCAGCAAAGCTGGTGTAGTTGCGTTGAACTGGAACCTTCACATGTGCTTGTAAAATGGACGACGAAACGTAGGAACACTGTTAGTCGCATTGGTATACAGGCTATGAAACGGTTGGTCTGAAGTTGATACACCTTCCTTGCTGTTTGAATGCTTCTAGAAGATTAGCTAATCTCTTAGTAAGACAATTGTGTTTAGGCGCACGAAGAATGCCCTAAGAATTCGACTGACGACGAAAATGTGGTTGCCATCGTGACGACATATTTAGAACGACCAAAAACTCAGTTGACGCCGGCTGCAACAACTCCTACCCTTGTCTTCTCCAGAGCACAAAATAAATCGCAATAATCTCACTTTCAAAACGAACTCTGCATGCCAGCTGTACCGTGACCTGTTCCACAAGCATTAACGAAGCCGCGTTGGTGTGGAGAAAAGTTTCGTCCTGGAATTTGACAACGGCAACTGCAGCAGAACTTCTAAATCCATCAATAGCAATTGATTGGAGGTACACACGTGAGACTCCTAAACAAAATCTCGGGATTAGAAAAAGTCAAAAGGTAAATCGCAATGAGAGAAGAAGCGCTGGAATCGGGCATCGATCGGAAAAGTGGGAATCTCAGTGCCTTTCTCCTGAAAAGACAGCAACAATATAGCCAAAAGAGTGTGTTGTATGATTGTTTTACAAAAGTCTTCCTGGCAGAAGTTTTAATTTATCCCGCTGAGAGACGTTTCACGACGAATCTGCGTCCATTATTCCCGCACATGAAGACGTGCACAAGTGTAACCCGAAACTTCTTATAAATATCTTGGCAGACTGGGTTATTGATTTCGTAAGGCGTGTACTTCATTCGCCTAACTTCTCGATTGTGATTACTATTATTTTCCCAAAAGTAAAAATGAAATTCGACAGAAGGCGTTCTAAATAAGAAAACTGGTCCTGCGGATTGCTCCAACTTGACCTTGCATGTTCAAGAAATGCGACGTAAAACACTTTTTGGATATCGGGGTTCGTTATCCCAAAGTTGCATCTGGAACGACGGAACTTTTGTCGAATTCGAACGAACTATTGATGGTCCGCATGATAGTACACTCAGAACACTCCCAATTTTTGATTATGGAGACCATTGGACGTTTCTAACCCCGGGGTCACAGAGGTTTGTTAGCAATGCGCCGTGGAAAATGAGTAGGAAAATTAACGGTGAAAATCCCAGAAAGCAGTCAAAAGCTGATACGACTGAACTCATTGTTGTAATAGTTCACTCATACCAGTGTGAGGTCAAGAGAGCAGTGATTCACAATTTCGCCTTATAATCACGAGGTTTCACATCCCCAAACGGGCAGTGTTAAATGATAGTGAAACAATCACACACATAAACAGAACTGTAGCCCGGTAATTCTACTATGAAAGTTACTCTGCATTATGGAAGCTACGATCAAGTATAGTTGAAATTAGGCTAAAACTGAAGTTTACATCTATGTTCCGTAGGCTACCATTATGTATAATGTTTTTTATGAATTCCATTTAGTAATTCGTCTGAAACCACAGTCTAGCATACGTTATTTAAGTAGCGACGGTCTTCCACGACACTGGTCATAAAGACAACGTAATGAGAATGTAATGCTTCAGAGGTGAGCTGCCTGGCTTGTGAATTTCACAACTAGTTGGGAAACCTAAGATCTGCCTTTGCGCTACTATGATTAGCCAGCGCAACCAGTGAGTACTAGTATTCGCAATTCACTCTTCCAAGACAAGGAAGTTATACTCCCGAACCTGTGCAAAAAAGACTAAGCACGCAGAATGCGTTTTGCTATGTTCAACTCAAAAGCAATTTTATATGTTGGATAGTAAGCAACGCATGACGACAAAAAAATCATTAGGATCTTGAAAATGCTTAGTTCCCTGAGCAGTAACTTACCCCGAATTGATTTAACTGTTAACAGCAGACATATTAAAGACGCGATTTCCAAAAGTGTCATCTCTAGCAAATCCCAAGTATTTATCTTTTAAATCTGATATCCAGAGACATCCATATTTTCTGAGTGCCAAATAAACGCCAAATCAAGAAACGAAACAAGCCGGTCAATCAGTGGTTTGTTCTTATTCCTCCTGGACACGATCCTATTTCAGTTCCGGCATCTGTTCTAAGCTATTATTGGTCCAATTCCCGTGGCAGTCAGTTTGAAAATAACCAATGAAAGAGAGTGGACATTGGTCGTGGTGGAATTAGCAGGCAGGAAAATGGTGTATGGGTGGAACAGATAGCAGTTAAACAGAAAGTTTCTCATAGCCTGTAATTACACAGTCGTGATGGCAGTTCCTTGAAGATTTTGCTTCCACTTGGGAAATAGAGCAGAAATAGGGTAGATCAGGAACGCAACGACCATTCTGAATAAAATAAATGACCAATAAAAGTGTATGTAGATGTGTATGCACTCTTCAAAATTCGTTCTACCTTTGGCGTGAAACATCAGTCACAGCCGACAATGGTTTGATAACAGTTAGGATCGTCGCTCTCAGGTATCAGTTGTTGTCGACATCCTTTTGGTTTCATGTTCATAGCGTGTGGCCACCATTTTTGGCTGTTGACAGTTGTTTGGCATAAATGTTCTACAGGCCAACCAAGGCGCGATGTATTGTATCCGTACAAGTCATATTCTGTTGGGTTGCACAACAAGAGAATTCACGAGGCGGACTGCCCGAGGATGGCATTAAGTCGTTCCTGACGATTTGGGAAAATCTACTCAGTTACACCTAATCAAGAGTTTCAATAACTCCGATTCAGATGGTTGAGTTAATGTTACTACCTACCGGGAAAACGCCAGAAAAGGCTGTCAGAATGACTGGAATTTATGAGTTAGTGTTGACAAAATTACAGCAAAAGTGATCCCTTCCCCTGAATGTGAATCAACCGGATACTCAAAGAATCCAGTAGAAAAAAGCGTTCATAATGGAGCTACCAAAAGCGAGTTCTCAAATGGCTACCAGTCATTGGGAAATGAACTCATTAAAATCGAGTATAGATAAAATTGCGAGCATGTCAAGCAATACCAAGGATGAAAGCTTCAATAGGTACGCAATGATGGTTATGTAAAAAGAAAGAAACGGACATCTTATGTGTAGTCATGCCGCAAAAATCATCGTGACTGATCAATACACACAGCAAAAGACAAAAAAGCATATTTGAGGTCGAATTTTTGAAAACAAACCAAACATGTTCCAGCGAATTCAAACATAGAAAAACCAATTTAACAGGCGGTGGTTCGAATTGCAGAATAACCAGTTGCCACTACAGATGTTCGAAACGATTGCATTTGTGCATGCAACAGGAAGCATGATTAAACTTCGACGTTTGGCTTATCAGAAAATGAAACACAGTATGAGTAAAGCAAATGAGCTACCTTCTGACGTTACCATGAATAAACCAATCAATCTCACGCTGACAGGGTTACATTGTTATTTTGATTTGGATTAGCAGATGTGAAGTTTTAAAAAATGTCATTTCAGATCTGTTAGAAAATTGGACTGTACGCCTTTGGACTCTTATTAGCC
Organism: Paragonimus westermani; assembly: GCA_008508345.1. Lineage (NCBI taxonomy): Eukaryota > Metazoa > Platyhelminthes > Trematoda > Plagiorchiida > Troglotrematidae > Paragonimus > Paragonimus westermani. The sequence continues at coordinate 158,898 of QNGE01000784.1, read as the reverse complement.
ACCTAAATCATTTGGTCCTCAGATCACAGCCGAGTACCACCGCCAGGGTGAAATATTCTTCCACTAGTGTTAACAATCCCGAATAGCCGAGTTGACATCTTTGTTCCGTTTACTGTAGAGCTAACCGTAGCTAGTTTACTCTCCTCATTCGTCTAAACGAACGAGCCTGTATCAATAGTTCACTGAATTCCTACAAAAATCAATTAAGTCCGATGTGTCTCACTTCTTCAATTCCATAAATAGGCGTATGAAAATTAGGCTTTTGGAGCCAAAGTATGCATAATCTATCAACAAATCGAGATACCCCAATTGCATTAAACAAATGCAGGATTACAGGATCCATGCGATTTACGTTGCAGTTTCTTTGCAATCTAAGCCACCGGGGTTTACACGAACGAATAAACTGAACGTTGATAGTTTGCCCACCTATCGAAAACTTTTTGCGACTGAGAATCCGATTGGAATGACTAATTTCCTTGAGCTATTGTCAGATACTAACCGATTAAAACTGGACATGCAAAGACAGACGCCTTACAGACATGTTCCGACTGACTAGTCCGGAGTTTTGTCGATTCCGATCGGATATTACTTAGAGTCGGTCGCATGGTTCGTATGCAAACAAACCCTGCATTCAGTTGCTAACACAAAGAAACAACAAAATCCAGCACAAACAAACAGCATAAACACCAGTATCCCACCCACCATAAGATCTTCCGAACAAACTGCAGGTGACTGATATCCCTTTTCTCTGTTGTGTGCCGTAGATGCAACAGCGGAAGCCAAAACGAAGTGGAGAAAACTAAGAAGTACTTTCGTCGATTTTGCCACTTATCATAATAAGACTGGGCAATTATCAACTGCACCAAGAATGTACCAGAGATGTGTAAACAGATTTGTACCATATTATTAAAAGTGCAATATCTGACAACGGAATCAAGAGTAAACACTATTAGAACGGTATACAGAAGTGGACAAACGTATGCAATAACGAAACGACAGACAGGAATGCAAGACGTCCACAACGTTGGGTACGAAAATGACAGTTGGCCTGAAAAGTTGTACAATGCCAAATTCTAATTGTCACAGCTACGAAAATACCCCTAACCATGTGTCCTAAGTTCCATCGTGCTGCAGCATGCACGACCAGACGGTCAACACTGAGTTACCCCTATCCAGTTCATCAGGACAGCAATAAGGTATACACTGCAAGAGGAAAGCATCTCGTTTATTGATATACAGATTGGGAATAACACAACGTTTCGAGCAAGTTGTAATACTCTACGTTTCAACCACCTCGGGTGGCCTTCCTCAGGAGTGTTGTTGGATTTCGATTACAACACATCTGAGGAAGGCCACCCGAGGTGGTTGAAACGTAGAGTATTACAACTTGCTCGAAACGTTGTGTTATTCCCAATCTGTATATCAATAA
>QNGE01000784.1:121459-156956 GCA_008508345.1 Paragonimus westermani | reverse complement strand
TCGAACAGAAATCCGGTCTATTCGATCGCGAAACACCTAATCACAACAGGTCATGTGGTTGACCCCGTCACTTCGTTCAGGGTCCTATTGCGCAATCACAACCCTAGATTGTTAGCGCTCTCCGAGGCAATGCTGATCAAGCGTCACACAATGGCCCTTTGTTGGCACAATGTGCTGACGCACTCAATTTCGTTACCGTGGCAGTGAATCCTGATTGCACCTATGTGATATTCGTTCATGTTATTGTTTTGTCGCTACGCTCTTAACCTATATAACCGACTGATGGGAACAAACGGAATGCTTGCATCTTCTAACGTGTATCTGTCTTGATGTACATACATAGCCTAAGTATGTATTTTTCTCACTAACACGGACTTGAAGTATCATCGGTAATTCCAGGAAGCCCCTTAGCTTTATTAATTCTTGCCTAGCTAATCACTAACACCGCTTGGCTGTTGACAAGTAGGCACCACTGCAACCTTTTCAGGAAAACAGCCTGAACAACTCACAAATAACTGCTTCCAGGTGATAGGCTCAAATAGGCTTGAGAACTAAATTACTGGCTTACTATTACCCATTCGCATCTTACTGTTCTGAGTTCTAAGCCTAGAATTCTTCCATGGGTTACCAGAAAAACTGCAATATATTGCTTCATATTAAGCTCCATGTAGCTCTCATTATATATAAACAATAAAAGTCAGCCACCCAGGCGTTCAAACGTTAGTGTATAAAAAGCGGTAGACAGTCGCAGTGCGGCATTAGTGGTAGACTCGCAACTCTCACTGAAACGGGTTAGAATGAGAGCGCGGTGGAACTTAGGAGCTACGGCGTTCCAAAGAAAACACGCGAGTCGTCCGTCAAAGTGGTGGATTATAGCAGAATGTAACAATGTTTAATCAAGTGAAAATTTCACCTTTTGTGATCTCTGTAAACTTGCAACCTTGTTATCACGTTGCTGTCTACCGAGGTAGAAGCAACTGTACTCCAACCAGCCAGCTGGGCATACATTTGTACATCGCCCCTGTTCCACCTGGAGGATTCCCGATTTTATCAGGTCCTGCACGTCCGTTGACTGTTTAGAAAGAAAATACAACTTGTCTTTCTGTGTGAGTATCAGGTGCGAATTACCCGCGATATACCAGTCTCCCACTATTTGCCTGTCACCAGAATAATATCTCACTGTCTGTTGTCGACCCTCCTCAGCTTCAGTTAACTTTGATCTGCTAGTCGATAGTTAAATTCTTATCATTTCCAGTGGAGATTTTCCTAACCTTGTTTAAAAGTACAACCTTGAAGGTGTACCAGGAACCACTGTTTTTCACGCTTCCGTTCCTAAGGAACACAGCTCAACGAATTCGGATCGACAATAAGGCTCGCATTGCGAATCGGTCTACTTGGTCTCTCGAGTGGAAAATTGGCGGGTACGCCAAGTTCAACGTCTCAGCAAATTACGCGTCTCCGTATTAATCAAAAGACATCGTCGTGCTGTTAACGATCAAATCCGTCATCCAATAAATAACTCTGAACAAGTTCCGGACAGTTTAATAGGTCGGTTGAAGTATTGCCTTACAAGAACACGCGAAGTATATACAGAGCGAGATCATGCAACTAGGCGAAAATTTCCCTAAGCATGATTTGAGGAGAATTAAAAGAACATGTCGACAGTCAGGGATGTGATAACGTTGCAGCGTTCACAAAGGCAACGTACTCTGTTATGGTACGCCGCTGAAGAAATGAATTGTCGACGAGAAGAAAGCAACCACAGACTGACAATCTTTGAATTTTGTTCAAACAGATCAAGATAGCTCACTGAACTCAACTACATTACTGCTTGAAATGTCGACCAAATCAGGGTATGAAAAACAGTGATCAAAGTGATTGCATGCGATTCTCTTGAAACGAATGATCATACGTAATTCAAAACTAGTTTACTCTAAGAACTGCTTCAGTATAAGCACAGTTAACGCGTAATGGAGGCAGTCGTGATTGGAAAACTACATTTTCACGTAAAAGCGCTTAGAACACCTAGTGGTCAGGACATTAACCACCACTTGTACAGTCAAGATTTAAATAACCGGTTAACTCTAATATTTCCACCGGTTTTTCAATCACGACAGTACCCCGTCCGAGTGATTTCCGGCGAAGAGCAATGGTAACCGTCAAGCAGAGCAGCTTGAACATTTCAATTTGCTTAACTGATGATTTGGTTGATAGAGCCATGATCACTGTCACCATTTTCAGTTTTGTGTCGTACTCGGATTGCCACCAGTCCGGACAACGGTCCACGACATAGCACAGTAATACGTAAATGCAAATGTACAGAAAATGGCAAGAGGAGATAGGAGAAAAATAGAGGCTCTAGAACAGAGAAAAAGAAGAGCCAACAACATCGCGGATGAATGATAACCGTTGACTACAGCCCACTATCATGTTATGAAGCATTTCGACATAGAGCTGTAGATGGTCGCGAACTCCGCTACCGGTCAGATGGCAACTATCAACCTTGATCAAGACTTTCACAGTGTGCGACCACGTCACCGTCTAGCCAACTTGTAGTTTCTTCCGGCCATCAGCAACCATACGGAAAAGTGCAGTCTGGCAGACATTTCTTTGCATACGGAATACGTGACTCAACCAGCGAAGACTACTGTTCCGTTACCTCGGTCATTGATCGCAGACATTGTATGGGTTTATAGTTCAGTTCACGGTGATCTTCACCGTGCTCGGAGCTAGGGAGATTAGTCGGCGAGTGTTCATCAACCCATTCAAGACGACGTAACCACACTTATGCCATAATTGCAGTGCACCCTACAGAGGACCAATGCGCACGAAGATTAAACAGCAGTTGAAATTGCTGCCTAGCGAAACGTGTTGCACAATGCCTCATATGCATGTGACACCCGGCTAGCAGACATCAATACAACACGGTGAGGACCACAAAACCACGAGAGACTCATTGTTTGCCGAACCTGCAGAATCCCAATCTACAGAAACTTATCGTTCCTTGCTCAATAACCCGAGAAAGCTGCCTTGAAGGAAACTGATACTAAAAGTGTGTTCCAATCGAGATTGTGCACAGACTGTCAGACTGACACGTGCAACTTAACCCAGTGCATGTGAACGGAACATAACGTAGAAAGCGACGTGTTCGAAATCAAGCTTATCCAGACAGTTGTACAGTGAGGCAATTACACCTACTAATCGACCGAGTCTGTTCGTCGTGGACGTCCACAAGCTGGCATCACCTCTCATGAGCTGGCGCCAACACACACCAACGCATTAAGGACAAAGGCAGTTGGAGTCTAACATACTCTTCGTGAGTACCAACCGTCTCACAGTATGGTAATAGGTTGATCCGTGAACATGTATACATAGTAGTTAATCAGGGATAATGCCCACTGGCCAAAAACCATACCTATCGGGTATAGGATTGTTTCTTAGGTGCAACTCTTGAAGAAACAAAACCCAGTGCCATACACGAGACGTATTTTGGGGGCTGATACGGGCCACCCACCTGAAAGAAACAATGTAGCAGTCTCGACGCACCGAACACACAATGGTCACTAATGGTCGTAAGATAAACCACATCAATTTGCAAACAATTTCCACACACTAGCCTGCGAAACATTCTAAACAAAAAGCTAGTCTGTGGGTTATTTAGCAAACCTGAAAAACGGACTTGCATGGAGACGTTTGGTAGAATGTTTGAGATGGTGTTAATCTTACACAAACTGGCATCCGTCATTTGACTGCTAGAATGTGTGGGAAAAGCTCCAAAGTAATTAACTCTTGTAGAGGTGAGTGACACTCATAAATGCAGCGGATCTGTCACAGCGGGCGATTCTATCGCACAATGACAAAGTTGAACTGGGCCGTAAGAGCGAAAGCGGGGAGTCTCATCGTTACATTGCTTTGGTCACTGGCATCAGTCAGTCAGATGGACCGAAGAAGAAGTTATACGAGTGACAATAAAAGATTCATTCGTGAATTTGTAGTTGTTTTTGAACTGAGCGGAAATGTAGGCTGGCAATCTATATTAGCCCACCAAAGAAGTTTATGGTCAAGAATGCCTCTGCAACGGAAAGCAAATGAGCTGGCAGCTAAGCTTGGGTGCATTCATTTTACAGCCAGTAACGGACAGGCTCTCAGACTGGAGGAATAAAACGGGGACAGTCGTGTTATTCTCGGGAAGAATTTGACTTCTATCAAACGCATTACTGTTTAGTGGACGAAGCAGCGTATTGTTTTAAGGGTTGACAACTGACATTTCTAACTGTCATAGTTCTAAGCAATAAAGCTCGATAAGGATTAACTGGTGTTGCTAGTGTTCCCAGCTTCACACCTGATACGGTGGTGTATCTGTCAACCCAGAAGATGGAGCGAATATGGAATAGGACTGATCATGTTTCAGGCATAACACAAGAATTTTGTCGAAGCCGGCAAGTTAAGGAATGAAAAATAAACCAAACCATTAACAGACTTTGGGATGCAAAGTGAATACAATCATGTGCTTAACGAGTAGTGCGAACGAGACAAACGCTGAACAATCTGTCCATGGGCAATGTACGCCAGCTGTGGAAGATACTCTGAACGGCACACGGATTGACAGACTTCAGTTTGAAATCTGTCAACAGAGCCTCCATGTTGCGGTCATCGTAACGTGACTCTGTTACAGACACAAACACACTGACAACGTTGCAGGGCAGTGTATACCAAGTCGTGTGACGTCATCTAATCTTTTGTTCGCCATCCATTTTTTAGTTTAAAACCGCCTGCAAACACTATTTATGTTCAAATGGAAGTATGTTACTGTAGGGCGATTGTGTAATTGTCACAAGCTGTAATCGACCATAAGTGTACTCTCGGACAGCCTACAACATACTAGGGACAGTCTTGATAGCACCCTAATATTAATTATGAGCGCACGCCTATTCTGACGTCTTTCGAAGCAACGTTACCACATTGTACTCATATCGAACTGATTCTGTTGGAGTAATATATCTCTGAAAACAAGCTTGCTTGCTGCGTACTTTCTTCCCATAATATATCTCTGCTTCGAGAATAAATACCCTTACCAATAGAAACACTGGTATTCTTTCGGGGAGTGCGGGTTCTCGGAAAGAAAAATATGCCATGCTAAAATGAACGACGATAAACCATAACAGGGCATCGAGATAAATCCCTGAATCCCGAGATGTTTGCTAAGTAGACCAATCAAAGCTGGAACCTAGAACAAGTTAAATATAAAAACGAGCACCTCCCATTTAATACATTAACGTTGTTTATGAGTTGGATTATTTACTGACTGTCGGTTTTATTTTAGTGCCGAACTAAATATTGCACTAACGCATTTCTAACACAATGTTCGAGTCAGACGACATTGCTATCTATCTAGATTCTTGTCAGAAAGAAGTAGCGAGAAAAAACAGACAAGATGACTGACACTGATCCACCATTTAACCCAAGCTGTGTAATTATGTCAACAAGAGAACTAGAATGATCATCCCATTACACTACAAGTTGACTGCTTCCTCTCGATCTAGTGATGTCCGTGCACTCATTATCTTTTCGCAGTTAACCATCGATCAAATGAAATGAAGACAATCAAGGCAAAATGCTCTATATCATGCGTACAGAGAGCGGTAACTCAGAACACTAAATTCATCGACATGATTACTACTACAGACGATTAAGAATGTCAGCTTTTTGGATTATGCGACCAAAGATAGATTAGGTGGCAAACACATCATCCGATCCTGGTCTGAAGAAGCTTCAGTGTCGGGAGAGAAACGTTACCAACAATATAAATTATGGGTTCCTCACAAGTCGTTTTAAAAGCAAACAGTTCCTCCAAACGATTTTATAAGATTGATTCTTTCCTGCTTTTTGGTTACAACATTTGAGCTTGCAAACAGAGCCATTCTGGCAACAACTTGTGGGTTTATCTGACAAGCTGATTCACTCAGAGCAAGAAGAAGCGTATCTATTCTCCCGATACACTATGAATCCAACACTCGCCCATCAATTAGTGTCGGCCAAGAGCGATTCGGGTCTGAGGGCTGACAACAAGTGGTAATTTATAATTCCTCTGTTATCGGATCACTAGACGGAACAGGTGAGCACACAGATAAGATTAGTCAAGCGAAATGTGTAGTTACACACTCACCTATACAAAAACGCAATCAAATGAACAGAGAAATAACTCGGTCTTTCCAATATAATGCTTAGAATGTGAACATAGACGGAGGCGATCTGTCGCAAAATCCCAACCTAGATGAAGACAAGATGGTGGTGATTGCAGATTCTTCCAAAGTACCGAGCAAGTGTATACATAAACAAGCACATAGAAGCAGGAATGGAATGAAAAGTGCGACACGGCGGACGGGTGTATGTAGGAAAGGAATAATTCCATAACAACACGCACAAACACGTATGCGTTCCGGCAATCTGAGTGAGGGCTTGTGAGAGTACAACTTGAACCAGACAATAGTGACGTGACATTAGACCAATTGTAAGGCGGAACGTTAAACCCTCGCCTCTTTAATGGAAATGTGGATTAACAACAATTTGCACGGGATGAGTGCCAACGCCCCTGTGGGAACAGAGGTACTTGTTCATAATGATAAATGCGAAATGGAAATCAGCTGGACTGTGTATCACGGACAACAAACAGATGATGGTGAAGGTTAAAACTCAAACACAACGAAACAAATGCACCTTCAAGAGAAAAAGTGAACACTTGAAAAAAAGATATTGTCACAGTTGGGAAAATAGTGACGTTTTCGCGTAACAGCAGCGACTAGATATAAGAGGACACGATCCGAAACGAGATGCACACGAGGATCGGAACGGTGTCCAAATAAGTTTCGTTGTCTCTTGTCAGCCAGTAACGGTGGGAATCTCGGTCAATCGATGGAGGAGTTTTCGAAAGCTGTGAAAAAGTTCAGAAATGGTTTGAATCAGCAACAACTGAATGATCTTTCTGTGGTTTCCATAAGTTTTGGTCCATGATAAACCAAGAAGGTAAACATTCATAGGTAGTTTTGTTGCGATGAACAGATGAAGTTTCAATATGATCTACCGTTATAGAATAAGATTATCGTTTAACAGGAAAGACAGCCTATCCAAGCAAGTTTAAACAACCTAGCTCCAAGCTGAAGTTTCTTGAGTAGTTGATGGAATCAAACAAGTTGAATACTGTACCAATCTGGTTATAAATAACCCGTTTTTGAAACGTACAAACTAGACACTACACAGTGTTATCATACGCGCTGAAATTAGAGGAAGCACATACGTCGGTCTTCAAAAACATCGCTCGAAAAGGTGTGAGATTCAGACTTTTGTCCCATATACCAAGGGAGGTCTGGTTGTCAAGCGAGACTTCGCATCACGGTCTGTCTTACACTACACACATCAAACGAGTTGGTTACCGCTATGTCAAGAAACTGGTTTCACGCAAGACCCGACAAGGTTCTCAACTGTTATTGTGTTACCGACCTCAAACACCTGTTATATTAACACACTTACAACACACCGTACGTCTATCCTTAGATTGTGTTCGGGACAAAGTTAAGCGCCATGTTAAAGATCCACCAAAATTTGTTTTTACATAAACAAATAATCTGAATCACAATCAGCCAGTAACAGCCTTCATAGCCCCACAGGATTTTCGACCAGCTCCTTTGAACTACGTCACTAGTCAACACCGGTGCCCCGGGAACTGGTGACCGCCTATCCCGGTCGTGGGAGGGATATATACGGTTGACGAAAGCCAGCACACCTGAAACTCTAGTGCAACGCTTCTTTCTAAGAATGACCGGCTAAACCGTGTAACTGGATAGGAAATATGAGACCGATTGTGATTGTGTTTGATTTATATAACATGCGAAATCCCTACTACCTAACAACTTCTACGTATAGATAAGCAACAGGAGAAATTTTCTATACGGCTCTAGTCCAGCGACATTGACTAGATCACATAACATATCCGTTTCCTCTTTAGGCATGAGATTTTCCAGTACATGCTGAAGCAATTCACTTTGGTGCATTGAAATTTCCACATTGGAATCTTGGACGTGACTTGAAGAATAGGGTTGACCCAACTAATCGGAAGGGACAGCCGATCCCAATCAGAGCACTTCATATTGGTTACTTTGGTCGATAAAATGGTACGGGTTATTCGAGGATTGTCAACGGCTTTGCCTGATCAGAACAGAGTTAGCGGTCGGTGAAGCACAGATCATCCGACCCTATTCCCATTGATTCATCAGACTCTGGGCCGTATTGTCTCGTTTGACAGGAGCGCCTGTGGATCTCACGTCCAAGCCTTCTCAAACTTACCTTTCATGCGCAATCGCTGGGTTAACGGAGATCCACTTCAACAAAATATGGACCTCTGGTTCCGTCAGAACCTCACTTCTGTGCCGTTTACGAGGCTGAGCTTCATAACTGATGCGACCCATATGAGGCCACTTGTAAGCGATATTACACTTGAATCCATTCAGAAGCGCAACCGTGCACCAGTCATCGCCCCGTTCGACTGTTTTGACGATAGGTCTACGTGTTTCGGAACTGACGTGAATGTAATTGCGTTTGCCAACCATGTGTGCAACAGAAACAATAAAAATGTTTCCACAAACTGGTTCTCTCTCACATCACACCTCCAGGTCTACTACAATCCCTAGTGGAAGTGAGATCCACAAGCGCTCTTGTCAAACGAGACAATACGGCCCAGAGTCTGATGAATCAATGGGAATAGGGTCGGATGATCTGTGCTTCACCGACCGCTAACTCTGTTCTGATCAGGCAAAGCCGTTGACAATCCTCGAATAACCCGTACCATTTTATCGACCAAAGTAACCAATATGAAGTGCTCTGATTGGGATCGGCTGTCCCTTCCGATTAGTTGGGTCAACCCTATTCTTCAAGTCACGTCCAAGATTCCAATGTGGAAATTTCAATGCACCAAAGTGAATTGCTTCAGCATGTACTGGAAAATCTTATGCCTATAAAGGAAACAGATGTGGAATGGTGTAGAGGTCCGTTATTCCGGATATCCATGTGCGCCCCACAGCATTTTTTAAATCTTACTGATCGAAAGTGTACGTTCAACCACCCATGTAATGTGGCCTTGTTAAATGGTTGCGACGTTATCACTTGGCACACAACTATCCTTTGGCCATAAGCTTATAATCTTTAAAAAATAAGTTAACCACTATTAGGTTCCCATTGACAGAGAAGGGCTTACACATTTTTCGTTTTACTTAAGGGGTCCCTTTTGCCTTTGAGTTTGCCATTCCGCTGTGAACCCACCTACTGCACAAAGGAAAGGACCCAGTTCGAACTTCCAGTCATTTAATCACAAAGAAAGATGTGGACGAGAGCTCAAAAGAACCACTTCCTTCCAAGAAGTAATGCCATATTCCGTTTGGAGCTCGCCACAGAGAGCAGTACCTCCACATAAACCGATAACAATGAGGGCTCACGTGGTTTTGATGTTTGGAGTCTGCCAGCCAGGACGTAATTTGTCAGGTGGTTCCGGTGGCAAGGGGCCTTCAACATCTGGGTCTCTGGAACTAAAAGACAAAGAAATAAATTAATAAATCAATAAGAGGATATCAAAAGCAGTTAAACATTGTATGCCGGAATGTGGATTGCTGGCGCAGTCAGATGACAAAAGACGACCAGCTAACGCGAAGTGTAACATAGGGTTTTCCATTAGACATGAACAACTGTGATGAGATCCTCAATGGAGACAACGGAACGTGTTAGAAACATCCTTATGCCTCAGGGCTGTTTCAGTGTGGATGAGTGTTCAACAGTACAACTGGATAAGGTGAGTTGTGTGTCAGCCTGATTGAAAAGAGAAAACTCTGCCCAAACCTTAATGTATGAGAGGTGCTAACATTAACGAAGTGAGAAGACTGAGTCCGTGTATATAACAACTGTGTCCCAGTGATAGATCAACTGATCCTCGCCTCACAAACAGCCTCAAAAGAAAACAACTGAGCCGCAGTCTACGGATGCGACCGATGAAAGTAAGATAACCACTTCCAATATGCAGACATCAACCCTTAGGATACTTTGATTCATTCTTAATTGCGCCGCCCAACGCACGTGACCGAAAGGCGAAGAATCCAACTAATGGATGATCACATGACCGACCCTTCAGAGCTCGAGCCCTATCAACACTGAGCCCGAGAAAGCCGAGGGAGACTTCCGGTCTACCTGGGATTTACATTAGCTCTACGCAGTGAAACAGGCAATATTCATTAGGACCATGAAGTAAAAATTATCATAAGCAATCTAAGGATGGTTGGAGAGGATAGACCATGTGATAAAAATTCAGAGAGAAAAAGCCACAAAACAGGTGAATTTGTCTAAACATCACACACAAATATACAATGCCCATAGGCATTTGGCCTTGAGCCGAGTCTAAGAATATCGTGGCCTGAGCAGCCATTCGGCAGCATAGTGAAAACGCAAATTCGCAGCGAACCGAAGCTGAAAAGAACAGAATTACTGAGAAGGATCGTCAACCGAACTAAAATATGCAGCCACGCAGTTGGCAGCGACAGATCGCCCTTGTTACATAAGAGTGGAAAAAAGATACCCACCTGCCAAGTGGGCTTTACCATTGATACAAAACTTGTCAGTAAGGGTATTTATTTGTGCCAAATCGCATTGAGGTTTTCCTCGAACGTTAACGATAGTGGCTGATGTGGGAAACGCACCACTGGAAACAAGAATGGCATGGCCTAAACATCACTGCTCGTTGCGCGCTTTTATTTTCTGACCGAATAATTGGAATTTTTGGGACACGCACTAGCGAACCACACAGTCGCAACCTACATGGCTGCAGGCTAACTGAAGAGGGACAATTGCCGCAGAATACAGGAGGTTTACTTACACCTCGTCGAGAACGGATTGAGTCTCCGAGGCGCCCACCTCGTTGAATGGATGTTTACCATAGTCGACGCGTTTAAACAGGCACATAGAAGTTGACCATTTGATACAATCATAATGGACGCAAAATGCCCTCTCGTTCGACAGCAACACAAGAGAGCAATAAAACCGTACTTAATAAGCGAATGAGGCGATGTGCCCCTTATGCCCAACGGTCGACTGGCTCAGTCAGTGCTGTGTGGTCAGACAATTGTTAGTAGAGACAAACAGCGAGACGGCCAAATGCGTCAGCTCCTACTAGACTTTCTCCCCTACGTATCTTATCCTCAAAATCGCCATCGCGCTTAACAACGGTGACCAGCGACTTTTATTGTCTCCATATAGCAATCGGTCGGAGATTAAATTGAAATTTCACAAGATCCCAAAATAATGTCAGCTTTAACGGTGCCATTGGTGGTGTTCGGTTCTCGTTTGAGTTGACTATTTAGCTTGAAATCTTTTCATCGCCCAGTGAGGTAACACCCTCACGTAAGCCGAACGACTAGCCTACGGGATAGTCCAATATCAACCTCCATTTCCTGATAAATACATCTGCTGGACTATTGCCAACTTACGCTTCTCTTTCTAAAATATCCAATTCTTCCTCCAACTCGATCAGCCGACAGCGAAGCTCGTTTCTTTCGTGTAACAAATGACGCAACTCCTCCAAAGTGACCACTGCTCCATCAGGACTGGAGGATATGGTCGCTGCCGATGGGTCTTTGACGGTAACGTCCTTGGCAGAAAGCAGCCCCGATTCAATCCCTTGACCAGGTGACAAATGAACAGTCGGTGGTAATGTGGCAGTAGGCTGTAAACAGACAGGAAATCAGTGGATTACAGTGATTACGGATGTCAGACTCTATACCGCCGCCAAGGGCCACGGTATTCTGAGCCTTCCTTTAGGATTACAAGAGTGCACGCAAAGCACATTATCCAAAGTGGGGTTAAAGTTAACAACGCTAGAGGTTAAAATAGTTCTACTACACAATTACCTGAAAGCTAGGTTTGGGATTGACTTAAAGTGTAGATTTTTTGTGCATACGCACGTATCATACGCAAAGTGGTCAACATCATAGCGGAAATCCAAACAAGAATAACACAGCTCACCGACAGCACTAGCCTCCGTCTTACACCTGACGATTCCAGATTCAATTGTTTATCATGGGTTTTGAGTACGTTTTGAGAAGTTTGATCAGTGGTGGCCAAGAAACCCTCGTCTATATCCGGTGGTAACTTCTGATTCAGTTCACTCAATTCCCACTCGATCCCACGTAAATGAGATTCCAGTGCGGCCTTTTCAGCAACTAGCTGACCTATCTGACGACGATGAGGTGCCCGAGAGGCCATCAGTTGGCCGCTCTGTCGCGCTAATCGACAGACTTCTTCTTCAGCCTGGCAAGATAAAATATACCGGTTTCTCAATCAGACAAGTGATAGCAAAGTGGGATCAGAAAGCACTTAATTAAAAAACCAGCAAAATCATTAAGATACGAAGATCAGGAGAGACAAACATGAGTTGCAATTGTTGGATAAGTCATGACTGAGAGAACTGTTGAAGGCGAAATTAAGAAGCACCCTACCTGCTGAGAGTGAAACAGAAAGTGGAAGACCCGACAAAAGACCAATTCATCACAGAATAAAAGCAATCGACCTACTTGAAACAGCTGGCTAGCGAGTTAAACACATTGCAACAGCATGGGATTCGTTTCTCTCACGCCAACAACCAGGCACATTAGACTCCACATACATACAGGGCGGTAACCAGTTCAATTAATTTTAATGCAATGAGCGTTAGAACGAATTTGGTCACCTATTACAAATACAACTCACCGCGTCCAATGCAGTGCACGACTGAAGTATGTCCCGGTTGAGGGCTCTGATGGTTTTGAAATTGGTAGAAGCGCATTCTTTCAAACGTCCAATCAATTGTAGATCAGCTGCGCGATCTACGGAAAAGAATGGAAGTATATGTGATTACAAACATCAGAAAATCAAAGGGTTATTAATCCAACTGTAGGGTTCACACAGAATATGTGGTCCACATGTGTGACCGAAGGGAAGTTAGTAGATGTAACTGGATTAAAACCTGTAATTCAACGTGGAACACAGATTCACGGAATCAAATGAAGGGGATGAAGTTGATGATATCGGAGTCCCCTCACACAAGTGTTGATGTAATATCGTTCTAACAAGTAGGCTGACCTAAGCAAAGCAGATTGTACGGATTCCTGTTAGATACAGTTTTCAGTAACACTGAACGAAGCTTGCTGTATAGTACAAGTCGGACTGACGTGGGTTGACAGCAACAGTTCCCTTCTCATGAGTTCCGGAAATGTAGCTATGGACAGAAGTTTGAACGTAACTAAAACTTTCGACTCACATTAACCACAAGGTCTTCTTGAAGGAATCTGGTTTGCACAGCACTTCTTGAAAAATGTTCAACTATGTAAATATTTCACAGATGATAGAAGAGATCATCCATATACCTCTGTTAAAGTCGGCTTTCGATTAATCTAAGTTGAACATCATCCACAGACGATTGCAGGTTTGCCATTCCCATAAACTTTTCAGCCGGCCTCTTTCGAAGAGAAGTACTATACTTGACTTGCGCTTTCAGTAGAGCTCATCAGTAGTACATATTCGTCACAGCCTCTGGTCGCGCTTTCGTGATACTTCATAATAAACACTGAGGAATCAGTCACGACGGTATTCAGTTTTCCATCAAAACAACATACAACATTTAGGAATACTTTCTCAACCTCACATATGTTTTCACTCAAACTGTAGATAATTTGTGCGTTCGTGTACAGTATAAGAAGCTGCGATAATAGGGCACTTAATCTCAACCAATCCAGTAAAAATCAGTGTCGCCATCATACTAAGTTAATGTGGGCTCTGCAACTGACATAACTGCTTAATGCATGGCATTTTAGACATAAGGCCGAATTGTAACCATTTTTTCGGTATAAAGCAGAATTCTTATGGTGATGGAGGAGAGATCCGAACCATGTTGTACAAACCAGTGTTCAACAGTGCAGCCCAGAGTACACTTCAAAACGGCAACTCGACAACTATAGTGGACAAGTTTCATGGAAAGGGAGCAGACACTATTGTATCCTGGCGATCTGCTTCAAGCTCAAACGGTTCTTCTACGAACAAGAAATACACCAAATTTAGTAGAAACAAGAGTGGAGCGTACAACTCAGCTCAAGAATTCCATTAGGTCAAGTACAGATGGAAGAGTAGGGACCGCTGTGGTGCCAAAGTCATTTTATTCGTCAATTATCCAAACCCCAATGCAACGAACCGTCTTACAAAACAAAAAAACCAACGCTGCTGTAGGAGGTGATATCGGCATTGAGTAAACAGCTGTACGGTTACATACTCCTCTATTTGTCATGTTCATTGTTCATCATCGAACCAAACACGTTACAGCTTGTAACCTTACACATATCATGGCAGTCAATCAAAGATAAACTTAATTTCCGGAAGAATCACATCGCCCTACAAACTTGTGCTTATCCGGCATGAATAGCGGCTGCTTACCACAGTAAAGCCGCATATTCTCCTTTGTGCTCACAAAAGATTCGAGCTCAATTGTGATTCATGGAGCTGTTACAAGTCACTAATTCCGAATAGTACAAATATTATCCCTTCACAAGAACAAATCAGCATAAAGCGTAGGGTAACACAAACCGTCTTCGATTTTTGAACTGACTACAAACAACGGATTTGTTTCGCATTCCGGATCTCGTCCAACTGCATCCAACTGGTTATGATGATCACTTGAAAGGTAAGGTTTGAGCAAATGCGACTCAGAAACTATCGAATTAACAAGATTATCAATCTAAACAAGACTGTTACGTATTAGGTAAAGGTCGCCTATGAAATGAGTATTTTCAAATACAATGGGCTAACAGATGCCCAGCAGTAATTTGGCTTATGAACAAAAGTAGGTGATTCAGAGAAATCCCAGTCCACCGCCCTCACAGTTCTCAAAACTAAACATCCTCATCCTCATCATTAAACATCCGTCGAGTGAACACTGAAACCGAACCGGTGACAATGAAATACACTACACAAAACAATCCAATGTAAAATCATATGTATGTTCAAAGGTTAATATACTGAAAGTCTGCCATAAGAAACTCTTGGTCCTCGCGTTCCGAAATTTCAGACACTCCACTATCACTCCATACCATCCAGTTGAACGAAATCGTCTTTGAGGGATGATAGAGCCCACGATGGGAAACTCTTATCGAAATATTTTTTTTGTTGAAGTACGTGACTCCGTTACTTCTAAACCCTTCAGGATTCAAATGAAAAACCACCAATCCAGACATTAAAAACAGCTGAGAATAGCAAACAGTTTGAACCAAACTTCGGGGTAACGGATCATTTCACATTGAGCAACACCCACATTCGACGCAAAGACCACGATCGAACGTGGGTGGTGTTCAAGTTGAAATCAAAAGTAAACGTGAACGATACACCAAATAGTAACGTCCATCACCAGATTCAAAAACAGGTTCCAGCCCGAGCTAAGTGAACAATTTCCTTCAGCATTGTGCCGGTATACAATGCACGCACGATCTGAAGATAGGTGACCACAAATACCGATCTAACATAAAAGCAGAAACTTGATCTGACTAGCGTCATCACATGACCAAGCGAACCCAGGAGAATACAGAATGCAAATGAACAAAGTTCACATTGAAAATATCATGCAAGGGACATACTTTCTTGTTCAGTCAACTGCAATCGCTCTTCCGCTTCTGACAGGATGCTTGATATCATATTGTCTCTCGTATCACAGAATGAACCGTCAAGCCTTGGCTTGTTTGTCAGCGAAAGCTTTCGAGACACGTCGGATACCAGGCCAGCAGCAGCGTCACGTAAAACCGTACCTACCGTCGTTCTCGACAACTCCTCTACGGTTGGCGACTCTGGTGAATGATCGGACAGGACCTCGGAAGCCAGTTGACGAGCCAAACGATTATTCTCCTCTTCTAAACTCGTAACTTGTCCCAACAAACGTTGGGTCTCGCAGTACCAACTCTGCTCCAGCTGTTCCAGAGTCTACATGTACATAGGTGCGGGGAGATGTGAGAATGCCAGGTTGGAAATAAGCTCGATTCACGTTCGAATGTATACGGTCTGATGCAATTAAATTTGGGCAGATACAATGACAGCTCAGTGTTAGAAGAACCCATTTTTTCTTGTCCAAAACCGCCTCCTCCCTCGAGAAGGCGATCCTATCCAATCATAATAAGCGGAAATGTCGTGAACATTCCAGAGGTGACCTCCGCTATTTTTATACCTGGCTAGCCTCTATTCCGCTATGTTCATTGGTGGCTTAGTGACCTTAACTACTTTTTTGATGTCTGTCCTTCGGTTTTCTGGTTCGAGAATGTTGATAAGTCACTACGCACCCTATGAATACCATGCAACTTCCTCCTTGTCGCACACGTTATCGGAGCAGAACAAAGTTGATTTTTGCACTTGTCTTTTGGTTTGTCTTGGGCGAAATTAACGAGGACTGTCGCGTGATTTTTGGGACAAAGATCTGCTGTGTTAGTTATATCAAGGAGTAGAACCCGATTTCCTATCAACCGTCTTGCTATACCGTGGACGAACCAGCGTATTGAGTCAAGGGTTTACAACACTCAACTAACGCCAATTTGTGCTGTGATACAGGCGCTTTGCCTTAACCAACACCAATGAGACGTATCTAGTGCGCAACGGTCGGGCAAGTGAACAAATCAGCAGGCAAGCACCTGTAGTTATCTGAACAGTGTAGTCCATCTCTATGATTTATGGGTTCTGCCAAACGCCTGCACACTTCGTTACTAATCTCAACCAAGTCCCAAGAGTGCGTGTACGGATGTGTGTATGTGGAACGGTCATGGAGAATGCGAAAAGTAAACGTCAGTTATTTGCATTAAGCCCCCGAGTTCCAAAGAAATTGGTTAACTCCAAATGTATATGAAAACTATGGTATGCTAATTCGTGCACTCTCGGAAAATAAAGGTGCATCAAGTGAGTAGAAAAACCGAGTGAAAAATGTCAAGATAACAAAGCGAACAAAAGGTTCAAGATCGCGACTGACTCCAGTCAAAACCAAGGCAAACTCAGCGATACCTTAATTTGTTACTGAATACTGGAGTTAAACTTAAAACGCATAATGGGAGACGTTCCTTCAGTAGACGTGACCTCTGGTTGCGCGGAAGAATCACAAGGCAAGTGAGCAAATCAATCAATTCAACAGAGTGACGAGTGATCAATAAGAGCAAGAAACGGTCGAATTTCCACAACTTTCGCTTTTTGATATGCGAGTCTAAATGGAATAGTGGAACTAACGTCGGCAAAGCATCACACGAAGCAGTACAGGCCAACATGTACACTGTTGGGGAGCCAATATCCAGGTGCATGTTAGTTAAGAAATCGTGTTAAAAAATTGGAGTTTTCGATGTACTCTGGTCAACTTCGACTAGCACAGTAATTAAGGAGGCACATTTAACAAACCACTTTTTCAGAAGTTATTCATATTCGATGGTTTTGAAACTGGATTACCTCTATCCAAATATCATTACTGTTCTCCAGGAACAATTTGCAATACGGATCGTATCAACGATCACATTCGATCAGAGGGGAGCAATTCACCGGTGGTAGTATGGTGATGAACAGAAATCGATATGCGGAGACTCCAGTAGTGATGAATGTATTCGTTCTTGCACAAGCAGCGTGGGTCAGCCGTTTATCTGTAAATAATCTGCCTCGGGCGTGTGATAGCTATTATGGGTCACCACTATTGTTAAAAATAATATATTAACAGTTAGTACTGTATTTCTTCTTCAGAAAGGATGATATCCGTGAACGGAAAATGTCTACTGTAAGCAGGGACATGTGACACGGAAGTTAGCATTGAAGTTGGCTCTGACGTAGTCAAACATGTGCGTCACACGAAGTTGGGTAACCCTAATCAAGACAAAATTGCAATCAAATGATTGCTCAATAAAACCCATTGGTGTGAAACAATTTCAGCTCTGTGTATACTCCAATGGTTATTAGTAGACCCGTCATCAATCTTCAACACTATGCTCTGTCTGCAAGGCGACGGTAGGGGCACATGTGACCGCATGTTTATGAGGTATCATTTGGAAACAACTGCTATGACCTATCTGTTATAATTTCTACAAAGCCCGATCCATGCGACAATTGGATGTTTATTGCGACGCCCATTCAAGCAGACTAAGAGTTGGCACCACTGCTGGAAGTGACACCGGTAGAGTGGGGTTGATCGTCGGAACTCCTGTATGCAGAAGAGCAGCACGAGACCTGAAACTCTGCCACAGGGTCCGGGCGTCGCCATAATCGATCTTGATATAGTTTGTCAATGTGTGCAAAGCGACGGTTGGATCGTGTGGCAAACTGTTAATCGCAATACGTTTTGATGAAATTGTGCGCCTCCCATGTTACCCAACTCTTACACGCCTTTAGGTGGAAATAATCAGGTTGGTGTTTTGCATGGCTCGTTTCGTAAACACGATACGATCTTCAGGTTGGATTGCCCTTTGCGTTTCAGCAGACGGCACTTTAAAACGTTGCTTAACCTAATGAGTATGCATAAAGCACAATCTGTGAAAACAATTTTGAATGTCTCAGATTTACTCTGCAAAACAGCATTCAGACTGAAGCTATCGAAGTAGCCTTATTAGGATTTTTCGATCGCGCTGAAGGTAATCATCAATGAACGGGCTTGAGAATTCGCTATCTTGTAACACTACAATAAGGCAGCGTAACACTGTTCACAGTGATACGGATTACTACAGAGTATTTCGCTCTGACGGCAGGTGATGAGGTGTTCGTACGTTTGACGCACTGCGATATGCTGAATCAAGAATTCGATAATAGCTGGAGTGCACTAGCGAACAATAGGCACCAATATCAACTCCTTTGTGGTACAGTTGACAGTTCTCTGTGAACTTACTGGGCGTCGAGGAATCCAAGGAAACCTTTTTAGCCCAACTTGAAAACAACTTACTTGTGATGAGCACATTATAACCAAATTCATGAAAGGTCTGGGAATAAGCCAGTTCCGTGTTGATAAAAGGTTAGCTAACAACGGCGGTATAAGAGAACCCACCGTTTTCTGGCTACAGAGTAGGCTTTAAACTTTAAGTACGTATTACTGGGACATAACTACGCCGGCAATAACCGTGAAGGAATTACGGTTGGGCCACTGCTTGGTTTGCCATTACTGTTTGAGACAGAAAAAATAAACAGCAGAAAATCGCGTGTTATAAAAGTAGTGTACAGAGAGGCAACACTGAAGTTAACCAACATCTCCTCTTATTCCGATTACAGTGTGAAAAGTTCACAAACATATTTACTATTTACTAGCAGGGTCTCCGTGGGCTGATGAGGTGCTTAGCAGGTTTGTATGTTGCGCAGGTTGTGTAATGTACACTAGGTCATATGGGTACGTCCGTACTGTGAATTTTACAAAACCTGCCGGGATTGACTGAATTTGGGTAATCGAATGGCTTCACAACTCCTGAAGGAGCCTGCTCACCAGTAACCTGATTCTGTTTCACACTGTGGCAAGGGGAAAGTAACACGCTATTGATGCTAGTGAACAGCCTAACAAATGAACATTTGTTTAACGGCTACCTTAACTAAACAACAGTGAATGTCGTTTCAGTGTTTACGGTCGGTTGCCACTAGTCAGTGAAAGAGAAATAGTTAGTTCTGACAGTTTTAGTCAACACGGACATTTTTTGTTGCATCAGTCTACAAAAAGGGAGAATATATTGCTGCTTGTAGATAGAACAGAATTGCATACTTTTCACATAAACGTGGACATGAAATCTGATGTAATGTCGTCCTTTTTGGTATACAAATTATAGACTCAGCTGTTCTAGGTACCCGTATGAAGTGTGCGCTCATCTGACCAATAAGCTCAGCTGTAAGAATCGTACGCGCAAACACCACCAACGGTTGACAGTTAAATGATATGAATGATCAGCAACAGTCCATAGTACGCGTGTACTCCTACCGATCGTGAGTGCCATTGAATCAGAACATTGTTGGATCGTCCAACCAAGCCAATGCTATTTCTCAACACGTTAGGAAATGATATATTCCTCACCAACAACGGTTAGGCTCGGAAACACGAGTTGAGCATCGTGGCATGGCCTCGTTTGTAGACTATTCCAGTTCCAAATCTGTTCCCTGTATGCGTCTCACAATATCCAGCGCTGGAGGAGGACAAACGTTAATCTCTCAGCCCTCTGTTATAACGTGCATCGGGGATGCCCTTGTCTATTCGCCAAATACCAAAATGAAAATCTCAAGCTGAAAACCGTGACAGGCGTTTAACAACCTCTGCGTCTTTGATTGTCAGAGGACATTTATGCCCAGTGATACCTTTACAAGTCTCCCTCCGGTGAGGGTTGAAGGTTAAAACTAGCATTCAATTACAACGAATGTAACTCCGGTTCACTTATCCGGACAGGACTGTCGATCTAACAGATGTATTAAGAGAGTGTTTTCCCATCGAAACTTACTGACACGTATGCATGGGCCAAGTTCCAGCTTACTGCATTCCAATGTCGGCCCTCTGAGGTACAAAGGTGTTACTTATCATAAAAGTAATAGACAAAAGAATTGTTTAGTGACAACTTTGCGTATGCTGGTGCTTCAATCACTGTCTGAACGGTTCTGATCGGTGGACGTACGGCAAACACTTGGAGCTGATGTCGACGGGTAATTCAGCATGTCTTATTTAATATGAATGTGGCTTAATCCTGAGACACCGACTTCCCCAGAGCATTTGCATCCGACACCAACAATCAGCCGCTGAAATAACCGCTTCCTCAAGCTTCTCTAAGGGCGGTCGGTTAACCAGAGTGGCCATGGTAAGAATACGCACTAGTGACGAGCTCTGTGAAAAGCGAAGCTCAAGTAAGACGTTTGTTTTCAGAATGAGCTGACTGAAATGTCTATGAGAATATGAAACTTGTCATCAACTGTGGGTGAGGTTTCACTTACACCAAAAAAAGACCACCAATATGGATTGCGGACCGCACAACATTCGAACACATCAGTTCAAAACCTGAGAAGGTGTGTGTACAAGTTGCAAGCAAAGTTCGTCAGTCACCTTTTGTCAGCCTGTAAACGGAAGGGCGGATGACACTAACCAGTTAGTTAGAAAGCTGAGCTCATTAATAACAGGTTTTGCCTTCAGGTCTGTTAACGCTGAACGAAGTGATATAATCCGGAACGCATTCAAAGTTAGAGTGAAGTCTAACAACGTACGCCAACGGCCTCTGAAGAATAGGTCATTGTATTCGCAATCTGCCTTCGAACACGTCCGGTCTACTGAGCAACCCTACTCTAAGCTAGTTTCTTTTACCTGCTCCTCTTCAAGATGAAAATCGGAAAACCCCTCCGATTTGCGTTTTCTGTCTCAATCGCAATGGAAAACGCATCAATGGCTGCAGACAGTAAAGGGTATTTTTATGATTATGATTGACATCCACGACTTGAACGTCCTGTGAAAAATTCGGTGTGAACGGGGAACCGGAACGCAATATCGTCCACGAACATCACATCATTCGTCCAAATACTGTTTTTTCCTATGATTGTCGCATCAACCCATCCCGGTTCTTGAATGCTGCTACTGAAACATCAGCAAACGAAGTGCCATTACAGGCTTTGGTAGATACAAGGAGCTATATTTGGTGCGCTTTCGTACGGAAGTTGAAGGGTCATCCAACAAAATAACCACGGCCTAAACTCGACTAACTCACCATGCACAATATCACTACTGTGTTCCAGAGATTGTCAATGGAGCCTTTCACAATGTTGAACTTTACGCAAATGTGCTGTTTGATCATGATTTTCTCAAACTTCATGAAGAAATCGAAATTCCTTTGAACCGCGAGAGACTGCCATTCTCTTTGGACGATTTGCTCGCAACCAATAGCAACGAAATTATAACCACACTCGGCGCTCGATGCAACTTTGATTAGGATAAAAATCAGGACACTTCTTAAAGAGCACATTGTTTAACGGTTGCTTTCGCCTTGGCGTGCCCAACAACCGGTGATAACGAACGAACCGTAAAGAAACCTGAAGGTGATAGACTGCAGTCGGACCATTTATCAATCGACCCAACTCGGCGCCCAAGACCAGCAAAGGACTAATGGGATGACCGAGATGCTACTTTTAACGTCCTGAATTTGTGGAACGTCAAGTGGAAAATAATTGCTGCGAAAAAGGACAAACCACAGACTGTCTTCGAAGCCTGTGGAAACTTTTACCAGTTTCCCCGTATAACATTTTGGGTGCACGATGGTAGACAAACTTATTACGGATGAAGGTTTCCGGTCCATATCTGCCTAAATCGACAATAAAAATTACGCGGGGGGAATGTCAAAGCTCACGATAGAAAGCGGACGTTTCGTCGACGGGGTAAAAAAAGTATGGATTGAAGTTCAGCTGAAAGAAAAGTGACACTGCTGCCTCCAAACTTAAGTTAGCAAGGTACGGAATTTCGCATTGAGCGACCAAGCCAAATCCGTAAAGACCATAGCCGCCCCACATACTAGGAGACAACAAACCACAACGTGTTGCGAGTTTATTCGGTTACTAGTCTATTTAGATGTATCACTTTTTACTGATCAAAAACAGGACTTTCCTCCAATCACACGATGCCAGTGTATCACTTAGGTAATTCAAAAACGACGCAGATATGACCAAGGTTACCACCAGCCACTCTCAGTCGTAGAGACTAGTGCTTTGGATACTGCTATAACCGCCGCGCTTGAAGGGGATGAAAGACCCATGACATTTTTCCAGAAAAATGCTACCGATCGAATGGTGTCATTTTCCTGTCCAAATAGAAGCCTACACTACAAGTGAAGCAATCAAAAAAGTTTAGACAATTTATTGAGAAGCGAGTCCAAAAGGAACACTTATTAGATACCCGCTGCCTTCACTTATGACATCCAACATTACGTGAAGGTTAAAGGTGATTAAACTCCACAACAGTGAATGTCGTCCGGAAGGAAACCAAGCTGTGAATCATCAGTCTACAAGTTTACAAAGGAGCTACAGCTTTCGTTGTAGTACCTGAGTGTTGATCGAATGCTTATAACTCATATGTCCCAAAAACCTACCCAAGTCTGTTGAAAAGGTTAGATCTGCCGTCTTGAGCTGGTCGGATCAACATGCATGAATACAAAGCCAAGATTCGTCAACTAACAAAACGCAATCCTCATTAGGACGACCATCTCATAAAAATGAATGGTAACTTGAATGGTCCCTGGTTTTCGTTACCAACAATAACAACAAAACAACGAACATTAGTGAATACTCAAGATTGTCATTCGCCTTTGTCTTTTCGGATATTACGGCATCGGTCGTCAGCACGTGCTTTTGACAACTGTCTTCAATAGGCGATATGCTCCCCTATGAGTACTAAGGTTCACGTCCTGCCTTCGTGTCTAAAAACTTAACAGCAGTTTGCGCAGAGGAGCCACAACCGCGAACAGAACTGTGGCTTACAAATCCTACGCAAACGAGCAGGCTAAAGCTCCCAAGCAAACTGTGACGAGCGATGTCACTCATTAAAAAGTCAGGAATTTTCCTGCAGTTATTCAGAATTGGTGCTGTTTGATGCCCTACATTCTACACGTTTCTCTTAGGTGTAGTTACCAGTGCACCCTCCACATGAATACTCATCTTTCTAAAACTGGAAAGCAAGTCCGGACGTCCCTGACTAGTTGACCCACCCGTTTTGAGGCGATCTTAGAATGATGTCACTAAGGTATTTCAAAATATGACCTGTCGATCGATGAGATCAACATACATGAGTGCAATGCCAATGATCCTCAAGTTCGTCTCCGTTACAGGAAGTAAGAAACGCCTGTAACTTGACTCCAAAACAGCGATTTCCGCATTCACTCCCTGAAGACGCCTATTGTGATGATAGCAAACTTTGTTGTTTTTGCTGAAGCACAGGCCTCGAAGGAGCGAAGTCAAATGTGATAAGTGAACGACAAACCGACATCGTGGTCGGGAAACAAAATAACATAATCACTGCTAGGCGTCACACCAAATTGGCAAAGAACCGGACGTAACGGCGTTGTTAAAAAGTGGCAACGAAATCTTCAATACAGTTACGGAAAAAAAGAAGCGCTCTCATTCCATTTACTAACTATTAAGGCTCTCTTTAATCATTACTACACTCATTCCTTGCACCCATTACTAAAAGCACCTTATTTCCGGTTTCTCCGTATCCGTTCTCAAGACACTTTTGTTCAGCCTTTCTGAAACAAATCAACACAACGAGGGAGAACGTGACAGACTGGTCATCAATGGATATCTTCAACTGACAGCTCGACTACATGCTTTCCGTCTCTTCTGTTTCGACAATCACGCCACAATTGTAAGATGAACAAAATAACAAACCTTCCTAATTAACATACAGTCATCTGTTAGTCCGTTGAGTATATTCACAAAAAGGAGTCTTCTCACGGTTTTCGCCAAGTCGCTTCGCTAGTCATTCAAATTTCATAGATGACTCAACAACGAAAAGGTGAGATGCAGACCAACCAGTTTCATATCTGGCTATGATTCGTAGAGTTTTCTGTAAGAGACTGGATAAGTAACGAAGTTTCTATACCAGGCCATCGCTACCCACAATTTTGCCGTATTGCTGGATCGGCTACGGAGTAAGTGTTCAACAGAACAGGAGTTTTTCACCCTGAAAGGAACTAAACGGCAAGTGTAGGTCCGGAAAATAACGCGCATGAACCTGCTGATGGTTCACAAGTCAAACCAAAAGACAAGTGCAAAATGTCACTTTGTTCCAACCAAAAGTATGTACCTTCGGACGGAAAACGTGAGTGTGTATGTGGTGCATGATAACCTAAAAATATTCCCCAAAGGAAGGTAGAGACACAGTTACAAAAATAGTGGTCGATGCCACAATGCAACCAAGAAGCATGAAACATTAAAGGTCAATTAGGCAATCAAAAAATTAAGCTTGGCTGTAGATTGCCCTGAAAAACTCCGTTCAGTCTGATTAGCCGAAATGGTTTTCCATCGGGTGGAGATGCTTTTGGATGAAAATGACGATCCCTGAAAGCATCCCAAATTAGTGGTGAAGGGAGAAATTTGTAAGATCGACGATAACAAACTAAGCTACTCAAACCGTAAAACAGTTGTAACCAGACCGACGCATCCGTAGTAACAATGCGCCACAACTCCATTTTCCCAGAAATGCACGTACATGTCGACAGTGCACCCACATAATTGTCAGAACTGACACATTATGGTTGACAGTCGTATTAACCAATGATGATCACGAGCAGCGTTAGCAAGGCAGTATGGTTTACATTAGTTAACAATGGGCTTGTTCTGGGTGGATAGTCGTAATTTCTCCGCTAACTTGAGGAGGCGGTTTGAATGACCACGTTTCCAGGAGGCAATCCGTAAACATGTAATTTAAAGCGTAGATAAGATATTGAGTCCATTCTACTGAACGGGAGGTCAGGCGACAGAGACAAATATCTTCACCTCGAAATTATGGACAGAGCTGACAAACAAACGAACAGGAATCTAATCCATTAGCCTGAAAGAAACAGTATGCGCAATGTTACCAGTTGGGTTTTAGTTTTAGTCACTTTGAACTGTGGATAGCTATCAGATGCACGCATTTGGCCATTGCTGCCTAATGCAACCTGCGTTTATGTGGCATACATAGTCACTTCAATTAGTCCTCAGGACTACTTGCTCGTCTTGGAAGAAACGTCTTGAGGGCACCTTTTCAATGGTTATCAATACATACGCACACAGTTCACATGCGCAACCACAAGACGATATGTAAGCAGATAAAGCGACGGTGGCTCAATTGGAACATTACACAAGCTAACTTGGGAGGAAGGAGGTGATCAACGTTCACAGGAGGAATGCGGTGATTACCAACAACAGGTACCCAAATTTTGTAACTCATTCTAACTGGATATCATTTCCATCCACACTATCCTTAAAACGGTTCTAAGACAATGGCCAAATATACCACTTTTCGAAAGAAAATGTGCACACAATAATCAGACAATAAGTGCAACCGCGTGCACAATACTGAATACCCCAGAGTGGTATACAAAGCACTTAAGGTACTCCAATACCTTGTCAGACTTCTCCTTTTGTTCTACTTGCGCACGACAATCAACACGGAGAACTTCAGCCATCTCTTGCAAACGCGTGATTTCGTCTTTCTCCTTTTCGCAGTAAAGTGCACACGCCTCTAGCTCCTCAAGCATTGCAACCACCTTGGGCATGAGATTTTGCAAGATCTCAGGTCCATACTCCCCGATAATTAGCTGACAATCGTGACCGATAGAGGACGCAGCATCATAGACATCCATGGAAGTAAACATATCGCTACAGAAATATCGAGGCGCAAAGAAGAACAGCACTAAAAAATCCAAAAGGAGTTTCGTTCATGCGCAAGATAGGCATGCACTGTGGGGAAAAAACTTCAGGAAACTAAACTTTTAGGATGGCGCATGCGAAGAAGATAGAATGGGTACCACTGAGTATTGGTTCATAGTTGCAAAACAATATCAGTATCATCAACAACACAAAGTAATTGACAGGTGCTGGTGTCTAGCTGCCAAGTAAATATACTAACCCCAAATAAGAACTAGAATGGAGGTAAGAAACGAGGTTCAATTCGTGACTTCAAACGTCGAGGTAATTACACTCCGAACACAAACAACCAAGTTATACGTGAAAATAAGACGGTAAATTCAGGACAACACTCCGTGAGCTCCTCTGATCCAACTTACTGATTGTCCTTACTTCAAAAGCAACCCAACCAAATAACAGCAACGCTTGAGCCATTGAACCCAATTAGGTGACATTTGTGAGCGAAACCACTCATTAACTCCGAATCACGAGGGCTTTGGCTCGAAAGAACGTGAACTGTAGTGGTAAAATTACGGATAACTATCCTTTACCTAGCTCAATCAGCAATTGTCCACTTTCAACTTTACTTCAACCGGCTGAGACACCAGCGGTGTTTGTAGGGTTAAAGTCAGCTGGTACCTTCAACATACGAACTAATCAAAGGATGCGCGAACGACCTCGTAAGACCCTCGCAATCAAACAATTGTAGCCTACAATCATCAACACTTCCTGGTGGAGCAACCCAATAAGTGCGATCCAACGCAGAGGTCGATCGCCAAACAGGACAATTTCCGCCCTCAGTGACTGTTAAGCAGCCGCGTCGTAAATTACAAACACGGCGCATAAGCATTAACGAACTGTCCATTTTATCAAAGATGACACGTCAACAAAGACTGGTTTGACCTTCAACACATAAATAGCAACCTCTTCCTTCAAAATCTAAAAACAAATGAGGCAGCTTCATCATCATCACCACCCGCATAGTCGAGTGGCGTGCCGAAAGAACCCATCATTGCTGGTCTACTCTTCTTGGCATGCGTGAACGGTTTGACTAACAAACGGAGCGAACCACGTTACCATTACGTAGATGTTGTAAAAGTAGTTGAGAATGTAACGAAGACGGGCGTCCATCAGGGGATGTAGTAAAAATCTGAAAGTGAACACACTACGGTGACCTGCTGCTGACCGTCCCGAAGAGCATTTCCTCTAATGCTACCCAGCTGACATCTAGATATCTTAGAGACGCTCAAGGACAGATACTCCAACTGACAGCAGTATAAAAAGGAAGATCTGCGAAGTGAAATCTTTACCCCATCTAGCCAAATTGCTGCGGAAGCCAGTAAATCACGACGAGCACTTTACCGACACAAACCGCCATATTCACGGTGCAGGGTATGAACAGTCTGGCAGCAAGCCCGAGGTCTAATGTTTGTTCAACTCATGTGTCCTCATGTCGCAGGCCATAGAACCCGCCCCATAAATTTCCTGAGATCTCAGCTCAGCGGCTATTAGAATCTTCTGAGCGAGAACTATTAAGGCAGCTTTCTCAGCTGGTTTGGAACTTATGCTTTACCGACGACATAGCCAACTTCTCAACAGCCATTGCTGTCGGTGGGGTCGTTGACTACCAAAAGAACGAAACAACAACATACCAACGCATGAACCGAATCCAAGTATGTGCTCCAGTAAGAACGACTGTTCTGAATCAAACCACGCCACCTATAACTAACAGCTACGTGGTCCATCTGAGACCAGGTCTGGTTCGGAAAAGGTGGGCACCAAGTATAACGATGACGTGCACGATGTCTAAAACTAGTGCGGGCTAAAAAGTATCGTGTGCTCAGCGCACAGCTGTAACAGTCGCCAGCCATTATCCTAATGATGTGATGCTATCCTAAACCTGCCACCCGAACAAGACTCGGCCTCACCAAGAAGACCGTCCTGGGAGTTCATATCTCCGGCCAGAATGAATAGATCGGAGCCACGTGTTGACCGAAGGATCGGAATAAAAGGCGTCCTTAACGCCGGTGTCGCTATAGTCAGTTGGAGCATAATCAAGCACAATGAAAAGATTTCTGAAGGTTTTGTGTCTAGAGCTGACCTTAACAGAACCTTACAAACAGGAATATAACCTACCAATGTGGTTGTAGCCGTCGCCCTGATGATAATACCTACTCCAGCCCGACCGGTAACGGCGGCCGTGAAGTCACGCAAAGTGTATAACCAGTATCGGGTAGACGGTGTGGGTGCCGTTGCTTCCATACGCTGAATACTGTCCTCGGTTCTAGTCTCTAAAACACAACAGATATCGACATTTAACGAGTCTAACATTTGCGCGAGAGTGGCTTGTTGATATATCTCTTTTAGAGTGCGAACGTTGGAGGTACCCATGATAATTCGCATTCTAGATCTAAGCAAGGGACGAGGAAGACTCGAAGTTGAGTGGCAAATGAGGGGACTTACCGGCACAGTGTTACTACGATTAGCTTTGTCTATTGTGGAACCTGCAGAGTGCTCACCAACAGCTGAAGTCGGGAGGGGCCTGGAAGCTAAATTTGACAGGAAAGTGAGGGAGGTGTCAGCAGCAGTATGTTTACGCCTATCCACCCTGCCGGAAACAGCGGATAGGACGAGCCGGTTTATACTGAGAGATGGCCGATGCAAAATGGAATTGTTGGTGTTGTGAGTGGACTGGGATAGTCCAGAACGCCCATACCTAGACAGGAGAGCGATTAGGTTTCTCAACCAAAGCCTTTGGCTCAAAAACCTGTGCCGCAATACAGCGGGTGGTAGTATACCAGAACTGGCACATTTTTTAAAAATGATGTCAAACTCCTCCCGACCTTTAACCCGGAAGACCAGGAGGCTGTGGATTGTCAAACCTCAACCTACTTACCTGCCCGGTATGAGTGACTCTGTCAGTGTGATCACCACACCATCCGGTTTGGCCCAACAGGTCATCGAAATGCACTAGTCGTCACACCTCGTCAAGGTCCAACCCCGTTGTGGCAGAACACTTTGACCGACTACGTTGGATCTTTACATCGAGGTGGTCTTTCAACTAACTATTACTACTAGTACTACTAGTCTTTCGAACGGGAAGCTACGAGACACGTTAACGTCAGGGTCAAAAAGGAAAGGATAAGGTCATCTTTAAGCAAACAGAACCCTAAGAGGCATGGATTCGAAGCTGAGTTTAACATTTTACAGCTCAGCTTGAAGACCCGAAACGGCTTCGTGACAAGTAGCTACACCCTCTCAAGAGGCGTTCTGTCCTGTTGGTGAAAAGGTGGCCGGACTACAGTTGCCTACAAATCAAAACCAAAACTTTAATCCAGTAAAGGATGAAAATAAGACGAGCCCTGTCTTGTTTCCTGATGGAAGTAAGAATGGATCTTACAGAAATCCCGAGCCCCTAGTTGCGATAACTTTCCTGAAATAACCAGAGGATTGCATTTGAGTTACTAATCACACATGTCCAGTCTTCCGCAACTTAACTTCATTACTGCATCTTCCACGTCCACGCCAGTTGCTGTAGTGCACCCGAACCGTAGTGTTCCCATGACATACTAAAACAACCCAGTCCATGTAGGCAGGAAAGACAAGTAATCTCGCTACAGACATTCAACTTGTTTACTAAGATAACCGTTGTTCAGCCCTCATACATTACATGCGTCTCGGAGAAACCTAAATGACAGACCGGGAAGTAAAGGAAAAAGAAATCTAACTTGAAAAGAACAATGGAGCGCCGAACAACGTAGCATGCCAGAATGTCAAAGGTAGGGTTCCTCTACAATAAATTGTCCAGCACCGATCTGGTATCCTGTTAAAATGACTCAGTATTGGCGTGGTTGGCACATTCATAGGTAGTTTGTTCCATGGGTTCACCATTCTTTCGGTAAAACCTTTAATCAGTCCAGATCGATAGTCAAACTTCATTTCCTCACAAATCTATTCTAATTCATTTCTTCAAAACTCTACCCTACTTCTACCGCACTAAACGACTTGTGGAAACGCCTGAGGTTTCAGCTGTCACCATGTAGATTTCAATCAGTACCAAACCGGGTCTCCTGCGTTTCAGAGAGAACGGTTCAAGTCTCCCTAGCCTATCCCTATACGACACATCTCAAGGCCCATGAACAAAACACGTTATCAGCTTCTGCATCTTGTCTAGAAGCTTTACATCCCTTTTAGAGTATAATGCCCGCGCATGTACACAACAATTCAGACGAGGTGGCACGAAAGCACGCGGTCGCTCCTTGATCGGCTTGCCACAGCCTTGCACTAGGCCGATGGAGTGAAGGAGTGCACAGCGAACATCTAAATATTTTGCCCGGTTGACCTTTCGAAGAGCCACCCCAGTAATGTTAAGTTATCAGGTGCCTCCGCCCCTGCACTGCACACATGCTGGTAATTTGTTGCGACCGAGGGAAATCCTTCTGATGCGACCATTCTCAGACTCCACTGAGACTCAAATGAAGTTGACCACCCATCGCTAGTGAACCTATCAACACCCCATCATCTGCAAACAGGAAAAGATCTCAGCGTATTCCGATTGTCAGGACACTGACACAGATGAGGAAAGGGAGAGAAACAGTGTTTAGTGACACCTCGGTTAGTGGATATCTACCTATGGATGAGGCTTCCGGACAAACTCACAAAGCGCAACCCACAAGAAACTCCTCTGCTCGTACGCATATTTTTAGTGTGACTCCATACGCCTTCACTTCTGGTTAAAATGAAGAAGGAATTTACGGAATCGGAGGCCTGTCCAGAATCTAAGTAGCTAACATGTAACCTCTCCCTTTGATTAGGGGAAATGTTTTTTGTGCATAACCGAGCACGTTTAACAAGCACGACTTTCCTCCTCCTCCTCGTCATCATCATAGACGTTGGGTAGAGATCAAAAAACGTTTTGACTAGGTAGCCGTAGATATGACTCAGAACAAGTACAAACAGTGCGCAAGCTATGTTCATCATCATCACCATCATCATTATTATAGACAGCAATACATCAGTCGTCCATACTCATGCTTAACTGCCACACAACCATGAAGAAAAAGCAAACCCTATATAGAAAGAGAGAAGGAAAAAAGAAGGGGACAGGAAGGGACCTAAATACTGAAAATGACTACGTCCATATTCAAACATTCAACATCAAGGTGCCTACACCTTGCAAACAAACAACCGAGCTGCAAGTGAGAGTAAGGCGTCATCAGCAAGACAGCTTCCTTACGGCTTTCACTGCCCCGCGTCATTAAATGCACTCACTTCACAGACAACTCGGACAAACAACGACAACATTCACGCCACTGTGCTCGATTAGTCGCCATCTCACCTAGAGTCTCCAACCACCGACTATGTGAGTCGCGAGGGCCCCAGCCCGGGGGACGAACTCGATCCACAGTGGCTATGTTAGTCAAGATGACAGGACGGTAGTTACCTATTTCGATACGACAATCTTTTTTGTAGATCGGAATTAGTGGAGATGATTTCCGGTTACGAGACTCCTCCCTCTAGAACATCGCTGAACAGCTTGGTGAGGGATGATCTGATGATCTAGACAGCCGGATGGATGCCATTCGGGCTTGCTGCCTTATCTGCCCTCATTGACACTAATGCCTGCTCTGCATCCCCCTCGGATGGCAAATTCCTTTATCCCCACCTACTGAACAATATACAGCATGCTGAGTACCGATATCCCGATGTCTCCTGACCCACTCCACTACCTTGACGTGGTGATTGGCTCGTACATCGCATCGATCCGGAGGGCTATGCTGACTAGGACTTCGGTCCTTCCAAGTACATCCTTGTCAGACATGCCGAAGTGGAGCAGTCAGACGAAAAGCAGATGTACGCATGGGGCTGTACGTCGCATTGCTGATCGCGTAGGAGCGCCTATGTAGTGCGGCACGATCATACAGGCAAGAGTATACAGCAGAACCATTTTTATAGTTGCGGCACTGCTGTCCTTCAAATCAGGAACGGGGTTAGAAAAGATACCCTCAGAAAAAGAGAACTCGGATCGTGACCGCCAGCGTATTATCCAGTAAGGTCGAGAAACATCCCATATAATGCAAATCCCAAAATAGCTTTGAATACGTCCACTGCGCGCAGCAGTGCTCAGAAGCAGACATTGATGTCTTGTTCAGTGCACCTTCAAACCAGGCAAACCCCTTACTGCCAAGCGAGTCAGATTCTTCAATCAATGGCTCCAGATAGAGCTTCCAAGAAAGCACTGTTGCCTCGCAGGTCAGACTTCTGAGTCAGAGACTCGGGGTGGCGTTCTTCAAACCAACCTCCTTCGATTGTATAAACGATCAGAAAGTGTCAGGGGTTCTCTCGAGGGTGACAGTATTCAACCACAACGACTTTCTTCTATTTTACTCCCCAGGTATTCTGGCTTCTTTGTGCCCCCGGATGATATCAGTTTTCTGAAATCAAGACAACTGGCAAACATTCGTGCCTTCAATGTCCACACTCTCCGACAAGTCGGTAAACAAGCTGCTTTGGCAAGTACTATCTCAAGTCTGTAAATTGATGTGCTGCGTGTCGGAGACGCGTCAACGGTACTAGCATCGTTATCTATTTGAGCCCACCTGCAGACAGCTGTCGACTCACGGTTTTCTCTCAGAGTCTGTGGTGATGCCCAAGCTGAATCTCATGGACAAGCTGGAGTGAGACTCACATTGAGTTCTAGAGCAGAGCAATGCCTGCCCCACTAGATCACAATGAACAGTCGCCTGTGCGCTGTCAGACACAACACACAGGTCAGTCTATCAACGCATATCAGAAAAGCATTATTTATTCAGTATATCGGCGCATGCTCCAACGGATAGTTGTTCGGATGTCATCAACGATGCATTCTACGATGCCTCCACTGACCTCCGAAGAAAACTGATCGCTGACACCCTACTATCGGTCGATTCTTATGCTCAGCTTGATCGTCTTCGCCCAGAGGTGGAGCATTGACAATGGCGACACACTGTCGCAGGTGTGCGCCTCTCACGGTCCCTCTATTTCCAGCAGCACATTTCAACACAGGAAGAGGCACTGCCTTACATGAAGACTTCCATGTGCTTCTCAGCAATGGAAACAGTTCTATCACATAACAGTTAGTTACAGATGGCGCCACTCCGTTAGAGACTGTCGTGCTCTTTGGATTAACCACCTGGGCCCGGACCATTCAGTTGGGCGTTTCCGTTTTGCTTTCTCATTTGTACACAGTTGATATACTCGTAAGTGCAAGATACTTAACCGGCATTCGAGAAAGAATGTAAAGAACGCTTAAAGGGAAGCACCGGTAAACAAATTGCCCAGCTCAAGTCAGATGAGAGGAACCTAGCGGACACTGAGAAGATCGCAGCAGCTATGAAAACTTGCTATGAGGAGGTGTGTTCCGAAGAAGCTGTGCAGTTGTGACAGAATTGGATTTCTAGCAGGTCGGTAAACCTCATGACGAAGCGTCACTCGATTCCACCTGGTTCTGAATATGATGACGACAGTCAAGAACTGTCATATTTCGTTCCTACACCGTATCTTCCCCTTCCCTATCCAAGTGATTCCCTCACATATATCGTTATTCTAATTGACCCTTCCGTTCGTTACATTACAGACCACATGCTACGTTTTCTGGTTGATTAAAGCCTTCCTATCCGGCGTTGTCTTTTCACTCACTCGATTATTCTTATCGAAACCATTCGTTACAAGAACTTAAACGCAAATTGACTAAAAGCACATAC
Source organism: Paragonimus westermani (assembly GCA_008508345.1). Classification (NCBI taxonomy): domain Eukaryota; kingdom Metazoa; phylum Platyhelminthes; class Trematoda; order Plagiorchiida; family Troglotrematidae; genus Paragonimus; species Paragonimus westermani. The sequence continues at coordinate 122,784 of QNGE01000784.1, read as the reverse complement.
AAACACCGTGAGCGCCACTTGGTAGAACAGTCAAAAGAGATGGATAAAGAGTTTATCTAGGAACAGCAGATGGCTTTTTTCCCTGATCGGTGGTTGTACTGGTCATCGAGTTGATGTGAGACCATACGTGAAAAAGACAGTTCACCTATCACTAGTCAATCGCATCGACTTGACAGGTGGGCTGAACATTTTGGAGAACAGTTCAGCCGGCCTCAGTCAGACCATGTGGACGACGAGGCTCGAATAGTTAATGCTTTCCAGACGGTTCTACGTCGGGAGCAGAAGTGGCCCCGGAGCCTAAGTTACTGAAGCGACTCCTGTACCAGACCTCCTCTCTCCTTCTCCTTTCAAGGATGACGGGAAGGGGTTGATATCAGGACTGACGAAACTTCTCCAGACGATTTGGGAGACTGAAGAGATCTGTCGTAATGAGTGCTTATCAAGAGTAATTCCCATTTCCAAAAAGGGGGACCGAAGTCTGTGTGACAGCCACAAAGGCATCAACCTAGTGTGAGTCTAAGTTACTTACTTGCCTTACATTACGTCGGCTCACTAAGCCCAGAAAAGTCGTAAATGAAGAACATACAAGACTCGGGTTCGTTTGTGGGTGCATTGATCACCTCTTCACCTTGCAATGGATATTGTAGCATCGACACACTTATAGGCAGCCGACTGTCGGAGTAATTATTTTAGACCTGAGGGCCGCTTTCAATTCGGTTGTTCGTAACGTTCTCTCGAACTGCCTTCTTCGCAAGGGAATACCAGGGAAGTATATGAGTCTGTTGAGATCATTGTAAGCTCACTCTGCAAGCAGGTTGAGAGTTTATGAAAAAACGTCTCGAGCGTTCATCACATCCAGTGGTGTTCGTCAAAACAGATCGGTTTCCACCCTCTTGTTCAATTTTGTCATGGACGACATTCTGGATGGTGCGTTTCAGGAATCGTGTGAGCTTGATGTTGGGCTTTTTAGGGTACCAGGTTAACGGCCATGGAGTACGCGAATGACATTGTCACATACAGGCCGTATGCCGAAGATATGCAGCCGATGCTGGACAAGGCCAGTGAGCATCATCATCATTATAGACAGCAATACATCAGTGGTCCACACTCATGCTTAACTGCCACACAACCATGAAGAAAAAGCAAACCCTATATAGAAAGAGAGAAGGAAAAAGAAGGGGACAGGAAGGGACCTAAATACTGAAAATGACTACGTCCATATTCAAACATTCAACATCAAGGTGCCTACACCTTGCAAACAAACAACCGAGCTGCAAGTGAGAGTAAGGCGTCATCAGCAAGACAGCTTCCTTACGGCTTTCACT